>JAIFZK010000047.1:1687500-1697500 GCA_027481765.1 Tenualosa thibaudeaui
CACACACACACACACACACACACAGAGCCACTCTAGGCCATCCACCATAACATAGAAAGCATAAACCAGGCCAACAGTAAGACACACACACACACACGCACACAAACAAAGACACACACACACACAAACACGCACACACACAAACATGCACACACACACGCACGCACACATACAAACACACACACACACACGCACACACACAAACACACACACACATTCACACACACACACACAAACACACACACACTCACAGATCATCACAAAGAAAGGCCTGCAAATAAAACAGCTGTCCCTATATTTTTTCAGTTCTTTCTATTCATTACATCGTCATTGTCTCTTTCTCTCTCTCGCTCTGTCTCTCTCTCTTTCCTTCTCTTCTGTCAGCTCTTTCAGAGAGTGGTGCATCGCTGGAGGGATCTTGCTTCCTCTCTCCCTTCCACAGTCTTTCTCTCTCTCTCTTTTCCTATCTCATTCAGAGGCAGGCACTTTGCTTGAAGGATCTTGCTCTTTCTTCATCCCTCTATCTCTCTCTCTCTCTGAGACAGACGCGCTGCTGTTGGTAGGATCTTGCTCTTTCTTCATCCTCTCTCTCTCTCCATCTCTCCCTCTCTCTCCATCTCTCTCTCTTTCCATCTCTCTCTCCATCAGACTCATCTGTTTGGCATGCGCACACGTCTCAAGCAGCAGCGCCAATACATGCCAGGCTCCTCTACATCCCTGTTACCATGGAAACTGTTGCTTGGCACTCCAGCCACCCCCCCCGCCCAAAAAAGTAGTGTAAACGACACAAAAACAACATCATGAAATGAAGACGGACAGGCAGAGGAAAGAGGGAGAGATAACTGGAGAGATGCAGAGAAAGAGAGGGAGAGCAATGTAGAGAGAGAAAGAGAGAGAGAGAGAGAGAGAGAGAGTGAGGGAGAGAGAGAATGAGTGAGAGAGATAGAGAGAGAGAGGGAGAGTGACAGTGATGTAGACCGAGAGAAAGGAAGAGAGAGAGAGAGAGAAGGAGAGAGAGAGGAAGAGAAAGGAGATAGATAGAGAGAGTGAGAGAGAGAGAGAGAGAGTGATGTGGCTGCACTCTGTTGAACTGATGTGTAGATTAAACAGAGATTAAGAGCAGTCAGATTATTCTTCAAAGACCCCCATGGCCAACCACAAAGAGGAAGTCGCAAAGGTTACGTACTGGAGAAACACACACAAACACACACACACACAAACACACACACACGTCCTGCATCCACCCAGCCTGGAGTCTTGTATGTATGTAAAGGCAGACAGAATGGCACAGTAGATTAATTATGTGCCAGGCCATGTATATACACCAGACAGAACTTTCCCCCTCTGTCAGAATAAGACACTTAATTACAACCTGACAGTCAACTGTGCAAAGCAGGAATTAGCTAATAGAGAATGTTTAAAGAAAGAACGTTTTAAATTAGAGCCTAACATTGATGTGTTGTTGAGGGAGAGACAAAGAGAGGGCGTGCAGTTTGTAGACTTCTGTAATGAAATAACAAGTAGATAACGAACATAACCAATACCTAAACTAGGGGCCAGGCTGTGTTAAAGGGTGAATTTTTGTTCTTTGAGAGCAAAACTGCATGTCGAAGCCACTCTAAACAGTCTAATTGAGTCTAGTTGAGTCTTAGAGGGTGATAAAATACACAGGTGTGTGTGTGTGTGATGGCACTATGTATGTGTATATGTGTATCAATATAAGTTCAACTGGGAGTTTTATGTCATATGTTACATCTATTTGCATGACTGCACTTCTGACAGTGTGTGTGTGTGTGTGTGTGTGTATTCATCACTGATGAAAATGTCCTAAATCACTTCCTTCTGAGCCTCACTGTGATCAAACTGATCCTCCAGTCGCTCCGGCCTCATGACACATTTTGGACTCCATTAAGAGGCTAAAGTCTAGATTACGATAATGCTCAAACACATTAAATGCACAGCACGCCATACAGCACATCCATGTCAATATGTCATCGAAAAAAAAAACAAACAAACAAAAAAAAACACACAGATATTTACAGAGAAATGACATATGACTGTCTTCCTAGAAGATGAACATTTTTGTTATTCCGGAACATTACCCCCACAGAGGATTTTTAACTTCAGGGAACAGCCGAGCAGCAGGACTTGTATCAGAGCTTCCCTCATCCAGAGAGGAGATTTCTTTGCCCCCCCCCATCTTGTCCTCTTGTCCCCTTGTCCCCACTGATGGGCTGACAGCTGAGAGTGTGTGTGTCTCCGGTGTGTCTCCGTGTCTTTTCTATCAGATCCCCTAAATAATCCATACTGTCCCTCACTGCTCTCCCCTAGTGTCCCTTCCAGGTCACCACCCCTGAGGGGCCCCAGCCTGCAATAGACATAAGTATATGTGCGCGCACACAACACACAAGCTTACAGACAAACACTCTCTCACACACACACACACACACACACACACACACACACACACACACAACACACAAACACATACACAAGCATGTACGAACACACACACTCACTGACACAAACACACACATATTTTATCACTCTCTCACCATATTTCCACCATAGCATCAGGCTATGGCCACTCCATCTCCAGGGAATATGCCCCAGATGAGCTGAGTGGCAACAATAAACAAACATCCACTCATTATCCTCTCTACTTAAGACCCAGCCTCTCTTTCATGTGGCATTGCAGTCCTTAACTGTTTCTTCACAGAACATTAGCCACCCCAAAAACACAGTGTCAGTAGAAAACAGTAAACAAACAGCCCCCACCACACACACACAAACACACACAGGATCACACTTTAAAATGCAGTTTTGCATAGACAAAAAACCCTGAAGAAGAAGCTGTAAAACCATTTTTGTCGCTCACAGGAATAGCAGCTAAAAAATCTGTGTTCGCTAATGTCGCTCTAATTGCCCATGATGTGCCCATTGACATCTCATTTAAACAGCCTAAATGCGTCACGGCTAATTTGCACAAAGTTAAGCAGTTTTTAACTTCTTCTAGTCGCTCTGGTTGCCCAAGTTGGTTGCTCTTGTCCATACAAAGTGAATCACAGAGATTTTACAGCTTGCCCATACAAAGTGAATCACAGAGATGAAGAAAGTGAATCACAGAGATTTTACAGCTTGCCCATACAAAGTGAATCACAGAGATTTTACAGCTTGTCCATACAATGTGAAATCACTTCCAGAGATTTTACAGCTTGTCCATACAATGTGAATCTCTTCCAGAGATTTTACAGCTTTAGTAGCTCTTGGTGTGAACACACAGTGAAAGTGTAACGTCACTACAGGTGAGTCTTTCCCTTCTTTCTGTTCTTACACGCACACACACACACACACTCTCACACACACAATCATCCATTATGAGACATAAACTCTTTAGATTTACAGGTTTACATAACTAGGGCGTTACTCTAGAGTGTTTTCTTCATACAAGGCCTGTGTGTGTGTGTGTGTGATGTATGTGTGTGTGTCTATGTAGTAGTAGTAGTAGTCCTGTGAGGTCTGGCTGACCCATGAGCCCCACAATCCCACAACAGTCTCTCTCTCTCTTTGTGTGTGTGTGTGTGTTTGTGTGTGGTAGTAGTGTGAGGCCCGGCCAGCCCATGAACCACAGAGGCTCCTGCTGAGTTGGAGTTCTCTACCCCCAGCTGAGCTTATTGAGTTTCTCTGAGGGGAAAGAGGGAGGTGTCCTCCCAGGACACACTCATGCACACACACACACACACACACAGACACACTACCCTAATTCCCTGTTGCTACTACATGCTCTGGGTCCTGTTTAATTATAGTCCAGAGCACGCTGGGCTAACATAGCTACGCTTTCCTACACAGAGCTGTGCTAACCGGACATAATAGCTAACTCAAAGGCTATGATTTCCTACACAGAGCTGTGCTAACCGGACATAGTAGCTAACTCAAAGGCTATACTATCCTACACAGACCTGTGCTAACCAGACCCAACTAATAGCTAACTCAAAGGCTATGCTCTCCTAGAACTTTGGTGTTTGGTTGGATTTACACTTCCTGATTTGTGTTTTACAGTCCAAATTTAGTTTTACGTTACTTCTTTCCCCTCTTCTTTATAACAAGGCCATTTACATAGTAGCACTGCACGCATTTGAAGAAACTAGACCAATCTTCCAGAACTGTTCTTTTAAACGCAATGTGAACAGAGAGCTTCAGTAACACATTCGGTGTAGAACCTTACTGAACAAAGCACCGCTTTCCCTCCCAGTTCTGCTTCAGGTCTTACAACCCTCAGGGGTCCCGATGCCTTGAGAAGCTCCTGGCATTTCCTTGAGGGCCACCGCTGCTTAACGAGGGAACAAAACAAGCTGACGCGATTCACTGAGGCTCATCTATGTCTGCTTCACATGGAGAAGTAAATATTCACCGCTGCACCCGGCCTTCCCACAGCGACCCACTGAAGTTAATGGGATCCATCATTTATTTAATATGTTCATTAAGGGGTGTGAGGGCTACTGAGAGAGACAGAGAGAGAGAGACAGAGAGAAAGATAAAAAGAGAAAGAAAGAAAGGATGTAAAGACACCAAGACGTGACCATTTTATCATCACATTCCTCCGGAGAACTAGTGCCTGTGTAGAACACTTGGTCTCTAATCTCACATTTCTGTTTTCCACGCAGTTCTTCTGCAGATGACTTTTATTCAAAGCATCTTGCAAATAAGGTTCACCAGGCACATTAATTCCCATTAGGGACATGTTCTCTCTGTCGTATTTCTGTTTTAATCACTAGGTGTGTGTGTGAGCCTATGGAGAGGTAATGTTACCCCATTCATTATTCTCCACAAACAACAGAGCTCAGGGATGAGGTGGCGAATGACAATGCTGCTAAGCTATGCTCACAAGAGTCACACGCACACACAAACACACACACACACACACACACATACACAGACAGACACACACAACCCTGCTTCTATGTATGACGAGCACATCTGTGCTGTCACCATAGCAACCCTGTGTCATGTGACCGCCAGGGTGACGGAGGAGCGAGGCTGAGCTGCAGCACAGCAACTCGTGTGTGTGTGTGTGTGTGTGTGTATGTGTAAGCCCTCTCTGCTGCATGTGTGTATGTGTGTGACCCTCTCTGATGTGTATGTACTGTATGTATGTGTGTGGTGTGTGTACCTGTGAGCATACACTGTACAGAGTATGCATTCCTGTGCAAAGGAAGCAGTTCTAGTTGTGCTTTTGACAAACCTCTACAGCATCTCATCTCTTTCAGCTTTATCTCACCTCCTTCCCCTTATATTCTACATTCCACTGACACCTTCTAGAATTATCAGACTTGTATGTTTGCATAGAGAATGTTCTGTGCATGCAGTCTATATGCACATTGCGTGTGGATCGGCATGTGTGTATGTGTATGTGTGTGTGGGTGGGTGTCTTGCCCCCTGGCAGTTGCTGGCATACCAGCTGGTGCCCATAATGCCAAGTCCTTCAACAACTGGGAGGTTTAACTGGTGGAGGATCAGTGTGGCCAACTGCCTCACCGCCTACTGGCTACAAAACAGGATGCACACACACACAGACACAAACACACACAGGCAGGCAGATCCTGTGTGTTTTCAGTCCAGTGAATCTATGTGCTTTTTTAAAATCTCATTACCTTTCTCTGGCTCTCTCTTGCACGTGTGTGTGTGTGTGTGTGTGTGTGTGTGTGTGTGTGTGTGCACATTTGTGTGAGTGTGTGTGCAATCTTTCTCACCTCTGCTAATCCAGAGCCTAATAGCTCCCTCCTCACCCCTAACAGGTGCCATCATCACCTGCAGCTCCACAGCACAAATGTGGGACCACCTACTGTAGGGGTACATACATAACCCACTGTAGCCTATAGATGACAAATATACCTGACCCATTGTAGCCTATAGATGACAAATATACCTGACCCATTGTAGCCTATAGATGACAAATATACCTGACCCATTGTAGCCTATAGATGACAAATACACATAACCCACTGTAGCCTATAGATGACAAATATACCTGACCCATTGTAGCCTATAGATGACAAATATACATAACCCACTGTAGCCTATAGATGACAAATACACATGACCTATGGTAGCCTATAGGTGACGAATACACCTGACCTACTGTAGCCTGTCGGTGACGAATACACCTGACCTACTAGCCTATAGGTAACGAATATACATAACCCACTGTAGTCTATAGGTAATGAATACCCACTGTATATATATATACATAAGCCACTGTAGTCTATAGGTGAGGGATACATAACCAACATAGATATATACATACATACAAACATAACTCTCTGAGTCTGTATACATATTCTACAGAGGCCTATGAGTGAGATATGCATAGATGTATATAGAAGCGACTGTATATAATGCATACAGTACACACATGTAGAAATGCATAGAATTAGCTTACAATATACCTTGCACTGTCTCGTATGAAATATACAAACTCCATTTGAAGGTACTGTAGCCTATCCACAAATTGGGAACACATTAACATACAATTCACCTTAAAGTCACTGAGAAACACATGCACTGTCACCCTTTCACCAGTAGGGGGAGTGTAACATGAGGCAGCCTTTGCCCACACCAAACCACAGAATAACTTCTGCAGTCTCGTAAACGCCATCATCAGTACTAATTTCAGGGGGAAACCTTTCAGCTTTAGCATTCTGTGTGTGTGTATGTGTGTGTGTGTGTAGTTTTGTCTGTGTGTGTGTGAGGTGTGTTTTGCAGGGACCCGCTGTGGTCTGTTAGGGTGAGTTCAGGTGTGTGTGTGGGTGTGTGTGTGTGTAATGAGTATACATGTGTTTGTGTAATGATGATGATTGCTGATTGAAACTACTGTGTGTGTGTGCGTGTATGTGTGTGAATGTGTGTTTATGTGTTACAGGTGCTCACTGTAACTCTGAAGGGGGTGGAGACTCCAGGCTCCAGGGGCGGAGTCTTCTCTGAGGTGCTGCCCGGCATGCTCCTCCTTCGACACACCCGCTCAGGAGGCGGCTCTGGAACACACACACAAGATATACACACACAGTTTCAGTCATCATCATCACACAAACATATACAAACACAAACACACACACACACACACACACACACACACACACACTCACACTCGGTAGAATAGCAGAACACAACACAGTGCACAAATATGCATCAGCTTCAATCACCACACACACAATTTTTTTTTTATCTAACCCAATCCAAACTTGCCAACACGATCATGTGATCAGCTAAAGTTCAGTCCAGTGACACAGAGGAGTTCTGTCCAAAGCCATTATGCCTGTGATGGTTCTCATTTAAAGCCACTGTCACAAAGGTTTCACCATCTCCACAGGACACGCAATTTTTCTGCATGGATCTCAGTTAGAGGGTAAGACAACGATGGTGCTCCATAAAGCTGCACTCGCTGAAGCAGAGCAGTAAGTCTGGTTTACAAATTAAGAAAAGTGGTACTGTGCCATATCTTACAGTCACATTAAACGCCCCGGTGCTTTTCATGAGTGAGGTCTATTGAGTGTGTGTCCACCGTAAACACGGTGCTAAATGTCATGTCAGACACTGAAGCACCTTCTGGTTAATACATGAGTAATTCATTCAGGCCAGCAGGCATGTGTGTGTGCTTGAGTGTGTGTGTGTGTGTGTGCATATATGTGCTGTACTGTATCTGTGTGTGTGTGTGTGTATGTGTGTGTGTGTATATGTATACGCATACGTGTTTATGTAGCTTATGTGTGTGCATGTGTGTGCCGAGTCCTGTATCTGTGTGTGTGTGTGTGTGTGTGTAAGTGGGAAGGCAGCTTGTCTTGTCTGGCACATGCTAGCGAGCTGTCAGCCATTGACAGAGGGCTGACACACGCTGAAACAAGAGCACTGTTCTGCATGCGGTACCAGACAGGCTTGTCGTTCACAGGAGACAGAAGAAGGGATGGGAGAGGAAAAGAGATGAGAGAGAGGGAGAGAGATAAGAGACAGAGAGGAGAGAGAGAAAAGAGAGGAGAGACAAGGAGAAAGAAAGACAGAAAGAAAAGAGAGAACAGAGAGGAGAGACAAGGAGAAAGAAAGACAGAAAGAAAGGAGAGAACAGAGAGGAGAGACAAGGAGAAAGAAAGACAGAAAGAAAAGAGAACAGAGAGGAGAGACAAGGAGAAAGAAAGACAGAAAGAAAAGAGAGAACAGAGAGGAGAGACAAGGAGAAAGAAAGACAGAAAGAAAAGAGAGAACAGAGAGGAGAGACAAGGAGAAAGAAAGACAGAAAGAAAAGAGAGAACAGAGAGGAGAGACAAGGAGAAAGAGAGGGATGGATGAGGAAGATAGAGAGGGGGAGAGACCAAGTGTTTTGTTGAAAACAAATTAGAAGTCGAGATTAGTGGTATAGATAGACACACACACACACACACACACACACACACACACACACACACACACACACACGTACACACACACAATCTGTGACATCCCCCCTTGTTCTGGCAGGCTGTGTCTATTAAAAATCAGCATGGAAGGCAGAGCCCTCCCTCCCAGTCAATGTCTAAAAGAGACATTGTGTGTGTGTGTGTGTGTGTGTGTGTGTGTGTGTGAGTGAGTGAGAGATGCAAACAAATAGAACATGATAGAAGGAGAGAGTGAGTGGAAAAAAAGAAGCGATGGAAGAGAGGGAGAGAAAGGAAGCTAGAGAAGCAAGGAAAAGAAAAAAAAACAGAAAATGGAGGAAAGGAGAGAGGGAGAGAGAGAGAGAGAGAGAGAGGGAGAGAGAGAGAGAGAGAGAGAGAGAGAGAGAGAGAGAGAGGGAGTTGATGAGAGATTGCAGATGTAGATTGCTCTCGCCCTCAGGGTATTTCACAACCTACCGAGTCATAATTAAAAGTAATGTGAGCGTATTAGCATATATCTTCAGTAGCGCACACACATATTCACACACACACACACACAGATAATGAGTCTATTAGCATATTGGCATACACCTTTCGCTTAGATACAGTGAATGATGATGAGGTCATTACAAACACACACACTCACACACAGGCAGACATTGAGTCTTTGACAAAGCTCACAGGCTAAATTTTCTTGCGTTCTTTCAGACACACTACTAATGCTGTCTTATAGCGGCGGTAACGATACCACTGAGGAAGATGTCAGACATGACTGGTTACAGAAAGTAGATGTGCTCTGAACAGGTGTCAACATGGCCACTTCAAAGACCCACAGCATCGCTCCTGCTGTGTGAGATGCTATTAGCCACGGGGTGTAATTATGGCCTAATTACGGAACCGTGGAAGCCGAGTCTGAGTCTGAGTTTGGTGCTGTGATTCTCATTTATGAACAACAGCTTCTGTGAGCGCCCACCTAGAACAGGCAGGGTTCCGCAGCTAGGCTAGCCTGAGCCCAATGTCAACATGTGAAGGAAATGGAGAGTGGTTCTGTTGCTCAAGGTCAGTGCAGAAAGAACCAGTAGCAGTGATGCGCACACACACACACACACACACACACACACAAAAGGCCACCTATTTTCCAAATGTAAATTATATAAATGTGAAATTCATAAAATATCTCTACATTCAGGCAACAAGAAAGACTGTTCAAACATGTAAATAGTAATAATAGTAATAATAATAATAATAATAATATGTACTGTCCACATAATGCTGGAGTATCTCTAAAGCGCTTCAAATTTCGTTTACCTCACCTGCCTGAGTAGCTGCACTGTGGAGATGCCTCCCGCCAGAATACAAAGTGGCCCAGTGTGCCAACCCACGCCACACACACACATCCACACACACACACTCTCATGTTTGTTTAGTTTAATTGAATTTTCCAATTATGTCTGTCAGACAGTCTCTCTGTACCACCTCAGGCCACTCTGTTCAATGTGTGTGTGTGTGCACAGTTTCCAACATGTTATCAGCTGAAAGAAATTAGCCCAGCAGGCACTAAAAGAATTTCTTCTCTCTGTGATAAAACCCAACACTGC
>JAIFZK010000047.1:1702500-1712500 GCA_027481765.1 Tenualosa thibaudeaui
TCTATCTATGTATCTATCTATCTATCACTCTCTCTTCCCTCCCTCACAATACTACATGTCTCTCCTCCTGTGTCTTTTACTCATCCTATTCTGTGGGCTCCATTCCTTCCTTTCTCTCCATCTGTCTCCCCTCATCCCACCTTCCCATTCTCTTTTTATTCCCATCTCTCTCTTCCTCCCTCTCTCTATCCTTCCATCCCTCTCTCTCTCTCTTTCCCCTTTTTACTGCAGGTGCTAAAAGGAGGGAGACCCTGGGGTAAAGGGAGAGCTCAGCCTTGGTCACACACACACACACACACACACACACACACACACAAACATACACACACACACACACAGACGCACACACACATGCACGGCCACACACACCTAGAGGGACCGCACGGCCACCCACGACCACACACACTACTCACACAACTCTGAAGTTGAGAAGTTGAGATCACACACATTCTGGTTTGAGCAACTCCTGCACTGAATCCATCAGGACAAACAGATGAGGTAATGCTGGGCTAGGATTTATGGAGCTTTGGACACACACACACACACACACACACACAATGACACTGACAGCTGCCAAGGCCACTGTGATAACAGCTCAGGGAAAGAAACACATTCCAGACATTTTTATCTTTTTCACCCCTGCAGCGGACTACAAAAATCACCTGTGGCCGAGACATAGAGCCCCTCTCTGCCCCTCTATGGGCTCTTTCCACACACACACACACACACACACACATACATACACTCCGCTGTAAACCCAGGCCTTACACTACCTGATACCTTTACTAGACTTCAAAGCCCACAAACCCCCAAGGAGCCCCCCAACACACACCCTCTTAACGTGGTATGGCTTGGCTTCCCCCTGACGAGCTCCTTAACGAGGCATGATTTTCCCTGCTCCTGACTGGCTGCCTGCTTCAGGGGGCTGGGAGGCGTCTTTACAAGGAGGGGAGATGGGAAGAATTTGCCTCCGTGGGGGAGATGTTAAATTAACTCCAGATCGCCCACAGACCTCAGAACGCAGACTTTCAGACAACTTCAAACAAACAGCGAAAACCCCTAAACCCCCAATAACGAGGCAAACGGACTGGACCCCTTTGAGTTTTTGAGAAGGCCTTCAGACAGAGTCCCTCAAATACATTTATTGAATATCACTGTAGCGAACGCCAGACTACCACAGACAAGTAAAGGGCAACAGCTCATATCTAAGAGAGGTGGGACCCAGAAACCACCATCAACCTCAACCTCAGTGCTTGTGGTTGCACTGAATGACACTTTATGATACTGAATACATCCAAGCACAAACACACACATGCGCACACACACACACAAGCACAGGACATCACATCAGATTCTTTACTCCAAGACTGGCGACACAGCAAATCAAGTCAGTGTAAGAGAGTTGAGTTGACCTGAACAGAGATGAGAATTCTTCAGTGACCTTCAAATGACCTCAGTGTAGTAAAACAATGTAGTTTTCGTTTGAGTGGAGAATTTGAGTTGAGTGACAGCCTAGACTTCCAAAAGAAGTCAAACTCACTCGAGTGGAGAGTACAAACACATTAGACACCGAGATGAATGAAGCTCAGTGGAGATGAACAGAGTTGACAGGAGTCGAGGGCAGTGTAGCTAAATGAACTCAAATAAAACCAATAATATATGTTCAGTTATAGCAATAGTCCAGAATACTTCACCATTGCCCTGCTGTTCAAACTCATCGCAAGCTGTTAGTAGGAAGAGGAACAAGAAAATCTGGTACAACACAGATAGAAAAACGAACTGCCAGCTAATGCTAGCTGAACGCAGCTACAGTGTGAGCTCTCAGTGTCGTTTTCCATAGCCAAATTCATTTAGCGTTAGCTGCAGGTCTGCTATTCAATCTACATTGCATCAAGTTCTCTCGTTCTTCTCCCACCCTACAGACAGCACTCAGCAGGTTTGTACAACAGGGTTATGGTTGGGTTATACTATGGTAGTTTACTGTCTACTGTAGTTTACTGTAAATAGAGCTAAGAGAATTTAGAATAGAGATCCATAGAGTTGGCTGAGCTGAGCTAATTTGACTGAGTCCTGTGAGGCTGACCGAGCTTGAAGGAAGTGCAGAGTTTGGCCTTACCCGTTGGCATGTCGGACCGTGTGTCTGCGCGAGTGACTGCGTTTGCTGCAGAGCCAGCTGCAGCCCAGGAGCCTGTAGTAGTACGACTTCTGCCCCGCGGCCTGCCTAGACGTCGTGCCTGACATGTCACTCACTTACACACTGACTGTCTGTCACAACACAACTTCTACACCACACACACACAGTCTACCACACAAAATCCGGCGGGAATCAGAAGGCGTCTGTGACAAGCTGTGCTGGACACTAACTAGACTACATAGCACAACACAAGGCACTAGACTACACAGTACATCACACCACATAGCACAGAACAGCATAGACTGCAGCATAGACTCTCTACTAGTCACAACAGCTCCCACTGAAGAAGAGCTGATAGATAGATAGATAGATAGAGAGAGAGAGAGAGAGAGGTGGTTGGGATGAGCTGAGAGGAAGACAGCTTAACAGAGGAGGGATCAGAGAGAAGGACAGAAAACAGAGAGAGAGAGAGAGAGAGGGAGGAAGACTGCACCTTGTTTTACAGACCTCCATGCAGGGGTAGCAGAGGGCTCTGGCGTGATCTGAGTGCTGTGCCAGGAGCTCCACTAGGGAGCGATATAACAGCTAGCACACAACTGGTTAACAACAGATGGGTAAAAAAAACACAAGTCTGCAGACAGGAATCCCAGCAAAGACATGCCAGCCGACCTGGCCTTGGGCTCTAACACTGAGCACACCAGGTCAGCACACCTGGTTTTAGATGCACACTACTGCAGAAAAAACACACCTGCCACAACAAACAAACAACAATAACAACAACAACAACAAACAACCTTACTGGAGGCCACTTCCACAAAGTGAGATAAGTGAGCAGGTCACCCTTTAAATAGACTAGATAAAGATGATAATATCAACAACAACAGCGACAACAACCTCTCTGATGAGGGAATTAGCTGTTTATTTACAGCAGATGAGTTGCCGTGGTTACATCATCTCGCTCTGGCTTTGTGGCGGTCGGCTCTCATCATAATCTGTCTGGTTTTCGTGCGTCTCTCTCTCTCCCTCAGAGAGATTGAGGGGCGAGATGAAGATTAATTGAAAAACCTCATAGAGGAAAAGAAAGAAGTCTGCTTGTGTATGCAGGAGAGGAGTGTGTGACCCATCTTGGAGGCAATCTGGGTGCTGGAGACAAGACGGTTAGAATGACATTGGTGTTGTGAGTGTTGCTGAGATTCTGAAAATCTCACACACCCCCATACCCCATTCGTGAGTGGAGGAGTTTCCAGAACATTCTGCATTAGAATTCCACACAGCTCTGCCAGCAACCAGGTCCATGCGACACAGTAACACTTGTCCTTGCTTTGGGCTTCATTCAGACGCTGTGTGTTAGTGTGTGTGTGTATCACTGTGTGTGTTTGTGGGTGTTTGTGAGATGACAGCCGTCCTTGGACAGATTTATCTGGCTTATCTGGCATTCTTTTCCACTCCTGCTGTGGCCCAGCCTAGCCTGCCACTCTATGTTTCTGAAGGAGGAAATTGACACCTCTGCTTAAATGTGTGTGTGTGTGTGTGTGTGTGTCTATTCTATAACGGTCTTTGGAGAAAAGCATCAGTCAAATGACTAAGTGATATTTAGATCTGAATAAATGGCAGATTTAAATAGGTAAATCCATATACCATTATAGCTTACAGTACATCAAACCCACGCTCCATACTCTGCTTATTTACGGGGTGACACAGGGCTTCTAGATGACCTGTCACACAGTAATTGGTACCTTACATGTCTACATATAGTGTGTGTGTGTGTGTGTGTGTGTGTGTGTGTCAGTCTGGGTGTATTTCTGGATGGAGGGAGTGGCAAGTACTTCATGCTGCAGTTCTCTTCTGGCTTGACTGACTTAAAAGTTCAGGGATGAGTGTGTGTGCATGTGTGTGTGTGTGCATGTGTGTGTGTGTGTGTGAGTGTATTCTCTTTGTGGTCTTTGTAAGGCACGTGTTCATGAAGCTGAGTTTAGCACTCTAAGGGAATGAACATTCTGGAGGGTTCACATATCCTTCAACGTTCCCTGCAGACACACACACACACAAACACACACACACACACACACACAAACACAAACACACAACACACACACATACACACATACACACACAAACGCACACACAGAAGTTCGGGGGTTTGGACAAGAACTGGGCCTCAAAGATCCCTAAGGCAGTAGTGTACCACCAAACCACAACATAAACACACGCGCGCACACACACACACACTCTGGAAAGAACACGTTTGAACTGCCCATACACATATAACTCTCCTGCCCATATATCCTATGAAGAACTCAAACACACACACACACACACACACACACACACACACACACACACACACACACACACACATCAATCTCTTCTTCCTACTTGACTTCTAACTCTTAACTTTGATGTGCAGTCTAAATGGCTGCCTGCACTGCTAGTAAAGCATCAAACTGAATGTGTTTCACGGTGTTGGGATGAGGCCAGGGATGAACAAAAAAAACAATCCCTACTCTCTATCTCTCTCTCTCACACACACACATACATACACACACACACACACACACACACACACACACAGAAAGAGAGAAAGAGGGAGAGAGATGGGATGAGGGCAGCGATGAGGAAGAAGACTCCCTGAGGTCTTGACCATTTCTCTCTCGTTCTACCTCTCCTTCTCTCTCAATCTACCTCTCTTTTCTAACTCTACCTCTATTCTTCTCTCTCGTTCTTCAGTTCTCTCACTCGGTGAAAACATCAGGAGCTCTCACACAACACACACACACTCGCACCTGCCTGTGTAGACATGCTCCAGACGTCATCATTTGGAAGACATCCATGACTCTATACTATACTTATGCAGCTATACACACACACAGACCATGTGAATCATATTACTAAATCATGACAAAACACACTGCAACCCCTCTTCAATAATTTATAGCATTCACTCAATTCAAAAATAAGTTTCAAGAGTTAACACTGGTGTAGTATCAAGAGATCTTGGGTAATCTGGGATTTTTGCAACATCTTCACACAATGGGATCTCTCTGTATTTCTGGCCACTGGCTAGACAGTTTGCTAGTTAGCTTAACCACAGCTTTAGCAAACTTGGCTGTACACAGTTCCCAACCTCGTCTCAATCTTATTATCTTGTGATTCACTGCAATGTAGCCTATTTCATCCTCAGTGTAAACCTGCTTATTTTCCCTCGGAAGCACAGATGTCTTCATGAATCATACAACCCCTGATCCAGGCCTGTCATTCCCATAGATATATTTCAGCAATATGTCAGTCAGTCCAAACAGGCTCCTAGAATATGCAACAGCCATACTGATGCATAGCCCAGCACTCAAAAAGAACGGTTGCATAATGAACACACACTTTTTGAAAGAAATACTGCACAGTGGGCTCAATCAGAGTTGAAATGACAAAGCAGTAGCCTATATTCTGGCCCATGTACTATCAGTAGCTAATACCAGCTAATGTAGCTAATCAGTAGCTAATACAGTTGGACCAACAGTGGTCTTCGTATTAAAGGAGAAATCCTGTGTGAAACAATCCATAGCTCTGTTGCTTGAGGTCACTGTGTGTCAGTAAGAAAAAGAATGAGAAAATCTGATACGACATAGACCAAGTAGCAAATTAACACTAAACAAATGGGACATATTAACTTAGTTTCCGCTTAATTTTCCTATGCCCCATGTTTGCTGCCAGTTCGTTATTTGGTCTATGTTGGACCAAATTTTCTGGTTCTTTTCCCTACCGACAGCATTCAGTGACCTTGTGGGGAGATGGTGGAGCAGGTGGTAGAGGTGCCGTTCAGCAACCAGAGGGTTGAGGTTCGTGTCCCCCTCTGGCTGACCCCATCCAAGTGTCCTTGAGCAAGATACTGAACCCCAAATTGCTCCCGGTGGCAGGTTGGCACCTTGCATGGCAGCCTCCACCACCGGTGTATGAGTGCTTGTGTGTGAATGGGAGTACTTGAGTACTCGTAGGAGTAGAAAAGCGCTATATAAATGCAGTCCATTTACCTTATCATTAACAGAATGATCTCGGTACATTAATAAAGCTCAATATTCTCTTGAACATACGTTCTTATATTTAGCCTACAGTAGGATATAGCACACAGCGTTTCAAAGGCCATTTTACGGTCATTCCAGCTTACATGATGCCTAGTGTTGTTTACAGTCTACATCATGAAGCCCGATGTTGAAGCCCAGCATGGTAGCTGCAGCATCTTTATCCAATGGGCTCTGTGCACCGCAGACGTAAAGTCGTAAAGTTTGTGTGGTAGTATAGATTGATATTAGGCAAAAATATTATTTGTATAGTGTAGTTATAATAGTTTACTATACTGAGTAAGCCTAACTAATAACCTCTCCATATTCCTTTCCAGTTTAGGGTTCATTTTGTAGCTAGCTCATAGCTATTACCCTCATTACAAATGTTTACTAATTACTCAAAACTTTCAAACATCCTGAACGAAAGGCCTTCTGAGACTTTAGGTCTGCCGTCTATTCTTGAGTCTATTCGAATCCGGAGGACTGAATGTCTCCTGATGCCATGTGCAGCCAGTGTAGCCCAGAACATTAGCATCATCACAACGCTAACCAGAAAAAAATAGCACTAGCGCCACAGCAGTGCAAACTGGCAGCAATGCAAACCAGAAGAAGTGCTAGAAACATCTGTATAAACCAGAATCAGAAGCTAGTGCCAATGCAGTAAGAAGCACTAGAGGACCTAGCACCAAAACGGTGCAAACCAGAGTAAAAAGCACTAATGCCACATCAGTGCAAACCAGAAGAAGAGCAACCGCCACAGAGGTGCGAACCAGAGGAGTGTTAGCAACTTAGCAGTGCAAAACTAGAGTAAAAAGCACTAGCACCACAGTGGTGCAAACCAGAGGAAGAAGTGCTACCAGAAAGCGGCTCATTGGTGTAACAGAGCTAGCCAGCTCCTCACAGGTCACAGCAGGTGTGAAAACCCCATGCTGGGCGACGAGCTGTGAATCAGCATGCTGTGTGTGTGTGACAGAGAGAGATAGTGTGTGTCTGTGTGCCTGAACAAGAAAGAGAGAGAGAAGTTGTCATGATTGAAGAAGATGATGAAGTGTGTCATGATTGACAGTTTTAACAGAAAACATTATTCATCTATATCACCTCATCAAGGTGATCTTTCTCATATGCTCGGCAAGCTCACTATTATGCCTGAATGATCTGTGACATCTCCATGACCTCTATTACATCTCCATGATCTCTTCTGGAGGTCTGTGCCTCCATAATCTCACTGAAAGTGTGTCTCTCTATGTCACTAGTTGATCAAATCTCCCTCTATATTCTCTGTACAGCCTCTACATGTTATGTCTGACCTCTTCAACTTTCTAACAACTGTATAACAATTGTATAACAACTTTATAAATCTACTAGCACTATATAACACCTTTATAAACTCATCATACCCCATAACAATCTCTTCAGAGCTCCTCTAAGACACTGCATGGCAGAAGTCAAATAGACTGTTCAAGTCTGACATAATTTGACTTCTCACTGAGGGACCAATTAGTCCGGGAAAACCACAGCAATACCTGTGGGTAAGCAAATCATCCAGTTAGCTCAATGTGTGTGTGTGTGTGTGTGTGTGTGTGAGTGTGTGTATGTGCACGCATGTCAATGTGTACACAACATGAGTGTGTCTTTGTAGATGAAGAACCCATCCCTCTTCTTCCTCCTTTTCCTCTGGCATTCTGGCACTGCTGTTAGGGCGAGAGAGAGAGAGAGAGCGCTCCCATCCCATAATTAGAAGCAGCTACATTCCTGCTGCCATGCCAACCACTTTCATGTACAGTCCAACTGACAAACAGCCACTGGGTATTAGTCTGTGTTGTAGAATTCAGAGAGCAGAAAGGACATGTTGGCCATTCATCACTGTTCAAACCCTCTTACTTCACAAGGCTTCAGTGTGATGCTTATTCTCATAGACAGCCAACCAGCCAGAGCCTCACTAGTGCAGTGTAATGGTCATTCAGCAGGAAGAATGGCCATATCACTAGAAATGTCATGATACCAAAAATGTGGTAGTCGATATCAACATCACAGTAAAACTGCATGATTTTCCATTTCCAAACCCATACCACGGCATACATACTTAGATTAATAGCCTGATCTTCCACATAGAGCATACTTCTTTTTTAAGAGTACCATGACGCATTACAGTCAATAGATCATCATTATCATTCAAGTATGGAAATGATGGCCACCTAATCCATAATCCATAATTGCAGCATCCAGTCCAGACAATTCATTAAAAAAAAAAGAAAACATCAAGAAAAAAAAGCAGAATCCTGGTCATTTCTAAAATCATTGACATGGTAGACCCAGCAAAACACACTCGCAATGTAGATATAACTCAGCGATCGCAGGCAAAACAACCACTAGAAAAAAGTGGATTGCCAGTGATGTGTTTAACACTCACGTCTAGTCAGTCCCTTTAAACCCTTTGACTGTGATCTGGACAGCACTGGGGCCAGCTGTAAGCCTAAGTCCCTTGAATCAATGTTGTATGACTTTTGTCTCTGTTTTGTTCCTGAAACCACTGTTACCAAGAAGGTAATGAAAACACTCACAGGTTTACCTGTGATCCATGGCTTTCAGACTACGAGCATGTTAGAGAAACACGTGTATGATTAATCAGAGAAAACATGCTAAAATGAATGGGTACATCTTTATCTGGACACTCAGCCCAGATCTCCTTGTCTGGCCTCACTGATGATCTCTCACCAGGCGATCTCTCACCTGTATCAGAACCACTGGGGGGCAATGAGTTTTCCACCAGATGCCAGATGTAAATAGATGGGCATCACGAGTGAGTCACGCGAGGGTCCGCTCGATGTGAGGGTTCTATTACCCCACCTCTGTCACAGAGCAGAGTGCTGCCCCTTTAGTCTTTGTCCATCTGGTGTGATGACGTCTTCATTCACCCCTCATGTGCCCTTCTAATGCCCTCTCACCCCCACTGCTCAGCTCTAATACCCCAATCCCCATCCCCAGGGTTCTGGGTTCTGTTACCCCGGCCCTCATCCATGTGGGCAGTTACACACACGCACACACACACAAATACAAATACACATTACAGAGGAGGCCAGAGGGGAACGAGGATACAAAAATACTCTTAGGAAACACACAGTACAACACAATTATAGCATAGCACTGAATGATGGTGGTAAAACCACACCCACCCAAACACACGAACACACACACTCTCACACACACATATAAATGATCCACCCATGACACCCATGGATCTAGGCCTAAATGCTTTCAGACAGTGCCCCCCACTGGAGACAAAGAGACCTGCGCCCTCAGAGTTCTGTAACATGAGGACCTACGGTCCACTATGACTGAGGAGCAGTGACAAGAGCAGGGCCTGTGTGTTTATTCCAAAAATAAACTCAGTTTGGACCTAAGCTGATTAACCAATCAGAGCTTGCCTACCTGCTCCAGGTTCAACAAAGCAAAGTCAGAGACCTCAAGAAGTAGATGATGTCATGTTCCAGATTGCTTTTGTGAGCTTCTGATCAACGGCAGTGATTATGCCTGCAGATCACTGATGTTTGCATGCAAGGCCACAGAAGATTAGGCTAAACTAACTTTCATAAGCTAGTCTGATTATGTGTAACACAGGAGCCCAGCTGGGCTCCGCCTGGGAGCAACCAACTGTCTCCTATCACAGGGACTCACAGACAGAAAAAGATTTATCAGTAAACATACAACTACAGGAGGGGATAAAGACCAGTATCCTAATATATAACATGGACCTTTGGGACTATACTCTACATGTATTCCTGACCTTAACCATATTACATGTGAAAGACAG
>JAIFZK010000047.1:1717500-1747500 GCA_027481765.1 Tenualosa thibaudeaui
CTCTTAAAACACGTCACTCAACCTCACACACACACACACACTCACACAGAAACACAGACACGCACTCCTAAAACACGTCAGTCAACCTCAAACACACACACACACACTCCTAAAACACAAGCAAACACTCTGCACTCTACACAAACTCACACACACACACACGATAACTTCTTATACGGCATCAGAAGGCAAACAATTGCCTTCACACAAAACACACACACACACAGACAGAGACCTGCAAATGTATTACTGTTCTAAAACCCAGCCAAAAGTAGCAAGGGAGACCCAGAAAAACCTCATGCCAAGTAATCCCCTAAATACTCAACCACACTCACACACATGGACCTACACACACACACGCACACACACGAGGCCATGTAATCCCCTGAACATGCCATCACCGACAAAAATGTCCCACTAATACAACAACCTCCGGCCTTACAATCCTCCATCCAAAACACCAGCCAGTAGTCAGCGCACACACACGCAAACACTCACACACACATGCAGACAGGCACACGTACACACACCCACATACACACACATAGAAGTAATGTCTCATCTATTTATGGGAGATTATTCATATATATGTACATTTATTTGTCTAGTCTTGATTTATAAAATTGCTATTGTGTGTGAGTGTGTATGTATTTGTGTGTGTGTGTGTGAATGTGTATACATGTGAATGTGCGTGTGCGCACATGTGCACTTTTATGTGTGTGTGCGTGTGTGTGTCTCTTCTCATCTTGCTGACTTACAGTATTTTTGTGACTTTGACTGACATCTGCAGACAAACCACAAGTGTGTGTGTATATGTGTGTGTGTGTGTACAATGTGGACACTCTTGGCTTGCCTCACACACTCATTAGAGTCCATTACAGAGGCACAGGTGAACCACACCAAGGACGATCACTGTATCATTAACCTGCCAAGGACACAAACTCACAAAACCACTATATTCCCCTATTCAGACATGTTCACTGTGGATCTGGACTAATTATGCAGAACTATAGACGTCCCACTGCTTCTATAACAGGAACAACAAAGCCACTCACTCGGGCAATCAGCAACAATCACTGATTCACATACAAACAAACACACACACACACACACACACACACAGTGATGGGAAAAACAAGCCACTTACTTAGCCCCTCAGCAACCAATGTTGGGCTGACACAAGAGGAAACTCGTTCAGTTATTCAATGATTCACTCACTCTTTTATCACACACACACACACACACACACACACACACACACACACACACACACACACATACACACTAATGCATGCATACATTTACACGTACACACACACACACATCCATACACACATACATACACACACACACATCCACTCTAACTTCTACACCCAGACTCTCCTTGCCTGGGACCAAGGTTCAGCAGCCATTAGTGAGTTGTGTATTTAAAGATGGTTTCCATTTCCCCCTCATTAAGTGGGCGCTATTTTAGAGCCCTCACAAGACACACATGCAACACACATTAGCTTCACCATGAGAATAGACAGGACCCCATGTCTCTGTGTGTGTGTGTGTGTGTGTAGTGAGTATACAGACTAATCTTGTAAAGTGAGTAAGTGTGTGTGCTGCATTTTTAACTGTGAACACTGTAGCTGTGTACACTTTGAAACTAAGTGACTGTCAATCTGAGTGAGCGAGAAGTTATTTGTGTGGTCTCAGTGTACTGTTGGGGGGAGTTGAGTACTGTACTTCTGTGTACATGTGTATGTGTGCATGTGTGTGTTTGAGTATAGTGTGAGTGTGTGTGAGTGTGTGTGTAGTGTGAGTGCTTGTATAGTCTGTGTGTGTGTATATAATGTATGTATAGTGGTGTGCGTGTAGTGTGACTTTGTGTATAGTGTGTGTGTGAGTGTGTGTGTCACAGAGAGTGAGGGAAGTAGAGACTCAAGTGAGCCAAATGCCAAATCAGTGAGAGCATGAATGGTTGTGGCTGTGTGTGTGTGTGTGTGTGTGTGTGTGTGTGTGTAGTGAGTGTATGTATAGTGTGTGTGTATGATGTATGTATAGTGTTTGCAGTGTATGTGTGGGTGTGTGCAGTGTGTGTGTGTGTAGTGTGAGTGTGTGTATAATGTGTGTGTGAGGCTCATGTGAGCCAAATGCCAAATCACTGAGAGCATGAATGGTTGTGACTACAGTGGCTCTGTGTTGGCTAAAAGTGTCTTGATGGAAAAGTGGAATTGGACTGCATGCTGCATGTGTGCTTCAGTCATACAGGACCACAGGCAGAGTGCATACTGTACATCTGACTTCAGTCATACAGGACCACAGGCAGAGTGCATACTGTACATCTGACTTCAGTCATACAGGACCATAGGCAGAGTGCATACTGTACATCTGACTGTGGAGCTTGTTCAGATTGCAACTGATGTCTGGAATATATGTATGCAAGTGTGTGAAGTGTTGCGTGACATACAAGTACGTGCTAGATAAAAAAAAAAGCATGTAAGTAAGTTACAATCTGTGTGTGTGTGTGTGTGTGTGAGAGAGAGAAGAGAGAGAGAAGAGAGAGAGATAGCAATTGTGCATGTAGTTGCGTTCCAAGTGCTATTTCAATGTATTAATATGCTTTTGTGTGACTGTGTGCTGCTTCATGCACACTAGTATGTATGTATGTGTGTATGTATGAGTTTGTAACTTGTCGGTTGTACGTGTGTGTGTGTGTGTGTGTGTGTGTGTGAGTGGCTGGTTTTGCCTAGACTGGAAAGTGTCTGCTATCAGACTCCTGTTCCAAGGCAAACAGCCTCCCTCTGCAGATGAGGGAATAATGACCAGTGTGTGTGTATCCCACTGTAGACCACAGACCCAGCACTACCAGCCAGACACACACACACACACACACACACACACACACACACACACACACACACAAATACATACTCACAGTCACGTGCATGCACACACACTCACACAGAAACATACACACACATGCACAGCATGCACGCACACACACACACACTAACAGATATGAACACTATACTCTTTACAATCTAAAAACATATATGAACACTATATGACTCTTTACAATCTAAAAACATATATGAACACTACATGATTCTTTACAATATAAAAACATATACAAACACTATATGACTGTATTACACCATAAAAACTTATACAGTATAAACGCTCTATGAGTCTGCATTACACAATAAGAACTTATTTGAACACTATATGGCTCTCATTACAATATAAAAACATATGTGAACACTCTATGACACTATACATAACACAATATGACACACTATAAGACCATATATTACACACTATTAGACCATATGTGAACACTATATGACTGTATTACACCATAAGATCATATATGAACACATATGACTGTATTGCACACTATATTGCTTATAACTCCCACTAGGATAGGACATGGACTTCAAGGCCTTCAGGAATGGGCTCATGGGTGTGGCCCCACTGGAGCAGTTAAAGACCTTGTGAATGCTGTGTCCCTATTACTCTGCGTAAACTACTCCACAGTTTTATTCCATTGTGTCCAGTTCAGCTGAATGCTTCACTGGTTATAGTCTAGCTTCCGTGGCCCATCATGTGACTCTAGTGGACCAATGGGAGAGAGATAAACAACCTGCATCTCTATTATGATGCTACAGGCAGCGTCACAGAGGTTCATCATCAGCCCAAAGA
Organism: Tenualosa thibaudeaui; assembly: GCA_027481765.1. Lineage (NCBI taxonomy): Eukaryota > Metazoa > Chordata > Actinopteri > Clupeiformes > Clupeidae > Tenualosa > Tenualosa thibaudeaui. The sequence continues at coordinate 1,721,191 of JAIFZK010000047.1, forward strand.
ACCAGAAGCAGCCAGTACCAGTCTAGAGCTGATACAGCACTCTAGCATACTAGAGGACCTTTGCTCACATGTGCATTCAAAACACACACTCCCTCTCTCTTCGTTCGTCAGCTCATCTCTCTATCTCAAACACAAACAAACACACATTCCTTCTCTCTTTCAGTCACACACACACACACACACACACACACACACACACACACACACAGGCTCAAGTCAATGGCCATCTGAAGTGTGTGAAGCTGGCTAATGAGAGCAGTAAGGCCCAGACCACCAACATCAAACAAGAAGGGAAAAAAAGACAACTCAGGCCAGCGGCCACTTTCATAACATCTCTCTTCTGTGTTCATCGCAAGCCATGGCACACACACACACACACACAGAGCAAGTTAGAGAGAGAGAGAGAGAGAGAGAGAGAGAGAGAGAGAGAGAGAGAGAGAGCATTTCAAGAGATTGGCCAAAAAATGTAGCTTATTTCTTCTGAATAAATGACTAGTCACGCTTTGACAGGCAGGCAGACACTGGCACACACACACACACACACACACAATGAGAAGAGGAAAGAGAGGGAAGAGTGCATGAGGAAGAGAGAAGAGAGAAGAGGGAAGGATGGAGGAAAACAAGAGAGGCAGGAGTGCATGAGGATGAAGAAGAGAGAAGAGGGAAGCTGGGAAGAGAAACCCAAATATTTACACGCCTATAAACTATCTAGATGGACTCAGCCTGTTTAGTCTTTTTCAGGGCTGGTAATAAACACATGCCTTTATCCAAAGAGACATGGACCCACAATGTTCTGTCCCCCAGCACTTGGACACACACACACACACACACACACACACACATACACACACACTGGAGAATGGTGGCAGGAAAGAGTGGGGACAGAGCCACTAAGGGAAATTTCAGCTCCTGTCCCATATTGCCTACACACACACACACACACACACACACACACTCACTCACTACCCAGCAGGGAATGGTGGCAGAGCAGAGCTGTGACAGAGCCACTGAGTAATGGTGATTTCAGCTCCTGTTCCCCAGCACAGCCCAACTGGCCCAGTCTCTCCAGCTGTTCCAGTAATGTGAGTGAATGGGAATAGATGAGGCCTGGCTGCAGGGGCGGGGGAAGTCCTGTTCGCTGCTCTGCTGCTGTGGAAAGTTTCTATGGGAACTACAGACTGTCTGACTATGTCCACACAACACAGACACACACAACACAGACTCCACACAACACAGACTCCACACAACAGACACACACAACAGTCACACACAACACAGACACACACAACACAGACTCCACACAACACAGACTACACACAACAGACACACACAACAGTCACACACAACACAGACACACACAACACAGACTCACACAACACAGACTCACATAACACAGACTACACACCATGGTAAACACTAAAAAACACACCATGTTCCCCACAACACTGACTCCACACCATGGACAAAAACTAAAAAAAAAAACACGTCATGTTCCCCACTACACAGGCTGTACACAAGGTCCCCCACAACACACACCATCTTCTAGTCAAACTCCAGAGATGGATGCTTCTTTAGAGACAGGGCTGCTACTTACTTGTGTATTCAGACTATGAGTTGGTCTCATATATACACAAACATGTTATACAACACAACAAATAAACAAATTAATTAATTAATTAATTAATTAATTAATTAAAAAACACACTCTGAGGTATCTGAACCACAGCCTTCATCTTTGTGAGGGTGAGACATGAGGTAGACAGAGCCGCAACACTGTTTGGGTAAACATACAACACACACACACACAAACACACACTACACATAGTTTTGGGCTGCTGCTCCAGAGCCTCCACAAGTCTGTGGCTGGATTCAGTGTGCAGGAATGCCACTCTTTCAGATGGATTATAAAATGTGTGTGTGTGTGTGTGTGTGTGTGTTTCAGAGTGAAGGAATGCCTTCAAATGGAGCATGAAAAAGAGAAAGGGTCACATTTATTACTGAATACTGGAGGCCTGACTTCCAATTAAGTGCTAGTCTGGTTGCACTCGTATGGAAACACACACATACACACACAGAAACCTCAAGAAGACAAATTAAAAACAAGAAATAGGGTCACTGACTTTTTCATCTCTCATGCTACTTGTAGAAAACAACTCTTTACGTGTTACCTAGTTCTCATTCAGACCTCTTTATGTCTCTCTTACACACACACACACACACACACACAAACATATATACACACATTAGTTGCAATTGACTAGAAAAGTCTGCTCCCTGAACAGAAAGACTGGTCACATGTTGAATCTGGAGTACAGTGGATAGCCGCAGCAAATGGCTAGAGTGTACACACACACACACACACACACACACACACACACACACAAACACACAGCTGACTATTTCTAATTGGATCTGATGGAGGAACACAGTGTAACAGTTCTACTCTCAACATGTGTATGACTGAGGCCAGGACACACAAACACACACATGTGTGAACACACTACATGAAATGAGTCTCTCATTTCTTCACCTTCTACAACTACTGGGCAAATCTAAGATATCATACATCATCTCTTCTGATACAATCTGGGTCTTAACGGTACGTCTTCCTAGTAGGTAGGTCTTCCTGCTGCTTACACACACACACAAAGATATAAAACATCTGATGTCTTCCAATATCCTGTGTAGGATGGTAGGATTTTTGGCTGGTAAGAAACTCCCTGGATTTTTCTATGAATACACACACACACACGCACACACACACACACAAGACCACAAGGCTGTAAGTTAACTTTCACACACAGCTAACTGTTGCAGTCATACAGTCACATGCTGTGGTGTGTGAAAAGATTAATAAAAGAATGCTAAGACTTAACGAAGGAAAAGAAAAATACACAAATGATTAATCTAATTAATCTATTCTGAGAAGCAGTCCTAATAGGCTAGACTCTGTGTGGGGTTTAAATATGCCCGCTGTGGTGTAGGCAGTCCTTTTTCATTATTAGAGAGACGGATGATGCTGTAGACACACACACACACACACACACACACAGACATTCAAGATGAATGATGCTGAAGAGAGGGTCTGCTGTGCTGTCCTATGGAGTTGACCTACCCTACTAAGACTGATATCGCTGAGTCAACGATCAACATCACTCACTCAAACATCACTCACAGCCTGCTGGGTGACACACACACACACACACACAAACACACACACACACACACGATGGATGGTACTGAAGAAAGATTCTGCTCCACTCACTCACAAATAAACACACACACACACGATGGATGATACTGAAGAACGATTTTGCTCCACTCACTTACAAACACACACACACACCTCATCACCTCATAGGGCCACTGCTATTGTCACCACTGCTGTCTGTTACGGTGGGTATTTTTATCAGGTCATCTGTCTCCAGTGCCCCACTCCGACCTCGGAACTCAAGACTTCAGTCTCTGCAGCACGGGGGCAGCAAAGGTCATTTCAATCGGCTTTGGCATTGGCTTTGTAGAGTTAGACTTGGGCTTTCATGAAAGTTGACCAGAAAAAGGCAAGTTTTTAAAAAATAAAATATATATTGTATTTGCTGTTTTGTAGTTGCTCTGTAGTTGGTCTTAACACTGTCCTATTGCATGCAGAGGCAGTCTGAAAGACAACTGCTGATTCCTCCCCAAGGATTGAGCCTGGTTTATTGGCCATGGCCAGACTACACATTTTGATGTTATAGTCTGGCTTGTGTGTGTGTGTGTGTATGAGTGTGTGTGTGTGTGTGTGTTTGTGTGTGAGTGTGTGTATGAGTGTGCCTGGGACGGCTTCAGCTGCCTGTAGTGTGTGAGTTATGTGTGTGTGTTTTGGCTTAGACACCCTGTACTGTGTGTGTGTGTGTGTATATGTTTTATGTACTACATGTATGTGTGTGTGTGTGTGTGTGTGTGTGTGTGTGTGTGTGTGTGTGTGTGTCAGTCTGCAGTGCTGCCTGTGGTATGTGTGTGTAAATACGAGGAGAGGCAAGCATAGCGCCACTGGGACTCACTGAGACCCCAAAACCTCCCAGAGAGGCAGCAGTGCGGTACTCACTGTTTTCACTGGCTACACACACACACTTACACTTCACTTACACACACACACACACACACACACACATATTCTAACACCACATGCAAAACACAAACATGCAAACACCAAATATGACATAGCCACAAATACACACACGCACACACACACACACACACATATTCTAACACCACATGCAAAACACAAACATGCAAACACCAAATATGACATAGCCACAAATACACACACACACACACACACACACTGTATGAGAGCAAGAGACAAAAAGAGATAAGCTGGAGAGGACAGGCCAGACAAGAAGGGGAGAGGAGGAGGAGGAGGAAGAGGAAGAGGAGGGGTTGAGGGCTGTAGTTCAGGGTTTGTACAGCTGCTGTCTCACATACAAAGACAGCTGTGTGTGTTACATGTGCATAGAAAGTGTGGGTGTGTGTGTTTGTGTGTGTGTGTGTGTAAAACGTGTGTGAGGTCTTCACATTGGCCTGCTGTGTGATCACCAGCTAAATGACCTCTAATGAATGCAGACATAAAATGTCACAGGCACACTCCTCTCAAAGACACACACACATTTACTACACACAGACACACACTGATATACAAATGAGCTAGTCTGTTGTGACCTCAGCTGAACTCTATTCCAGTGCAAAAGATTTGCACCACATCATTAAATTCATAATATGCTAATAACAAAGTAGCACTGCTTTATGACTGGGATGGCTAGCAGTGACTGCATGCATTGCAAACTGTCTACTGTGTCTCTGAGACTGATGAGAACTAGATAGATGAGCTCCAATGTTCTCTCAAGGCCAATTCATAGCTCAGAAGTGTCACTCGATAAGTCATAGCACTCCGCCAGCAACAAAACATCAGAACACAATGACGCCTAGTATTTGTAACAACCCAGTGTTACAACTAGTCTCCATGTCTCCATGAAAACAAAAAGCAAAAAGATGCAAAAGAGTCTCCATGGCAACGCACAACAGAACTGCAACTCCATGGGAACCTTGAGTTGATAATACACGTGATAAGCTCTGGAACACCCTGGTAGACAAAACACTCTTATGTCATGTTTGTCGAGTGACTAAACATAACACTTCCTGAAGTTGTCTGATCTAAGCTACAGGCTGTTTCAAGAGAGTGTGACTGTTAGCGTCATAGCTTTTCTTACTAAGTTTCCATTTGAAGATCTCAAACAGACCTGTCTCGTTAGTTCATATGTTCATATGGCTGTTTAATGTGATAGAGACGTAGTGGGAGTAGTTTGGAAACAAAATGCTCAGGCAGTTTTTACTCTTGAAACGCTCTACTCTACACATTGCCATGAAGTCTTAACCAAGTGCACACCAAGTGCAGATTTTGGCACGGAATAACGCAGGTAATAAATGCATGAGCCCTTAGACACAAAGGCAGAATTTCGTTACAGCGGAAAAAAAATATCAGTTCAGACTCATTTGATGTAAAATTCTGCATGCAGAATCCAGTGTGCACCGACTATGAGGCTGTTTTGAGGCTCTACAGGCCAGTGCAGTCAGGGCCTTAAACCCAACTGGCTGCCTGTGCTGTCTGTGAGTGTGCTGTATTCTGGCCCAAACTCTCAGGCAATTGCATCAAACACACAGAAAGGACAGCCGAAGGTCATGAGAATCAGGCTTTTTCTCATGTCTCATTGTCTACTCTGTGTGTATCCGTGTATGTGTGTGTGTGTGTGTTTGTGTGTGTGGCAAGAGTATTGTTGGGACTACGCCTGTGTGTGTGTGTATGTGTGGCAAGAGTATTGTTGGGACTACAAAGCACAGTAATCTGGAGTCAGTGATCTCCCATACACTCCACAGCTATCAAACTCTCTCTCTCTCTCTGTTTCTCTGCTGTGGGACTCCCTACACACACAAAACACACACACACACACATACAGACTGACTTTCAACCAGGCCCACTAACTTTCCTTCTCTGGATGAAAGAGCAGCTTGGCTTCAGTTTCATTCTCTCTGCCCCCTCAACACACACAGCCACACACACACACACACACACACACACAAACACTCTCTCTCTCTCACTTTATCATGTTCAAATCATCTTTCCCTTTCTCTTATTTGCTTCTCTCAGTCTTTCTTTTCTCATTCTCTCTCTCTGTATTAGTCAGTGTGTATCTCTCCTTCATCATCTACAACGCTGTACTTCTCTTTTTCTCATCAATCTCTCTCACTCTCCTTTTTTTCTCTCTTTTGTTCTCTCCCATGCTCTCTCTATCTCTCTCTGTATAATATGCCAGAGGGAAGGCCATGATGTGCTGCTTGTAAAACTCCCTCAGTGGTTTGGTACTGACCTTTACTTGCTAAAACACCTACACGCTGTATTCTCTAACAAAAGACACACACACTCACACACACACTCACAGTCACACACACTGTATTAGGTGTGTATGCCTTGTGTGCATGACTGTGCAGTGTGTAATTTACATGTGTGCGTTGGTAATAACAATCACTGTGTGTATCTGTGTGCTTGTGTGTGCGTGTGCGTGTGTCTATGCAATAGACAGCGGTAATCTGCATGTACAATGACTGTGTATGTATCTGTCTGTCAGTGTGTCTGAATGTCTGTTATAAAATTCATGATTTCACTGTGTGCACAGTGCTGTGTGTGTGTGTGTGTGTGTGTGTGTGTGTGTGTGTGTGTGTGTGTGTGTGTGTGTGTGTGTGTGTGTGTGTGTGTGTGTTGTAGAGCTCTGGCTGAGCCGCAGCCCCAGAGCGGCCTCTGAAAGAATGCTCTATTGTTCCACAGCCACCATTAAATTTCCAAGCCATTAATTTGGTATTTCAGAGAGGGGTGAAAACGCAATGGGAAGCCGTTAAATGTCACTGACAATCCTCTTTCTGTGCCACTTGGGCATCTAATCTCCCACCCCAAACACTATTTATTTTTTCTAGTCCGACGGATCCATCCTGTGGCATCCAATACCATGCCAGCCCCCCCCCCAACACACACAGACACACATCCATCCTGTGGCATCCAATACCATGCACACACACCCCCCCCCAAACAAACACACACACACACACACACACACACACACAACAAACTACAATTTCTCTTTGTTTCATTTCCAATATGTATTTTAATCAGATGCAAATATGCTTGCCTTGCCCCATACACCCAGTGTGCTTATGAATGTCTGACCTACTGCAGCCTTTCTCAGACAGGAGGGAAAGATCATTCCCACGCATAACAGAACCGTGGAGTCCAAATAAATGGACCTCGCCATGTCCCTGATTGGTTCTGTATAAAACCCAGAAGTCCACATGGAATCGTGTTAACAGATGCACTTGGCTGCAATGTCATTTCACATTTAAGCTTTTGGTTTATTACCTTATGGGGGAGAGCAGTGTTCCAGGGCACAGGAGCACATAACTTTGTAATAATTCATGTATGTGGGTGTGTGTGTGTGTGTGTGTGTGTGTTCTGCTTAGGCTGGCACATACTTCACCAATCTGGCTTCACTCATGAGATGTAAGATCAGTCTAAGAGGGGATGAAAACAGAAATGCTTGCATGTGCACTACGTGTGTGTGTGTGTGTGTGTGTATGTGTGTGTGTGTGTGTGTGTATGTGTGTGCATGTGTGTGTGTAGGCATCTATATAGCAGCAGATGTTTATTAAGCCTTTCAAGCTGAAACATATTTTACAGTATCTGCCCCTCCCCCCCTCTGACCGTGATCCAGCTCTTATGAGTGGCATGTGATTCTGTTCTAACCTTCTACAGTTCTCTAGCACACTGGTTCTCCACCAAAACCCACACCAACAATGTTTCTCACCCCAAAGTACACATTGTTCACGAGTGGTTCACAGAGAACCACAGCACATCTCTGTGTGAGGTATGACAGGTGGTTGCAATGTGACGAGGAGTCTCCATGACAACATGTCTCCAGTAAAGAAGACCAGTGTTTCAAAATAAAGTGTTGAAGACAGTAACCACTACAGACCATTACAGACCAGTAACCAACACAGACCACTACAGACCAATAACCAACATAGACCACTACAGACCACTTCAGATCAATAACCAATACAGACCATTACAGACCAGTAACCAACACAGACCACTACAGACCAATAACCAACATAGATCACTTCAGATCAATAACCGATACAGACCATTACAGACCAGTAACCAACACAGACCACTACAGACCAATAACCAACATAGACCACTACAGACTAATAACCAATACAGACCAATTATCAACCAATTCTGGGTATGCTAGCCTATGTATAAAATTTAGCTACTGTATATTAGCCACTGAACAAAAAACACAAATCACTAATATAATATAAAACAAATACTGCAGCTGACATCAACATAAACCCAAGGCCTTTAAACCACCACACAAACAGATGACTAGTATGATCCTTTGGTGTGAGTGTGAGTGTGTGTGTGTGTGTGTGTGTATGTGTCACACAAGCGCATCATGAGATCAAGAACATGCAAAAGCTATGTCTGGGTGTCAAGGACCTCTTTGTCTGCATCTCCACCTCTGCCTCCATGACTGTGGTAGTAAAGAGGGCCGCTTCATCAGGCCTATTTATCCCTGTTCTTTAAAGCCCTCACTCATTCCCCTCTCATGCACTAACAGGAGGCTCTTACAGCGGAGGAATGGCCCTTATTAGCTCTGCATTAGGCCAGAGAGTTACACTATGTCGAATTGGGTCAGTTTATCACAAGGATCTACAGCAAGCTTTCAATTTATATCAACGGTCCTAATTCTTGAGCAAATACGACATTGTGATTTTTAAATACATTTTGCAATTTAAATGAATTTTCTAGCATCCAATAACAACAACATGCATGTCAGCTAGGTCACAGGACAAAAGTGCATCCAGGGAGTTAGTCCCCCAATGCAGTGAGTTCACGCCCACAGGAGGAAGAGAGACTGCATTTGGGGCAGATGAGTGAACGGTACTGGTGCAGTGTGCTGAGGAAGGCCTTTAGGACACCGGGAGGAGGAGAGTGAGTCTGTGGTCTATGACGATGACTGGTTATTTTTGTGAATCAGAACAGTAGATCAGGTGACACTGTTCCACTTCCAGAACTGGGAGCATAATTCTCAAAAAGTAAAACAGCATCGCTTACAAGTTCTACTGTAGTCGCAGCAGAGTGAGTTCATTCCATCTAACCCCGTCTCTCAGCACAGCCCACACAGCGTGGCACATTTGATTATAGTGGGCGTAGCTGAGGCACACACACACACACACTCACAGGCACACACAGAAACACACACACACACACACACACACACACACCACACCAGACAGCCAAGACGCCCATAGCGGTATTAGTACTAGGTACCATTGTAGGCACTGGTTCATTGGTCCATTGAGAACCAGCACTAGGCCCAGTGATAATCAGTACTAGGCCCATTGGTCTACTGAGATCTGGTACTAGGGTAATTGAGAACCAGTACTTGGCCCATTGTGGCCATTGGCCCACTGATAACCAGTACTATTGCCATTGTGGGGATTGGTCCATTGAGAACCAGTGCTAGGCCCACTGTGGGCATCGGTCCATTAAGACCCAGTGCTAGGCCCATTTTAGGTGCACAATATGGTATGGTAAGAGCACACTAATCCAACCCTAGTGATGGCACTCCGTCTCCCTGGACATAACAGGCTGAGCTGACTAAGCATTGGGGAGCTGGAAGGAGAGGGTGTGGACTGAACATCAAGTTAATTACCTGAGTGTTAGTCATGTTTTTACAGCAGCTCCAAGAAATAAGCCATGCTTTACATTTTAACAGGATGTTTTTTTTTTAATTGTAGGCAACATTGTTCCATTGTTCCACTGATTCCAGGACTTTTTGTAGCCCACACCTAAGAACAATGACAAGGGCAGGAAAATATATAAATCTAAACAATATATATATATTTTTTACTGGTTTGTTTGTTTTTTGTTTGCTTGGTTGTTTAGTTTTGTTACTGTAGAGTGGGACAGGAATGGGACAGACTTCATAATAATAAAATTATTCATAATAATAAAAAAAAACTCAGAGGGAGGTGTGTGTGTGTGTGTGTGTGTGTGTGTGTGTGTGTGCACGTGTGTACTCCCCTCTCTGTCGCATCATGCATAAGGAGCTTATTGCTTTTACGGACAATCTGTGTAGTTAAATCATGATGAGGATTACACACACACACACACACACGTGCCGGAGACCACCTCTGAGTCGACTAATCCTACAGTCATTGTCAGCAGAATTAATGGTGTCAGACCCTCCAGACCATAACAAGCAAAACCTCATGCTGTTAAGGTAAGTGTCGACACAAACGAGCGCTATTAGTCCAAACCAGTGCTGTGTTATCTGAGGTACACTCAAATATACAACGATGAACACACACACACCTGTTATCAGAGGTACAATCAAATATACAAGGACGAACACACACATCTATTATCAGAGGTGCAATCAAATACACAAGGATGAGCACACACACCTGTTACCAGAGGTACAATCACACACACACAAGGATGAACACACACAAATGTTATCAGAGGTATTATAAAACACACAAGGACGAACACACTCCTCCTATTAATAAGCCCCTCACCTTCAAGCATACATTTATTGTAAAAAATAAATAAAATAAAAAACAAGACGTAGCTGATGAAGAAGAAAGATGTCAAAGAATATTAAGAGGACATAGAATAAGAAAGAAAGAAAGAAAGATCGAAAAGCTATCCTTCCTAAAGTTCCCCTCTCCATGTAGAGTTCCTGTTCTCTCTTCTCTATTCTTCTCTCCTCTCCTCTCCTCTCATCATGTGTGTGTGTGCTTCTCTCTGACAGGAGTAAGACCCTCAGTGAGGCAGAAAAGGCCTCTGGCGGATCACTACACAGACAACTAGTGCAAACTCACTTAATAATTCACGATTCATGCCAGCACTCACACACTCCAATACAAACACACACACACACACACACGTTCACAGACATCCACAAACTCCTCCAACACTCAAGACTGTCATAAATACCCAGGCATGTGAATCAATCATTGAAGAAGCTAAATTCCCAGCCTCATTCCGAATTTACCCTGGGTCACAGCCTACACACATACACACACACACACATATACACAGTTAGTCTGTCACTCACACACCCAGCTGAGGTAAACCAGCCCAGCCTGTGGTCTCCCCACCCGAGTCAGCAGTCCCATAGGGGACCCAGTGTGTGTGTGTATGTGTGTGTGTGTGTGTGTGCGTCCGTGAACGTGTGTGCATGTGCGGGTGTGCACAGACTGTGTGAGTATGTGTGTGTGCGCGTGTGTGTGTGTGATGGGGGTTGGGGGTACATTTTTAAAAAGATTGGGGTTAAACACTCTTTAGCCCCTGAACTAATAGGGTCATTCCTGGCACATGACCATCACACTGTCTGTGTGTGTGTGTGTGTGTGTGTGTGTGTGTATGTACTGAAATAGAAACACCACGGGAAACCCCACGGTCTATAGGCTATAGTGTCCACAGGATGTGATGTCACTGGTCAGACCATAAACAGGGATGTAATGGGATTGAAATACAACTCAGAAATACAACAGGAGTCGGTAGTCTTGTTAAGGAGCAGCATCAGTTACACGCCCCTTCTCTCTTGTTAAACTTTAAAAACTTGGAAAGAGAATCTTTAAAGTTTAAGATCAAAGCTCTTAAGACATCAGTGTGATAAAAAATGGTGTGAAATGAGAATGTATTGACCTCAGTGTTGACTACAAAACCTCCTCACTAGACGACACACCCACACCAGCAAACACACATCCATGAAAACAGCATTCTTGTGTCTGTCTGTATGTATGTGTATGTGTGTGTGTGTGTGTGCGTGTGTATTGTAGGGACAGGCTGATAGGATGCAGAAGGACACACATAAGGTGTGTGTGAGAGCAGTGCTGTGTTGCTGCAGCTACTGCTGTGTGCGTGTGTGTGTGTGTGTGTGTGAGTGTGCAATGTCCCCCAGTCATTTAAATGCCATTAAACAGTAGGAGTATAGTGGATTAGCTACTACTCACATGCAGTACACACACACACACACACACACACACACACTCCTCACTTAGTCTGTCTGTTGATCACAAACGAACTGACTGCATCATAGCCTAAAAATCTTTCAGTCTGGGTGATCAGAATAATAGAGTGGGATTCCACTACAATACAGTTGCTGACCGCATGACAACTCACTACAGCCCCCAGTCACAGTCAGTGCTCAACAGGAACAAACAACAACAACAACAGCAGCAGAAGCAGTAACGGTCCTCTCCAAAGTCTTTTCATTTCTAGTTAGAGCACTCTGGAGACCACATCACCTCACAAACATGTTAGAGCTGCTCAGTGGCAGAGCAGCACAAACTTCCTCAATTATTCAGAACCCTAAAAACACACAAACGCTCTAACACACACACACACACAATACACACACAGACACAGATACACACACAAATACAGATACACACACAAATACAGAGACAGACACAGGCAAACACAAACCCACCCATCACTCACCCACAGACATACACAAACACACATACACAAACAAACACACACAGACACACACACAGTCCAGATCACAAAGCTTGTGAAGCTGACTGAGTTTGGGACTGATTTGACCAAGTAGCACCTTTCCGCATCCACAGGTATTTGGGTCAGTCTCTTCTCAGTGTAGCAAACCCATGTAGAACCATTCCACAATCCTTCCAGCACACACACACACACACACACACTCATACACAAACTCTCTGGCGTAAGCCCCTTAGTGACAGCTGTTTCAAATATTTCATTATGTAAAACATGTAGCATTCTAGCCTACATTACAGATTTGGGGATCGCCAGATGACCGATTAACACAGGAAGTTGGGCTTCAGATTCAGACCAGCACAAACTCTCACACACACACACACACACACACACACACACACACACACACACACACACACACACTGGCACTGAGAGAGAGAGAGAGTGAGTGAGTACAAACACAAGCAAACAAACACATACACACACTCACACATTTCTATGTGCAGCATAGCTTGTGTGGTCTGGAAAGGGCGTGAGAGAAGGAGAGGGTTCACAGAGGGAACCTCTAAACATAAGCAGAACACACACACACACATAACATGTGTGGAAGAGAGCGGCAGCAGCTTCAAATCCCACTCACACACACATAAAGAAACACACACATACATACACACTGCCAAGTTAGACAGAGAGAGGCAAGTGTGTGTGTGTGTGTGTGTGTGTGTGTGTGTGTGTGTGTGTGTGTGTGTGTGTGTGTAGGCGGGGGATGGAAGTGGGGGGCACAAAAGGGGGCAGAGAGTGAAGCAGTGGAGAGGCAGAGAGCCTCAAATCAGCTCTACTCTCCTGTTGCCCCATAACACCCTTATCCTGTCAGCACACACACACACACACACACACACACACACACACACACACACACACACAGTCTGCTGGCTTGCTTACTGGCATGGATCAGCAGAGTTCAGCTCGCTCAGCTCAAAACACACTCAGATAAAACACTTACTCCCAAGTCCCGACAACTCAGTTACTGTCTCAGACTCTTTCCAATAAAACTCACTCTTTTTTTCTTTTTTTTTAAAGACAAGGAGGGAAGTGTGTGTGTGTGTGTGTGTGTGTGTGTGTGTACGTGGCGAAAAGTGAGAAAGCAAACCCTGAGTTCTCCTTACCATGATGGCTGGCCTCCTCTGTGGAATGGTCCAACTCCATAACTTCAAAGCAGAGAGATAGACATGCTCCCCTTATACCAGTACAGAGAGACAGTGAGAGACAGAGCGAGAGAGAGAAAAAGAGAGAGAGAGAGAGAGAGAGAGGAGGGGAGAACAGGAGGAGGGGAGAGAGCGAGAGTGTGACAGCGAGAGAGAAAATGTGAGAATGAGAGGGCAAGAGAGAGAGACAGAGAGATGGAAGGAGGGAGAGTGGGAGTGGGAGTGTGAATGTGACAGCGAGAGAGAGAGGGAGGAAAAGAGAGAGGGAGGGAGAGAAAGAGAGGGAGGAGAATATCGGTGCCTCGTCAGCGCTTGGCTTGAGACCCGGAACAGGGGAGAGAGCAGAACTAAACTGAGCTGACTGGGTTATTTCTCAGCCCTGTTCTGCCTGCTGTTCTGAACCCTTGTGGATTGGGCTTTGGTTCCTCTTCTGACCCCTTCTGAAGCAGGTCTTTTTTCTGTTCTGCCTGTGGTTCTGAACCCTTCTGGACTGGGGTGGCTCCTCTGGCCCATGGTTCCTTCCTGCCCAGAAGGTTCTGGTGTGCTCAGGCCTGATGTTCTAGTGTGTACTGGACCATTTTGGCTTAAGTTTTGTTGTGTTTCTTTTTACAGTGCTCTGAAGCATTTCAGGATTTTTGCTTTTGTTCTGATTGTTATGTAGATTATAAGAAGTTTGTGCAAAGTTCTATCACTGTTCTAATGCCTTCCCACGTCTGAATATTGAGTTCTAGTTCTCCATCAGTTCTGTGTGGCTGTTCTCACTCTGATCTCCGTATGATGCTACACAGTGTTCTCCCTCTGCCCTCTACCTGGGCTTTAGTTTTGTATAGACTGCTGTGAAGATCTGTGTTTGTGCATCTGTGTGTGTTCTTTTGGGATAAACTAGGTTGACCTGTACTGTGTGTGTGTGTGTGTTCTAGGGCTGGCCTGGGCAGGGTCACACAGGGCATTTTTGTGAGAGGCTGTGCTGTGTGTAGGGAGTGGTGTGTGTGTGTGTGTGTGTGTGTGTGTGTCCTCCACCCTCTTGCCATCTTTCACTGTGCCCGTGCTAAACACATAGCCTGCCTTTCAGCTCTTTCTGTCCTTATAATTTAACCTCCTTCTATGTCATAATCTGTCTCTCTCAAACACACACTCACACTGTCCCTCTCTCTCACACACGCATACACACAAACATACACACGCACACACATTTCTACCGGGTTAGGTACTGTGAAGGCCCATGTATACCCTATGCAAAAAAATAAAAAGATGGAGACAGGATAGCATGGCAAAAAGACTATAAATAAAACACTATGTACAGAAACACTTCCCCTCAAGATGCAAGTTGAGTTATACTAGATTTCTATTTTGCTGTGTGTGGGTGTGATATGTGTGTTACTCTGTTTGTATGCATGGTGTGTGGGTGTGTGTGTAGTGTGTGCGAGTGTGTGTGTGTGTGTGTGTGGGGGGGGGGGTTGCACATGTCTGAGCTCTCCTGACTCAGCAATTGTCTGTTGGCGTGTGTGTGTGTGTGTGTGTATGTGTGTGTAATGATAAGGGGATTACAGCCTGACTTCATGACCATCTCCGCAGAGCAAAATATACGAGACCCAAACATTCTAGCGAAACCCTCCTCCTTCTCCCCCGCACCCTACATACTTTGCACATCCCATGAGGTTAAACATGCTGGTAAGCGGCCTCAAGTGGCCTCACAGAGGTCCTGTGATTAGCCTATGGCACCCAAAGAGAATGACAGCGTTCTGAGCAATGACCCAAACCAAAACAAAACCAAACCAAAACAGAAGCCAAGAGGTGGAAGAGAAGAGGAGAGAGGAGCAGAACACTAAGATCTTAGGACTTTCAGAGTCCCTCTCTCTCTCTGTCACACACACACACATTTAGCACACACACATACACACACACACACAAACACACAGACACACATACACACACACACAACTACACAATGCCCTCTAAATAGCCACAACTTAAGTACCACTTTAATTGTGTTTTATTGGGGTGTATTTGTGTGTGGTTTGCAGGACAATAAGTCTTGTTTACGGGAATTTCACAAAAACAGTCCTGTTTACAGAGCAAGAATCAAGCCTGTTGGCAGACGTCAACCACTGAGGCCACTCAAAGAGAGTTTGAGCCTGGGAAAAATGTGTTAGATTTGGAGCTCAGCTTGTGTGTGTGTGTCTGCGGAACAACATCCTGACACAACTATTGCAACTGTGTTTTAATCAATTTCTCTCTGACTGACTGACGTTCCATTGTGGCACGGAACTTTTTTTCCCCACTGGCATCGATAGCGAACTGAGCCGCCAGCTTTAGCCGTTCAGGAAAAAAGGCAGTGGAAAAAAATCTGGGTTCACCCTGGAGGAACAATTCTAACAACTAAAACAACAAGCTATACGCCAGACAGCCTAACAGTTGGCCAAATACACAGCCAGTCTGTAAAACGGCTCAAAACACAGTCACTGTGTAAACCAGTCACACTGTTAGCGTGTCAGTCATCTACACGGTGAGTTTGTTAGCTAGCCAGTCCATTAACCAGTCAAACACAACTCTGTTTGGTCATTATTCATTCACACAGTAAGTCTGTCAAGTAGTCAGTTAGCCAGATACTCGTTCTGTTAGCTAGCCAGCCACACTGATAGCAAGTTAATCCATTAATCAGTCTGCTAGTCTGTTGTCACTCTGTTAGCCAGTTTGCTAATCCACAGGTAAGTAACAGGTCAGAGGTGACCTGCCATGCATTACCTCTACCTGTATCACAATATCAGCTCCACAGGTACAACATGTCACTACTGAACTCAACCAGGCAGACCATAGTCTTAATAGTTATTTAACTGAGATACAATATATCTGCTGAATCTGTTTAACGACATTTTCCAAGACAGTCATTTCTAGTCATTCAGACAGAATTGCTAGAATCAATTTACCAAACACAGGGGCCATTGAGTAATAGAACATGGCACAGAGTCTAGTGGCCCTCTGAGGAAAGGCACAATGCTCATATGGCCCGTGATAAGACTGAGTTTGACACCCCTGACCAAGCTGAAGAGTTCTGCTAAAATCAGCTGAATGAATGACACAAATACATAAGGACTTTAACTTTCTGAGTCCAGAGGTTTCCCACATCAGTCGCTGGTGGTGAGCATGAAGATGTACTCACTGGAGCAGGGGGTGTTGTGTTGGCTGTGGCTCTGATTGGGGTTCTGGTTGTGGTGGTGGTGGTCGGCTGGGCGTGTCTGCTCCCCCTCTGGGATGCTATGGGTGCGGTGCAGCAATGAAGCCGTACAGGACTCCGCCCTCTGCTCCTTCCGCAGCAATGGGTGGAGCTGGGGGAACGAAACACACAGGAGACAGGTGAGAGAAGGAACAGAAAGTGTCTGTGTGTTTGTGTATGTTGGAGAGGGGGGTGTAAATGAAGTAGGAGATTGTGGTAAACCGGACAAGAGCATGGAATCTTCATTCTTTTACCTAAACAAAGCTATTGTTCAAGGTCACTGCTGTCTGTAGGAACAAAAGAAACAAGAAAATTTGATATGACTGAATGAGGCCTTGGAAAATTAAACTGAAAGTAAGTTGCTGTGCCCCATTCAGTTAGTTCTCTTGTTCTTTTCCCTACCGACAGCATTCACTTACCTTGGACAACAGAGCTATGGACTGACACACCAGATTTCTCCTTTAAAGATGGCCTGAGTGTTAGCAGAGAGAACAGAGCTACATTTCCCAAAACTATAGTTGCTTACAATTGCTATTTGCTAGTTGCAACCAATAAAATGTCTAACTTAGTTAGGAACTGTTGTTTTGGGAAACACACCCCTGAATCAGTATGTCACTGATGTATGTCACAGTATGTCCTGACTCTAGGGTCTTTTGCCCTCTGCTGCCACCTAGTGATGGATGTGAAGACCCCACTTGAGGTTTCACTGAGCTCACTGGAAGATTAAAATGCTTGGGATATCCAGCAGTTGAGTTTTGAGAATTAAATTATTAAAAAAAAAACAACCATTTGGTTCCAGCTCTTGTTAGCGATGACTAAAATCTCTGTGTGTGTGTGTGTGTGTGAGTGTGTGTGTGTGTGCGTGTGTGTATGTGTGCATGTGCATCTCACCTGATCTTGGTCCAGCATGACCAGTTGAAATGCAGTGGCAATGCAGAACTTCAGCTTCCATGTGATTGGCTCATTAAAGGGTTGACCACATGAGATCCAGTACACTGATGAGCCCTTCATGTCTATGGAACACACAGACACAGAAGCTTTTGGAGTCCCAGTCCTGGTAAAAAGTGCCAATCTGTGAGGTTTGTGTTCTATTAGTCTGTAATCTGAACACTGGGACAATCTACTACCGGCACACTCCGTAAATTTGCATTCAATGCTGTACACGGCTTTGCCATCCACTCTATTAAACTTGCTAACCTGACCCATGTCCCAAAGCTGACTTTATCTAACCTTAATGTTTTTTTTAAAGGGACGACATCATCAGTGGTATTTACCACGGAACTGCGCTTATTTAATAAAGAAAATCATTTAATCTGACCACACACAGGCTATCTATTCATCATGACTGAGGTTTCTTTCCCGGGCCAGCAAGTCTCCAGCTGCTGACCGTTACCCTTCTGTGCCGCATGCCTTAGGAACCATGTGATTTGTTTAATGAAGTTTGAGCGCTTTCATGGCTAGATATGCGGAATAAACTATGGTTATTCTATGCACGAGACCAGTAATTAATCAATTTCAAACGACTTTAGACAGTAAACCTCAAAAAGGCCACAATGCGTAACTTCGTCATTTTAGCCTGTTAGTTAACATGCTACCTGCCACTTAGGTGGTGATGGTGATGGTTTAACGTAAGTGTTTAGAATCCATTCACATCACAAAATGAAAGATAAAACAACGATGGACAAAATGTGATAACCATATTTAATACTTTTTATGCGTTAATAAAGATGTGCTAACGTTGAGGCATAAAGTTAACCACAAAATGCGCTCAAGTTCACCGCTCCTTCTCATAATTTACTTCTAAAATCTGCTGACACAGAATAATTGAATGTTTCTAAAACTCAAATCACTCTTTAAATCAGACACGAGACCCGAACGTGACCCGAATCGCCCGATAATCTTTACGTTACTTTAAACAGTCTTTCCCTTGTCGTGTGGGAACTTGGCGCTGAATCTGCTTACCAATGACCCTCATCCAGCCCTGGTGATGGCTTCTTGACAGGTAGGGCAGCACATTCTCCATGTTCATGGCCGGCCGGGCAACTTGTCAAAGCTGACGCTTCACTCAACAGCTCCCCAACAACACGTGTAGATCCCACGCAATCTACAGTGCAAAAATCCCACCTTTAAACCCATAATGATCGGAAAAGTTTTCCCATGACATTGGGTGTATGCTCTTGCAGCAGTAAGTTCAAATACAGATCCTATGACATGACAGGGGTGTGTGGTACCCTGGGCTAAAGCTACTACTACAACGGTCAGTCGCATAAACAAGAAGCCTGGATGTTTGGGTCAATGAGCTGCGCATGCCACCGGTCCCGAGCTCACGTCATTAACACCTTAATCAAATTAACAGCTAAGCTGTCCAGGAAAGGCATATCGGAACATGAATGCATCAATTTCCAAGGATAAAAGGCCGTTTAATTGACATGTTGCGTGAGAAATTCTGTAAAAAAAACTTTTCAAATGAGGAAATTTGTCAAAAAAAAGATACATTTCAAATCAGTGTGCGATGTTGCATTACATGTACATACTTGCAAAGCTTAAAACGGGCAAGTTGAATGAATAATGGATGTAAGATTAACACGTAATGGATCGCACAAACACTGTACACTGATTTGATTTGGTAATTTAAATCTGACCGTGGACTTTTATTCAAGGCCATACATGTTTCTCCAATGTACGGCTGTTTTTATTTGTGCTATGCTACCCTCTTCTGTCCACATTCAGACAGCTTACTCCCTAAACCCTGTTGTCGGCCACAGCTCTCAGAACTCACATGCAACCCATGATTTTTTCCTCCCAGTTCGCCAAAACCCCCCTACAACCACACACTGAACCCCCAAACCACACCCACATTCCCAGAAGGCGTTACCAAACCCTTAGGAAACAGCCTATTGATCTGAACCCAACTAGCGTTATTGAACACGCGACAACATTCTATTGAGAATAGTTATGAATATGATGTACAAAAAGAGAGAAAAGAGACGCATATGATGTTAAACTTTTATTTTAATATTAAATACTCTTAACATCACAGGCGACATTTTTATGCTGTTTATCGTTAAGTACTAACATGACACTAAGAGCAGAGTATCAAACATATATTGAACAACCAAAAAACTACACAGGTGTGCTGCATTTATTTGTATTGATTTTGATAACATATAGTTTCCCATTTTTTTACATACATATATATATATACATATGTATGTAAATATATATATGTGTGTGTGTATGTATGTAAAAGGGCAGACTGCAAAATATGACATATGTGACATTTGTTATATATTTGTAAAAAGAAAACAACAAAAATGAGCAATTAACATTATTAAGGTGAAAGCATGTGACATTTATGATGCTTTCTGTTCCTCAGCACAATACTATTCATATTTTAATATCAATGTTTGGTACTCAAAAGTGAGTATCTATTCATTACCAAAACATATTGCATAGTTGAAGGCTTAATGTTCATAGTGCAATGACACGACGGGGGTAATAGTATATCCAATGTTATATACATAAGTATTTGTACGTATATAGAAGAATAATCAAAGTCCAATCAAACTCTATTCAATATGAGCCTGAATAATCTCAGATGATCAGCATCTTTTTTTAAAAGTTCACCAGCTTTGAACCACTGGTCAAATGAGACTTGGTATCAAAAGGAATATGTCTTTTGAAGACATACCAAGAAAGAGAGATTAAACAAAAAAAAAAAGAAAATTCTTTGGATATGGCAAAGATTACACTAATGGATTCACTTCAATTGCAACTGTTAAAAGGGAACGAGAAAACATCTTGGCTGTTATTCATATTCTAAAATTCAAGCAGTCAACAAGAACTTCTAGCATTTTGTGTAGTGAACCGTCACAGCAGTCCAATACATATTTTCAAAAACAGAAAAGTTGACTAAAAATCAAGAAAAGGTGAATAAAAAATACTGTCAGAGAGAATGCTTCTGTAGAGGTTTGCATTGCTTTGGTCTTTACATTCTCCCATGCATGTATGTATCAAGGAGACATAGGGCAGCGAATGAAAGAAATGTAAGGCAGAAACAGAACTCAAGGTAACTATCTACAAACACATCTAGGCTATACTGTGCAACCGCCTATGGGCCCCACAAAGCCAAAAGGTTGATCTCTGGTCCCACCACCACTAGACAAAGTCATTAGGACCAGGATCTGGGAGACTTAATAAAAGGCAGCTTTACAGATCTGTATTCTCGTTTTTGTAAAAAAATAAAATAAAATGATGTGAAATATGCATTATATGGGGCACATGTACAGCTGTTTTGTAAAAAAAAAACAAAAAAACAAACAAACAAGGCTACAGTTCACTACAGAACCAAGAGATATTGAAAGAGAGAGAGAGGAGATCAAGAGCAATAAAGATCTGCAGAGATAGCAGACATCTGCAGAACTTTTGGAGATCTAGAAAGATAGATCTAGAGAGATAATGGAGCTCTGAAGAGACGGCAGTGATCAAGATAGATAACGGAGCACTAAAGAGATGACAGAGATCTAGAGAGATAGTGGAGTACTGAAGAGACAGCAGCGATCTAGAGAGATAACGTAAAACTAGAGAGATAGCAGCGATCTAGATCTAACAGTGACTGAACATGTCTACTGAGGGGAAAGCAGGAAATGGCCACCGTTACACTGCTCGTTTCTCTTTTGCCTTGTACGGCAAACAGAGTGACAGACAGATAGACAGCTGATCCTGACATGGTGCAAGGATCCTGAAATCCTGCACTAATCTGGATCTAATCTGTGCAGATCAGTCATATTTGATCAGCTGTTGTTCAATGACTGGATGACTGATGAGCTGCAGACAGTTTACTGTCTACCTTATAAATGTATGTGTGTGTGTGTGTGTGTATGCATGTGTGTGTTGGTTTATTGTCTACCTTCTAAACAAACGCAGTGCTGAGAATTTCCGCTGTACATAACAGAATCATCTGATTCACGCTGAAAGCTTTTGTGTGTGTGTGTGTGTGTTCTGACGCTCAGTCAATGGCTTACTGTGAAATGACTGTCCAACACTAGCTTATCCACCTTAGCAGTCCTACTGTTGGACATCTACTAAACGACTCACTGCTAAAAACAAGAATTTGGTCAAATAGGGTTGGCTTTGTGAATTGCTATTCTAAGCATAAATGGCGAGGGCAATGGGGAGATTTGGGAATGGGACACTACCTTGTGCACCCAACCACACCCCAATCCCTTAGAGCTCCCACACCTGCCCGACCCCAACACCCCACCCCAACGCCACCACCGTGCCAGTTCAGTAGGGGGTGGTGCCCTCCCACTCCACCAGGTACTGCACCTTTCCCTCAGGAGTGATGCGTCGGGCGAGCACCTGGTACCTCTCCCCGCAGGTGAGCCGCCCGGCGGCGCCAAAGTAGCTGGTGATGGAGGACTTGAGGTGCGAGAGCGACGAATCATCCTCGCTGATGCTCTCGAAGGTGTGGCTGTCAATGCCAGTTGTCTCCATGGCGACAGAAGGCTCCTCGCCCGGCAGGCTCAGTGGGCTGATGGGGTCGCTCTCTGACGCCGCCCTCTTGGTGGCCATCAGCGAA
Source organism: Tenualosa thibaudeaui (assembly GCA_027481765.1). NCBI lineage: Eukaryota > Metazoa > Chordata > Actinopteri > Clupeiformes > Clupeidae > Tenualosa > Tenualosa thibaudeaui. Next base: position 1,743,810 of record JAIFZK010000047.1, read on the forward strand.
TAGCTGGAGGAGGGAAGCTTGCGCTTGCGGCTACCGACGTTCTTACTGCAACACACAATACGATGTGATCGTAAATATCACCATGGAAATGCGCCTGTTTCAACCTGCGTCTGGAATCTCTCAACTGGCAGACGTTACCTTCCCCGTGGCCAGATCCTTTCTGTGAACTTTGAAAATATTGCGCATGCCCAGAGCCCTCTGTTCACTCATTGGCCAGCCAAAAATGTGTCGGAGGAAACTTTAGCTAATGGAGAGATCCCTGACAAAGTGTTGTAGAGATGCATGCGATACTGAGGCAAGGCACTAGGAAGCTCTAGCCTGGCTATGTAGAAATTAGGTATTGCTGCAGAAATATACTCTCCAGGTCAAGCATTATCCCCCACAGCATGTTCAGTACTGTCACAACCCAGTGGCATAGCTAAGCAGGCTATACAGGACTCGGGTCTAATTTCATTTGATTATTCTACTAATTTCCTTAACATATAGAGAAGCAAAGAAAAAGAAAAGTTTCATCTGGGAGATGGACAACATGCAATCAGGAGTTGATTTAACAGATCTTGCCACAAGGGGTCACTGTGTATACACACTTTGTCAAATCAGTGATTATTTCCAACGGGAGGGAGAGACCCATCTAGAGGCCACACTGTGCTAAATCACCCCACAAACAGCAGGGTCTGGGGTGGTTCTGGCCCTGATCTGGCCCAGATCTGACTGCTGGATGGGTGGTGTTCCTGCAGCAGGTGAGATCTGCACTCAGTGCTGAGTTAAGCATGGAAAGGGACTCCCCCTGAGTAAGTTAGTCGCTCTGTCTGTGTATGTCTTTCTGTCTGTCAGTCTTTCTGTCCCCGCTTCTTGCCTCACAGGAAATGAGCTGCAGGCTCCAAAACTGACTCAAACATCTAGCGGAAGAGAGAGAGAGAGTGTGTGTGTCTGTGTGTCTGTATGCATATGAAAACATTTTGCAGTACCCGAAGGCAGATCACAATCATGTCCACACTGTGACTTTGTGTGTGTAGTGGGGATATGATTCTGAAATCTCTGTTAGACCATCAGATAGAACAGAAAACAAAGCCTTCAACTACCCACCCTTGCCCCTCTCCAACCCTCCATACACACACGCGGGGGTTCCCTTGACACCTAACCCCTCACTGGTCTCCAGACGCCGCAGCAGCAGGGTGCCCACTGCTCCAGAACATTGTGTGTATATACTTATATTTCCTTATTGAATCTGTGATAACAGCCTATAAATTCAGGTCCATGCAGTTAAAAGAGACACTTGTTTATTGACGGCAGGCTACAAAGACGTAAGGAATGTCTTGTGGTCGTTAAACACGTATATGAGTCTTTAGAAGCAGGGTAGATGTCATTAAAGACAATTAGATGTCCTAAACATTCAGATGTCGTTAAAGTTGTTTGATGTCGTTACAGGGCGGGACGTTTGAATAATGAAACTTAGGGTTTGTGGGAAGTAGGAGAGTTGTCTTCAGTTGCACATCCTCAGTGATCTGAGTGCATCTGTTTTCACTCTACTTAGCCAAACTGGATGTGCTGGTGTCGACTGCTACACTAAACACTGCTTTGCGCTGGGCGTGTGTCTGCCCTTGTGCCTGTGTTAGACTTTACAGTGTGTGTGTGTTAAGACATGATTGTTAGTTTCAGCATCATTTCTTATTTTTGAAAATCATGATGTACACTATGTACATCCAAGACACAGTCATGTGTGTAGGTGTGTGTTTACCGGAAGTCGTAGGAAACACTGGTGGTGGCTGAACCCGAGGTGCTGGCCGCATCCGTAGAGTCTTGGTCCAGACTGAGGGTCCGGCCTGAACTGGTACTGCAAGGACCACGCACAAACACACACACACACACACAGGTTAAATAAATCAACACAGTCTACTACACTAACGTACAAGCAGACTGACAGAAACAGCACACTGCATACTACAGTGCTTTATGTAGAGAGCAGAGACCCAACCCAACAAGCCCTCATAATGAAAGGGAGACATAATTCACTCACTCAGACCACCACCAGTGTGTGGCACCCAGCCTGGGTGACGCACGGCAGCTGCCATTTTGTGCCAGAGCGCTCACCACAGCACACCATACCCCAGGGTGAGGGAGAGGGAGAATCAATATAGCACTGTGTTATGTAGACGCAGTGAAGGGGAGACCTCACCAAAACCAGCAACAGCATGGCAGCCATTTTGTGCCAGAACACTCACCACACCACACCCCAGCTTGAAGTGGAGAGGGAGGACAATCAAAGAGCTACTAACACTTGAGGATATGTGTGTGTGTGTGTGTTTGTGGACGGGGCGGTGTTGGCCAGATGGACTGAGGCAAGCTGGGAAGAACAGGCTGAGACAGCCTGTGCTCTACAAGAGGGTAATGTGCCAGTCAGCCATAGCCCACTCAAGGCTCCCTCCGTCTGGGCATTAAGGGGCGCCCCCCCCTACCAGGTATGGGTTACACATAATGGGCTTCAGGGGGCACCAGGGAGTGGGCACAGTTCAAAGCATTGGGTTCAGTTACTGGCCGGGCCCCTACAGCAGGCTTGATGCCAGGTCGAAGAGGCAAACGCAGTGCTCAGTTTGGTTTTATCGTGGCCAGACAGCGTCTCTCTAAGGCCCTCACTGTTTCACCCGCCGAGAGCTTCCTTTTCTTTGAGCCAGAGTGGTGGAAGACAACACAGCAGAGGAAGAAGAGAGAGAGAGACAGAGAGAAACAGAAGGGCAGATGGGGGTGTGGGGAGTAAGGAGAGAGAGAGAAGGGGAGGAGAGGTGAGGAGAGAGAGAGAGAAAGAAAGAGGGGGAGAGGAGAGATAGGAGGGGGACAGAGAGAAAAACAGAGCTATGGGGAGAAGAGAAAAAGAGAGAAGAGAGGAGAGAGAGTGACAGAGGGGGGGGGGGGGGGGGGTGAGGGGATGGGACAGGAGGAAGGAGAGAGAGAAAAAGAGAAACGGGAGGAGGAAAGTTGCCCATGGATGCACTTGAGGGCTCCACTGAGATCACCAACCCCACCCCGCCCCCTCTGCGTCTGCCATTCCTTTCACAAGCCAGAATGTTACGGAGAGGATAACCTTTACAGAAGAGTGCAATTAAATCACTTTAGCGTGCTGCCTTGACAAAAGCCATTTCCATGGAAAGAAAAAGACACGGCCACCCCCACTCCCCCCCACTGAAATCCTTTAGGAGCCACTGGGGGGATATGCATGCAAAGCACTGTTTGTTTAGCAGGTCTAAAATGGTCTAAATGAATGCAAAGTGTGTGTGTGTTGAGGAGGGGTGTATTGTGATACAAAGAGACACTGGCATTTCATCTATGCAAAGCTCCTTGCAACAGTACAGTGAGCTCAGAGGACCTTGTCAATGCCACTGGCCTGAAATCAACTGCTTTCCATTTGCAATGAATGATTCACACTCAGGGAGGCACTGAGAGTCACACATATTAGCTGCACAGGAGACTAAGTACTTCAGTCAAACACTCTGATGCTACTCTCAGACCTATATTACTCACAGTCCTAAAGCAACAGGTGTATACACTCAGGTGTTTGTTTCTACCCTACTAGCAACATTATTCAGAACGAGATCCAAAAGTTTAAACTTCCAACTTTCTGAAATAGACAATACATTCCATTACATTCCATAAAACTCCATAACCGGCATGCAACGTGTGTGTAATAAATAAATAA
>JAIFZK010000047.1:1752500-1812500 GCA_027481765.1 Tenualosa thibaudeaui
TTCTATTTCCTGTATTGTTCACCCTCTTCACATCGGACTTCAGCCAAAACACAGCTATGCCACATGCAAAAATTCTCTGATGACCCTGCTATTGTGGCATACAGACATGGACAAGAGGGGGAGTACAGGAGCCTGGTGAAGAACTTTGTGGAATTGTGCAGGACGAATCATCTGCTGCTGAACACTTCGAAGACCAAGGAGATGGTGGTAGATTACAGGAGATCCTGTAATCTAGATACAGCTAGATCCTCTCCACTACCCGTCTCCATTGAGGGGGTCAATGTGGAAGTCGGCCAGACCTACAAGAACCTGGGGCTACACCTGGACAGTAGACTGAACTGGACAGCAAACACATGCACTTTACAAGATGTGACAGAATTGACGCTATTTCCTCAGAAGGCTGGGGTCTTTTAACATCTGCAGTAAACTCTGATGTTCTACCAGTCTGTCATCGCCAGCATTCTCTTCTATGCTGTGGAATGCAGTGCCAAGAAGAGGGACACTAGATATATAGACAGACTGGTGAGAAAAGATGGCTCTGTGGTTGGCATGGAGCTGGAGTCCATCGAATCGGTACTTGAGAAAAGGACCCTCTACAAACTCCTGTCAATAAGGACAATGAGTGCCACCCCCTACACAGCACTCTAAACAGGCAGAGAAGCATGTTCAGTGGAAGACTCTTGTTACTGTCGTGCTCAATGGACAGACTGAGAAAATCCATTCTTCCCTGGACCATTCAGCTCTTCAACTCTGCCCTGAAGTGGCAGGGAAAAATTGACTACTGGGAATAAGTCTGGCTCTCTCCGTGCCAAACACATCAAACCATTTGTTTTTAATGCCTAGATTTGCACTTTTAATTCTTTTATGTCCAGCCAGCACAGCAATCAGTGTTTCCTGTTCTGACACTTTATATTTATCTGACCCTCCCTCAGCACTACCCTGTGAATACAGACTTTGATTTAAGCCTCACCCCCGCAGACTTATGGACACGGCTCTACCTTTTGTACTCTCCCCCTAATGGTGCTCTCAGTGACGGAATGCGGAACAGACAGTCACCATGAATGTCCTTTCCAATGGTGGTGGATTATTTTCCCTGTCCTTGTGTGTGATGAATATATGAGTATGTGTCTTACAAGCTACGGGATGTCTAAATGTCCTTTTGGATCATTAAAGTATCTATTTATTTATATATATCAAGAGAATTTGTGTGTGTTTGGTTATCTCACTTTACCGTTATGTAAAACCAAGAGTAGTAAAACGCATCTAACCATGGAACACCAGACTTTCGACAACTGTATTCTGTTGTCTTGGACAACGGCAAAATGCAAAGATGTAAATAGAGTTGAATTGATTGTAGATTATCTGAATATATATTTTGTTTCTTTTAGGTTTTGACCACGGAGTTAACTGTTTTGATAACAGTATCTAAATGTCTGCAAAACTTGCTGTAGTTATACATAATTTTGTTGGAGGGGAACATTGACTTGAAGATGTAGAAGTTTCCATGACCTTCGAATGAAGTGGTGACTGAAGGCATTTGTCCTAAAGCAATGCAAAAGAGAACGCTGTTTGGCTCCCATAGTCTATGGTTGTTATGAAAGTGTTGAGAGTTTGAAATAGTATAGTAATAGACATAGCATTGTGAAAATGATTGACAGCACAACTGTAAAATAACCAAAGACAGACATCAAGACATCCTGCTTGGTAAAAAAAAAAACAGAGAGAGCACACACACACACCTCCACATCCCTACATCTCTCTTCCTCAACAAGACTGCACGTCACAGGAAGTGCTGTCACAGACAGATGATGTAGGCTACCTGTTGCGTCCGCTGCCTTTCTTGCGCCCACGGCGCCCCTCGGTCTGGGCCTTCTCAGGGAACAGTTTGGAGGGGGGGTTGGGAGGCACTCGGGAGCGCAGGCGGAAGATGCACTTCCTCTTCTTGATCTCCTTACCGCAGAGAAACCTGAAAGGTGGAGGTCAAAGGTCACGGTCTTCACTTTCACAGTTAGAGCTATGCAGTTAAAGCAGGGTAGTGTAGGGGCTTGCCATTGTTGCTGTCTTGTCGATGCAACTTCCATAATTACCCCATTATTAACCAAAATGTATACATTAATTTTGTAAAATTTCTTCAGTTATGAGGTTAATACGTGGCTGGGAGTGCATTTCCACTTAATGTTAATCACAGTCTGATTCGACTTCATTAATCCCAGTCTGATTCGACTTCATTAATCCCAGTCTGATTCGACTTAATTAATCACAGTCTGATTTGACTTCATCATCCAAATGGGTCACATTCAATTTTGGGCAAGAAATCCAACTGCCACAGCTGCAACTCTGTCTAGTGTGAGTCTGCTCATGATCAAAAAGCCTGCAAAGTTTGCAGCCTTTATTTTAAGGTACTATGTCATTTCAAAACAGCATGCTGTGTTAGTTGAAAGATTCAATAGGAAACTTTACATGGTCAAATGGAGAGTGTTATTCTGCCCACCCCCCATTCACCATATGACACAAGCAGGCTGTTAATGATGCGTGACATGACTACGTCTACTATGCTTTTTATACCAGCTGCTTTTACAGCATGGCTTCCTCTCATTCGTCCTATCGGCTTTGGGCGCAGTGTTATTTAATGGCATCTTATGGGGAAATAATGGTGTGTAATATTCAACCACTAAAGATGAAGTGGATTAAAAAAGAACATAACGCCATTAACCTTTTTTATCACTGCATCAAAATGAGACAGGGCAAGCTAATTAGTCTAGGCTCACCATCTATGGTGGTCTTCAATCTCACTAGCGCTAAGGAAGCTAAGTTCCTTTTGGTAGCCAGCTATAAAAGCTTGATTTAAGGACCACGGGATGCGCTTGATGGATGCCAGCAGAATGGAAGCAGACCCATTTTACCCTCCCCCGCTCACCCTCTTCGTCACAGAGCCAGAGTGTGAGAAAGATAAAAATGATAATGTGATCTTTCATTTTGGGGCCTAGCCACAGCAGACAGCGACCTCTGGATATGCTTTTAGTCACTGGAATTCTCAGGACTGGATTTATGACAAGATGGCTCACATAAGCCATGTCCTACATACATTTCCCTCTCTCTCTCTCTAACACATACAACACACACACACACACACACATATACAAACAAACACACACACACACACTTAAATCAACAGCATCAAACACAAAAATATACACTATGGCTAAAAAACACAAACTGTGAACAGCTCTATTATAAAAACAGCAGATTTTCTGTCTCTCTTAAAACAATGCAATCTGGATTTGACCAAGCACACATCACTCCCAGAACTGCTCCTGACTAGCTATAAGTGAGTGAGTTGTTGTTGTTTTCTAATCATAAAAAAATAAGCAATCAACGGGTTTAATTATTTTTTAGGTTAATGGTAGACCATATGTGCCTAAATTATGAACAGATGAGCATTTATCTTCAATGCAAACTTAAAAAGACATGAAACATGTCATTTTCTGTGCCAGCCACGATGCGATGGCTTATTTGGGCTACAGAACCATGGATAAGGTCCGATCACGGGAACATGTCAGAGGATTGGATTGGCAGATGAACATTAGCCTAATGGGATCGGTCTGTAAAACGTAACAATTCGGGTCAGGTTGAAAGTTAGTAGGCTACCAACAATGTAGATTATAGCTGTGTAAGAAACTGTCACAACCTGATTTCAATTTCAATCGTTTTTTTTTTATATTATTGACGGGGTTTTATCCCCCCGGAGGATAAAATTCATTCAGCAGAGGTAAATCTCCCCCATCCATAAATCGCACCCTGTGTGTGTATCTCTCTCTCTCTCTCTCTATATATATATATATATATAGAGAGAGAGAGAGAGTGGGAAGAGAAAGATAGCATTGAGAAAGCGGGGAAGATGATACAGAAAGAAGTTCAGGTTCAGAGAGAAAGAGAGAGAGTTGAGAGTGAAAGTAAAGAGAGTTAACAGCTCTGGTGAGTTGGAGGTGAGATTTGTCCTACTTGGTTTTATAGTTGTTGAGTGCATCCAGGATGTGCTGTCCTCGCTCTGCAGGAGGTGTATTTGAAAGCTGCAAAATGTACACGCACAGACACACGCAAACACACACACACACACAAACACAATAAACAATGGTAAGGTGACTCCGTTGTGTCTTGGTTGACAACCACCTCAGCAGAGTGCAGAATAGAGTTCACATATTTTGTGTTCTGTTGGTCGAGTTTTTTAAGGTAACCAACAAACAAACCAACAAAGTATTGTGTGTTTTGTGAAGATTACCTCTGTAAGAGGCATCAAATGTCTCATGGGCAGTAACAGTCCAATGACCATGTCTGACAATGAAATATACAACAATCTGCTTCCATTTTCCCACCATGTTCCCACACACTTCATGCAGTATTTCACAATGAAGGGCTTAACATTTGAGGCAGAAAAGGGCCGTTTAGCCCTGCTGAAGCTGTACTTTTTGTCTTCACAATAATGTGTAAAGTGTTCTTTTCAAAAGTCTATGTCCTGTTTATACTGTATATTATTTTTTGTATAATTTTCCCAGCGAGATCCAAGACAGCAGACAGCAAGAAAAAAAGAAAAGCAAAAGAGAAAAGCAGAAGAAAAAGAAGCAGATGTCACCTTTCCCAGCTGGAAGTGTTCCCAGTTGCTGCTGATGAAGTTTAGGATCTCCTCCAGCTCAAAGTACTTCTTTTTGCTCTGCACTCCCAGGTTGTACAGTGCCAAGTGCACCACGTCCACCCTGACAAGCAGCGCGCACACACACACACACACGCACACACACACACACACACACACGCGCACACACACACACACACACACACACACACACACACACACACACACACACACACACACACACACACACACACACACACACACACACACACACACAAGATAAAACATCCTCTCAAGTGAGCTCTTTAATATGCTTTCTCAGCTGTAAGTGGAGACAGGGGAGCCAAAACCCTTGCCGGTTTAGAAACACTAGACACCAAGACCAAGCCTAAATAGAGCAGAATAAACACAAATTTCATGAACAAATACTCCATAAACAATGGCCAGGCACTGACTGATATTTTGAGAATGGATGTCGAATTTTTTCAAATGTAACAGATTTTTAGACTACGCCTTTGGTGCCCTGGTCAGGTGTGGACTTCCATATAATCCGTATCGGATCAATGTTGGATCCAACCCCTGGACAGGAGTCGGTTTTGGTTTGAGATCAGCTAGGCTAGTCTCTGGGAGGAGCGGAGACTTTGGTTTGCTGAAACGTTTGCTGTTCCTGATCCATTTTGCAGAAGCAGGTACTTTTGACAGAAGGCACCCAACTCATACTAATGGCAGATCAAAGGGGAGCCACAGAGGCTTACAGTGAGGTTTCAGTTTCAACACACGAGAGCAGCATCCAAACACTCAACAAAATATGATTGAAAGGACCCAAGCAGTGGTCTACACTAAACCATTTTTGGGATGTTCTTGTTTATGTTTTTGTGTACTTGGCAGATCCGTTTATCCAAAGCGACATACAATACAAAAATACTACCATCATTTTCCAATTATTAAGCAAGGTTAACACATTGATTTTGCTAAATTTCTTCATCTATGAGGTTAAGACATGGGTGAGGGCTATATACAGGATTTTAGCATTCTGCTTGATCTGATCTGATTGTGATTCAATAGGTATTTTTTTGTAAACTGAGGTTAATACACGGGTGAGGTCAATAAATGGTTTTGTTTTTTTAGTTTACATAAAACACTGACCTGAGGTTTATACATGGTTCAGCATATATTCAGGAAATTACTGTATATTAAGAAATATAGGGATAGTTTCATATGTGTATATATCTGATTAAGAGGATTTCCGGGTGAGGTTCCATTGAGATATTAAATATCTTTTCAAGGGAGCCAGAGGTCTGCTGCTGCTGTTTTTGTGTGTCTGAACCAGCTCCATAAATTTGCTGATTGTCTCCAACAAGGGCTTCTTCAGTGATGACTGATGACATCATCTTGGATGTCATCAGTAACACCTGTGTTTGCCTTGCTACTTCCTGGACAACTGGTTGTTGTGAGAAGGGTCCATTACATTAGCCAGGCTAGCGCTACCTAGTGTTTCCGCTCAATTTGTCATTGCTCCACCACTGCGGTCAGGGAGCCAGGCGTAAGTTTTGGTTTGCATCATCTCTGAGCCGGGATGGGCCAATCAGAGAGCAGAGGGATGGCTGAAAGCGATAAGATTGAATTCAAATGATGTGTTCCAATGCATAACATACGTCATGACCAAACAGTACCAATAGGCCGAATCAGAAAGTATTCGCCCACCGTGGAGCGAACGCATGCTGACTGCAGGGTTCAGACGCTTTGCATGAAGTGAAACGACGTAAAAGCGGCTGATGTATCAGGCTACCATAACATGGTCGTGTAATGAAACCATCATAAGCAATTTTAGAGTATCTATTTCCTTGACCTCGTGACTTAATTTGTATATGTTTTCATCAATCAAAATCAAAATCAAATCTGAGCTAGACCAGTATATTGCTGGCCAAATTTATTTTGTATATCGTTCAACCATTTATACTGCCCACCCCTACCCAAAATATAAAAAAATTCTGCATTTTCAATGACCCATGTCCATGTCTATTATCAAAGACATTGAGAAACCTTACTTTAGTTTTTCAAAATGTACAAATGGGACAAAGGGCAAAAGGCCCAATGTAAAGTCTGTTTTTATGACGTATGCACATCATCCACCAGTGAACACCACACACTTCTTCTTCTGCCAGTAATGATGCACTGGTGCTTTGACTTTATCGACAGTTTGTCAGGACAGCTCTTTGTTGTTGTGTGCTGTGATTTATCGGTGTGTAAGTAAGTCAAGAAAAACGCCTCTGGCAGAGCTGGAGGTGTTTGTACTGGTCAAAGTCTGATAGTGCAACAGAATGACCCACACAAGATTAATGAGGACTGAGAGCCAGTAGCCAAGCATGTTTGACATTTCCTGTTTGCAAATTGTTTGTTTGTTTATTTACATTAATTAATCAAGCAAACCTAGGCCGAGAGACATTCATTCATTATGCAAACTATGGGTCACTACAGTTGAATCACCATGACTCCCCTAATTATAGGCGCTGAACTCTAAAATACTCGCACAAATCAACTAATCATGAAGACAAGTCGGTGACCTCAAACAACAGTGCTATGGATTGAATCACACCAGATTTAGGTTTATCAGTTTAGGGCTCACAGCAAGGACAAGTAAGGTTTCTACACCAAGTGACCAGACATTTTCAAAATCGCTCAACTGCACACAATTAACTACTGAACATGCAGGTTTGGTGTAACAGCAGCGACAACAGAGACTGATGACGGCCAGTCAATTCCTGGGTTTTATTCTCTAAGCCAAGCCTGTGTGGCTTCAGACGTTCTGCTAAATATCAGTCATCTTTACCTTTGTGTTCAAGTAATGTCAACAAGCCTGGCCCAGAGCTATATTGCAGCAGTGTGCAACAGTCACAGTCTGTCATAGACATGTGTCCCTCAAAACCTTGCTTCTCATTTCACATTAGAAAGCTGATTCACAAGGAGGTCGCGTTGTCTTTATGTGATAGTGTTGAGACACAAGTGGGTAGAGGAGAACCTGTCACAGAAATATCAGATCAAACGGGAGCCACAGACAAGGCTGTGGGCGTTGTGCTAGAGTGTGTGTTTGGTCTAATCCCCGTGTAGTGATGGTCTGTGCTGGTGATGTTACATCATGATTGAGCTGGTGTGTGTGTGTTTGGTCTAGACTCTGTGTATGCATTGATGGTCTGTGCTGGTGATGTAACACCATGATTGAGCTGGTGTGTGTGTGTGTGTTTGGTCTAGTTCCTATGTATGCAGTGATGGTCTGTGCTGTTATGTGACATCATGATTGAGCTAGTGTGTGTGTGTGTTTGGTCTAGACTCTGTGTATGCAGTGATGGTCTGTGCTGCTGATGTGGCACTATAAGAGAGGGCACACCATGGGTACACACAACAGGATGTGGGCAGAGCGGATATAACAGTCGGTCCACCTACCATCTGAGTGCCAGCCGCTTGATGTACTCCACACCTTTGTTACACACTGCACAGATGAACAGGTAAAATCTGAGAGAGAGAGAAAGCGAGAGACAGAGACAGAGAGAGATATATAGAAAGATATAGATAGATAGATAGATAGATAGATAGAGATACAGAAAGAGATAGATAGAGAGAGAGAGATAAAAAGAAAGAGAGACAAAAAGCTGACGATGAGTGAAATAAAGATAAATGAGGAAAGAAAGAGAAATGAGGCAGTAAACACACACACACACACATGCATGCAGGCAGTAAACACACACACACACACACACACACACACACACACACATGCACATACACAATAAGGCAGTATACACATTAACAAACACACACATTCAGGCAGTAAACACTCACAGGAAAGCACACGAGCACACACACACACACACACACACACACACACACACACACAGGTATTTCAGTCAGTGTGATCTTGTGGATCCTCTCTACTGATCCCAGGCTCCGTGACACTGGGGTGTGAGCTACTCTCCCACCTTCTCCCAAGGAGCTCAGGAACACAAATGGCTTTTCCACATAAAGAATTCTTCACTGTATCAGTCAGCACTGATTTGATGGCTCCTGGCAGATACACACACTCACACACACACACACACATACACACCTTCCATCCATACACACACACACATGCACAACAAAAACATACACACACAAACACACACACACAGATATAAAGAGACAGAAGTAGTCTCTAAAGTCTGCCAAGGACACTCATGATAAATAATAAAATCAAAAGCCTCCAGTCTCTCTGCAACCTGTCTCACACACACACACACACACACACACACACACATGCCACAGTTGGATGACCGCTTTCCCTCAGCATTCAGTCATCTTCTGGAACTCAATTTGTGTTCCCTGAAGTCTCTTACTCAGTGCCAAGGTGTGTGAAAATCATTTTCCTGCAATTTCCTATCCTTATAACCATACACACACACACACACACACACTGCACACGCACACACAGCACATGGACGTGCACAAACACACACACAAAAACAGCCCACACATTCTGCACAAGCGTACACACACCTCAGCACCTGCTGGACCTCTACTACAAGTGTGTCTACTAGTACCACAGCTGTTCCTACCGCTGAGTTTTACACTAATATATCTACTAGTACCACAGCTGTTCCTACCGCTGAGTTTTACACTAATATATCTACTAGTACCACAGCTGTTCCTACCGCTGAGTTTTACACTAATATATCTACTAGTACCACAGCTGTTCCTCCCACTGAGTTTTACACTAATATATCTACTAGTACCACAGCTGTTCCTACCGCTGAGTTTTACACTAATATATCTACTAGTACCACAGCTGTTCCTCCCACTGAGTTTTACACTAATATATCTACTAGTACCACAGCTGTTCCTCCCACTGAGTTTTACACTAATATATCTACTAGTACCACAGCTGTTCCTCCCACTGAGTTTTACACTAATATATCTACTAGTACCACAGCTGTTCCTCCCACTGAGTTTTACACTAATATATCTACTAGTACCACAGCTGTTCCTACCGCTGAGTTTTACACTAATATATCTACTAGTACCACAGCTGTTCCTCCCACTGAGTTTTACACTAATATATCTACTAGTACCACAGATGTTCCTACTGCTGAGTTTTACACTAATATATCTACTAGTACCACAGATGTTCCTACCGCTGAGTTTTACACTAATATATCTACTAGTACCACAGCTGTTCCTCCCACTGAGTTTTACACTAATATATCTACTAGTACCACAGCTGTTCCTACCACTAATATATCTACTAGAGTTTTACACTAAAATATCTACTAGTACCACAGCTGTTCCTCCCACTGAGTTTTACACTAATATATCTACTAGTACCACAGATGTTCCTACCGCTAATATATCTACTAGAGTTTTACACTAATATATCTACTAGTACCACAGCTGTTCCTCCCATGTTCCTACTGCTGAGTTTTACACTAATATATCTACTAGTACCACAGCTGTTCCTACCGCTGAGTTTTACACTAATATATCTACTAGTACCACAGCTGTTCCTACCGCTGAGTTTTACACTAATATATCTACTAGTACCACAGCTGTTCCTCCCACTGAGTTTTACACTAATATATCTACTAGTACCACAGATGTTCCTACTGCTGAGTTTTACACTAATATATCTACTAGTACCACAGCTGTTCCTCCCACTGAGTTTTACACTAATATATCTACTAGTACCACAGCTGTTCCTACCGCTGATTTTTACACTAATATATCTACTAGTACTACAGATTCTCCTCCCACAGTAGAATTTTGTTTGTAAAATCTCTACATGTGTACTACTTGGTCCACCATGTGTGTGTGTGTTATTGTGATGTCTGCACAGGTGCACTGCATGCGATCATACCATGTGTGTGTGTTATTGTGATGTTTCAGGTGTACTGCGTGTGATCATACCATGTGTGTGTGTTACTGTGATGTCTACAGGTGTGCTGTGTTGTCTTACCTGTCCCCAAACATCATGGACTCCTGCAGGCACTGGATGCAGGCCTCATGAAACCACTGCTCACACTTGAAGCACTGCAGCATCTTCAGATACCACCTGCAGGAGGACAAGGCACAGGTTAACACACACTCATAGAGTCAGAGGGTGTGTGTGTATGTGTGTGTGTGTGGGGGGGGATGCACATTTCAGGCATTACTACGGGCACTACTACTGCTGTTGTGCGCCTACGAGTATTTGTGTGTTTGTTTATGTGTTTATGTATGTAAGTATGTGTGTATGTTTGTTAGTGTCACTCACTCTGCAGGCACTCCACAATGGTGTGTGTGTGTCTATCTCTTCATGAATGTGTGTTTGTGTGTGTGTGTGGAACTCACTCTCCAGGCCCCCCGCAGTAACAGTAGCACTGTTGGTGGTTGGTGCGGTGCAGTGAGTCCCACTCCAGCTCCTCTGGGTTGTAGGCCAGCACCTGTTTCATGGCCTGCAGTGCTCTGGCAATGGGACCCTTCTTTAGAGCGCCCCCTTTCTGTTGGGAGGACAAACAACCACATGTTCACACACATCAGGTACTATTAAGGAACTACACCACCACAGGCTGAGCCAGTGATGTCTCTGAAGCGTGTGTATGCTTTTGTGGTCTGTGTGAATGAGTGTGTTGTGTATGTAATCTGTGTGAATGAGTGTGTTGTGAAAAACTAAGTGTTACAGTACTGCTTATGTGATTGAGTGTGTGTGTGTCTGTGTGTTTGTACAGTAGTGTGTTTCAAGCTGGTCCTCACCCTCACAGCCAGGGCAAAGATGCACTTCCTGCAAAACCAAGGGGACACGTCTGCAGAACTCTCGACAGGTGGCAGGTGACACTGCTGGTGGTAACCTAGGAAACCGTGAGCATGGGAGGTGGGGTGTGTGTGTGTGTGTGAAACACAGGACCATCATGAGCAAAAGAAATGACTGCTATTTAAGACTGACTTACATTACATTTCCAAGACATCAAGTAACTGATTGATCATGATCACTTATTTTAACACCACAATTTCTTCTTAAGGACTGTTTGTCTCCTCTGCTGAAGCCCTATGTCACCCGACGACCACTTCGCTCCTCTAAGGAACGTTTTCTAGCACAGCCAACACTTTGTGCAGGTCAATCCAGACTCTTCTCATATCTGCTTCCGCGCTGTTGGAATGACCTTCCAAGTGCTACCAGATCAACTGATACCCTCTCCACCTTCAAGAAACTTGTGAAGACCCAGCTCTTCCAAGAATATCTCCTGGCGTAAATTTTGAGAATGCTCTTAACAATTTAATTTCTCTGCACTGTATTACACTATTGCACTTAAAATAGTGCAGTTTCTATGTTAGCAACACGCACTCCTTGTTAGTTCTTTCATTGTGTTGTAACTTGAATGTTATCCTCTTTTGTAAGTCGCTTTGGATAAAAGCGTCTGCTAAATGCCTAAATGTAAATGTAAAATGTTTGTTTATCTGTCTGTTAGTAACAACACACACATTCATCTAACGATTAATTTATCAATTACCAATTATTTCCCTTTTGCTCAATTAATATAATGAACAAATAGTACATTTTGAAATGTTTGCCATTAACATGCTTGTTAATAGATCTGTTTTCCTATTCTTTTACCTACCGACAGCTTTGAGACTTGGAACAACAGGACTATGGATTGATAGGTGCTAGAATATCAGTGTAAAGACACTGTTGTATATAGTTTAATTGCCTTATGTTCTCTTCACTGACAATGAGCTATTACTTTCTCAATGCCAAGACTGCCATAGAGAAAGGAGGCACTTGTTTTTGACTGCACTAACTAACTGATGTTGTTTGTGGGTGAATATTCCTGCCTTCAGTGACTGGGGCTGTGTAGGAAAAGGGCATATTCTGGTCACACTCCACCAGTGATGGGAATAAATATTTATAAGTTAACATGTGTACTAATAAGGCCTGCTGAAGTGTATGAGTGTGTGTGTGTATTTGCACGTGCACGTATGTATGTGTGTGTATATGTGTGTATGCGCACGCGTGCGTGTGTGTGTATTTGCACGTGCACGTATGTATGTGTGTGTGTATATGTGAGTATGCGCACGCGCGTGTGTGTGTGTGTATGGCGGTGTGGTGGTAGTTGGGTCCATGTCAAACCCTCTGACCGGCCTATTTACTCATTAGGGGTTTTTTTTCTTTTCAAGCTGGACAGCCAGCTGGTCGAACAGAAAAATAAACACACAGCACTCCACCATATCAACTCAGCTGAGGAACACACACACACACTCATTCACTCCACCACAACATTCATCTGGATTCATATCGACTCTGCTGGGGAACAGACACACACACACAGACACACACTTACTCACTCACACACTCCTGGTGTACCATTGGCTAAGCACAGTAACCTGTATCTGGCTGTCTATATGGAAAAGTCCTGTTAAAAACATATTTGCTTATTACCTGTCCCACTAGTGGTGTATGTCCCTACACACTGTATAATTCATATACTCCCAGCCAACATGTTTATGGGAGTGTATCTGACTGCTGTGCTCCTACATGTTGTAGCATGTAGCCCAGTGAGTGCTTCACATTGGTGGAGGTGAAGGAGAAGGATGGGAACAACCCCACCCTCACCTGTATAGCAACTCTGGGTGTAGATAAACTGTAAAACTTGCTATATATATATAAATGTGCTGTGTCTTGCTGTTATTCTAAGATGGCGTCCACAATGGAGAAGTCCTATAGAAAACATAAATGTCCTTCTATAAGAATGTAAGGACCATGAAAGGCCTGACAAAGATCTGAGTTGATTGAATTCTTTCCTGTTTTTCAGAATAAATAAAAATAAGATTCTGTGAAGCTAAAACAGGGTGTGAACCATCGCCCTCCTGAGAAGCACAATGATGATCATTTTATTTCTACGAGGGTGCAGCCCAGAGGGAGAGTGATGCAGTAGAGGACTAAGATCAGGCACAATCCAACCAGTTCAGCCACTCCACTGTCCCCCTCAATTTGGCCATGTTGGAACTGAGCCCGTGTTGCCTTATTTTTTCACAAGATATAAATATCATTAGTGAGATTAGTGCCTCTGCAGGGGAGATGCTGTTGACTGCATAAAGTCTGGGGCTCCCTGATGAGAGCATTTTTAAGAACATGTGCTGACATGCCTCTTTTTTATGTATGGTTACGCAGAAGCATGGAGCAGTTCTGTGAAAAGTGGACTGGTTTTGTAACATCTATAGTGGCATATGTGTTTGTGATGCAAGTGCAGGGTTCATACACCTTTTTCAATGTCAAATTCAAGCACTTTTCAAGCACATTCAAGGTACATTTTTGGACTTTTCCAGCACCTTATAGCACACGCATAGCAGGCAGACTTCAGAGAACTTACCTGCCTGTTGCTCTGTTGCCATTTCACATAGCAACATGTCAAATTGGTCGCAAACAAGCTGGCAGAGGTCTGTCAGTATTGACCGAACTGTACTGCTGCATGCATACTGCTCAAATTTGTGCCAGAGACATACATCAGAGGGCCTGAGACTCTCAGTTATCCGACCATCAGCTTGGTCCACATGTGCTTGGCTAGAGGTAGCTGCCTATAGTGCTGGCTGAAAGCATTAAATGTTGTTTTTAACTGGGGATGTGACTGGGGCCACAATGTGCAGCGTGGGACCACAACTTCACTCATGACATGTAACAAATTGTGCAACACCCAACTTTTAGTTCATTCTGTCACCCAACACGAGACTAGAGAGATTAGTGTTTAAAGAGATTAGAGGTTTAGAGATTAGAGGTTTAAAAGCAGTTACTTATGTACCCCAAGGGTTTTTTTAACAAAACACACCTCTTAGGCAGATATATAAACACTAAATTTGGTATGTCTGCCTAATACAATGTGCACTTCCTTTGCTTGGTCCATTTAGTGCTCCTACCATATCTTATAAAACTACTGCAAGAGGGACTAACATCCTGTGGATACAGAGATTACATTTAGACCATAACTTCTAAAACTACTGCAAGAGGGACTAACATCCTATGGATAAAGAGATCACAGAAGTCTTTCTATGGTTATGCAGATGATGCAAATGACATCACAACATGACTAAAGTCAACTCAAATCAGAGTTAAAATAGGCCTTTCTTTGCTAGAGCTGCACTTTAGATCCATCTTGTCCATCTAGATGCATCACTGAGCATATATCCAGGATTTACTTATATCTCGCATAGCTGACTACTTTACTGTCTTCAGGAGTCAAAAATTGATTTCTCATGAAAATGATTCAGTCACCACTGCCTTAAAATATTTAAGGTTTGGTCTAACCAGCTCCCACATTAACTATCCCGGTATTATTACATGATCAAACACAATTTTAATAGAAAGTAAAATATGTCTGATCTATTATCTAGTAGCGTGTCAAAGAGTTATTACTGTATAATGGTTGCCAAGGACTGCTTAAAATACCTAGGCGTATTTGTAAATATTCGTAAAGGTTATTAACATTGAAGGCCAGAGCATACAAGAGACAGACTTTATCATTCATTATTCATCATTTATACCTGTTAGAGCACAAGCTCTCTCTAACACACAAAACATTTTTCTCAAATGCGTTCAACTCACTCAAACAAACAAAACATAACATAAGTACGACAAGCAGCAACAGTTGCTTATTTTCTTTCCAGAAATAATTCAATGCAAGGCCTACTGCTGTCAGAACCACCATTTCAACTAAACAGCTGAAAATTCAGCTAAAATGTGTATTGCAGATTGTTGACAATTGCCAGCTTTTGGCCAGCTGTTTTCCTGAAGTTGTCAAGTTATTGACAAATATTAGGTCACACTGATTGGATGGATATACACTGTGTGTGTGTGTGTGTGTGTGTAAAATCACAGCTCAGCATCTGTGCTTGTCTGGTACATATTTGGCTCCGAACGCAGTAGACATGTCCTTGGACATTATGTCAGACTAGCTGGATGGATACACACTGCGTGCGTGTGTCTGTGTGTGTGTGCGGGTTAAATTATGGAATCATCTGATCTTCTGGTCTCGTCTGGTTTTGACTCCGGATACTGTAGACATGTCCTTGGACATTATGTCAAACTGACTGGATGGATATACACTGAGTGTATGTGTGTGTGTGTGTCTCCATGTGCATGTGTGTGTGTGTGTGCGCATGTGTGTGTGTGTAAAATCACAGCATCATCTAATTTTCACAGCTCAACGTCTGTGCTCATCTGCAACAGATTTGGCTCTGGATACAGTAGACGTGTGTGTGTGTGTTGGCTCTGGATACAGTAGACATCCAGTGACTCACCTATTCCACATTTGCCGCAGATGAGAATGTCATTGCCAGGTGTCGGCACCATCTCCGAACACACTGAGCACTTGGGTTCCTCACCGGGCACCCCAGCTGGAGAACGAGCGCACACACACACACACACACACACACACACACACACACAAGAGAATGACCCAACGTTACCATATTCAGCTTGATATACTCATACTGGCATAGTCAGTCACACAGCATACTTCTATTGACTGTAGGTCAACCCAATAGTTCTAAAGTTCTAACAAAGTGCCCATGTACCAGGAAGTAAATGTATCCCTATCACTGCATGACATAAAAGAGTTTGGTCGATCAGGCTAACATGACATACTAGCAATGGCACATTCATAATGGCTATGCATGGGGCAGTGTTAGCGTAGTGTACCTGGCTAGCTTGCTAGTAGTCTGAAAGTCTACAGAAGCTATAGTCTACTAGACCCTAAGTTGGCTCTGAAGTAATTGATATCTAAGTCTTTACTTAGGATAACAGTTGTCTGCTAAATGCATAAATGTAAATGCAAAAGAAAATGTGCGTGTTTGCCTGAACGCTGCTAGGTCTACTACAATACTGCTCATTAGAAACAAAGGATTGGCCTGTTTCAGTGTGTCTGCTGTCTGCTGCTGTGAGGGAAACTGGTTCCCTCTTATCTCTCTGAACCCACCATGCTGTATGTCTTTCCACAGCACCCAGAATTTGGAGTTGTCCTCAAATGTGACAAAGCAGCTCTGTTTGGAGGGACTGACCTGGAACACAAACAAACACAAGCAGAGAAGAAGAAGATCAGAGGCAGCCAATCAGAACAGCAGGACATAAGAGACAACCAATGAGAAACAGAGAATTCTCAAAAACATCCAATCAAAACAAAGGCATCTCGGAGACAAACCAATCAAAACAGTGGGATCCCAGAGACAACCAAGCAGAACATAAAACACATCAGAGAGACCCAACCAGAACAGGGCATTAGGAGACGCTGTATATAACATCACTTTTAGGAAATTCATTTTAATTCCACATTAAACATGGAAACCAATCAGATTCCACATTAAACATGGAAACCAATCAGAGCACTGGATATTGTGCAAGAGAGACATACTCAGTACAGGACATCCTAGACAGTCAACCAGGACAGGGGAGTATCAAAGACAACCAATCAAAGCAAAGCACAGCCAATCAGAATGGAGGAACACCAGAGACAACCAATCAAAGCAGAGGGACATCAGACACAGCCAATCAGGTCGGGGAGCATCAGAGACATTCGATCAAAGCAGAGGGACATCAGACACAACCAATCAAAGCAGAGGGACATCAGACACAGCCAATCAGAATAGAGGGACATCAGAGACAACCAATCAGAGCGACATCAGCGATGCCAAACCAAACCAGAAGGGTATCAAAGATGCCAAATAAGACCGCAGGGACTACACAGAGCAGAGAAACATCACAGTCCACCAATCAGAGCTAAGGAATATCATGGGCAACCCACAACAGGAAAAGGCACAGCAGGCAGCACAAAACAGAGGGCCATAGAGTAGCTCCTCCAGCAGAACTGACAAACACACAACCAAGCCTTCAGGAAGTTCAAATATCTTTGGGTCTTCACTGGGGATGTGTATTGTGTCTGCATGTGTGTGTGGAAAGGAGGTGTATGTGTGTGTGTCTGTGTGTAATTACTGAATTTCCATGAAACTGTTAATGTAAACCCCTTACCAGAATTGTGTCTTTGTGGTGTGTGTGTGTGTGTGTGTGCACTGCAGTGCACATGTATGTTCTAGTGATGACTCACACACCATTCTGGTAAGAGGTGTGCATTAAACAGCTTCTTGGGAGTTAAGCACATTGAAGGTAGAGTGTCCTAAGCTGTCTGTGCTAAGTTGTTCACTCAGGAGGAGGCAAGAGATGGATGAAGATGTTTTTTTTGTTTTCCCAATTAAGGTATGAAAATGTAAATAAAGCAAATAATTAACAAAAATAAAGAGAAAATAAACACTTAAATAAACACAATGTCAAAATGATGACTAAACGATATCTAAATAATAATTATAAGTGCACTAGTATTTCCATTGAACTGGATTGAACAGAGCATATAAGACTTAGGTCTCTCCATGAGAAAAGCTCCTGATAGAGACAACTTAACTAACCCCCACGCCATTAGTTGGCACAAACCATTACGACAAGGATGACAGGGGTGTCCCAGGTAAAAACAGTAAACTTGCTAATACAGCCCAAAAAATATAATTTTAACACAAACAAAAATTGGGGAAAAATATTTAAACCCATACGCGCATACCTTACAAAGCCAACAGACCAACTACTACATTAAAAATAAATAACAGCAACCAGGGACTACTTCTGGTTGCCCCGGAATCTGTAGCGTCATTTTAAACCCGCTTGTCACGGCAAACGCTCTTTTACAAACAAAGAACAAAGTCGAGACAACAAACGCAGTAAGACAAAACTAAGAAATGAATAATGCTTTACATGTTAAATAAACCCAACATTTAAACAGACAAGACATTGTGTTGTGCATTTTTCAACAAGTGAAAATGTATGGGAATGGTGTTGTAGAACTGTAGCAGAGTGAAATGTTTGTTCCTTGTGGTACCGATCACCGTAGTGCTGGATGTTCAATGTGTAGGCCTACTTAGCAGCAACTATGGTAACTATTGCGAAATATGAGAAAGTGATAAAGCTATAGAGACTGTAACAAAAATGGAAAGCACACACAGACACAAAGTAGCAACTGGACCGAGTCTTAAATGTTAGCAGCATCTAGCTGCTGTGATGGTAGCAGAGCGCCCCGTCACACTCCCTCACACACACACATAC
The DNA here is from genome assembly GCA_027481765.1 of Tenualosa thibaudeaui. Classification (NCBI taxonomy): domain Eukaryota; kingdom Metazoa; phylum Chordata; class Actinopteri; order Clupeiformes; family Clupeidae; genus Tenualosa; species Tenualosa thibaudeaui. The sequence goes on from JAIFZK010000047.1 coordinate 1,771,262, forward strand.
ACACACACAGACCCCACCCTCCCCAAAACACACACATACACATACACAGAGACGCCACCCTCCCCAAAACACACACAGACCCCACCCTCCCCAAAACACACACATACACACACATAAGATGTTACGGATGCATATAAGCAGTTTGATGGGCATTAAATAGACACAAACATACAGGATTCTGGTATCAACGAGTATCAACCACATCCACACACAGACACACACACAGTTCTGTGGAAATTCTCTCCGAACTCGAGAGTTAGTAGAAGTCTCCCTCCATCTCTTCCGGATAGTGACTCATGATGGGATCATACAGTGACCAAAGGCAGCTGGACAGGGCCTTCCGTTCAGTCTGCAGCCCAACAACTAATCACTGCATGCATCCACTGCATATCAAACCACTGCATAAATAAGACACGCTAACAGGTAGACAGCATATGGTTTGTAACCACTGCTTTATCAGATATGCTAACAGGTAGATACCCTACAGTTTGGGAACCAATGCATGTAGAGCTGGCCTACAAACAAAATCATTTTTTCACAATAAATCCAATTTCCGGTTTTAATAGATTATTTTCCCCATTTAATATCAAACAACATGGGGGCTTTCGAACTGGAGGGGCTGGTTGCCTAGAGCCTAGTCTGTGCCTCTTTAAACGCGACTTATAGACATGCAAAGCACAGCAATGTGCTCAGGAGGTTGAGGTTGATGGGAAAGAATGTATTTTCTCTCCAAAAAATGTTCTTGAAAAATAATCCCTAAAATAATTTTGTAGAAAATAATGAACAACTTGACTGCATTGCAGTGGAACACAGGTGACTGGTGACTGAGCACCTTACAAAATTATTACAAAATTACTAACCCTAACCCTATTACTAAATTATTGATTAGGCTATTATTTTGGCTTTTGGCTTCACTAATAATAAGTAAACCAGGTCATGAAATATGGTAATAAGGGTGTAATAATAAATGGGCTAGGAAGTCTTACTGTTATTATTTATTATATTTTATCCTAACAGAATTAGACCTACAACTTGGCCAGGTTGGTGCACAGCAGATATTATAAAGATGGATATGGACCTCAGGAGTTATAACTTTCAGCTTTGAGAGAAATGCGACAAATCAAGATGAAAAGTTAGCATGATAAAGGTATGTTTGCTGTGGGGAGGTGAAGTTGTGGCATTGACAGCAGTTTGTTTTTATAACAGCTGTAACTGATGCTGTAGGCATGTCAAACATACTGATAGCTTTGATTGGGCTTAAGTGAAGCATATTTAGGAGAGTGATAGGCCTACACAGTTTAGCCGATTGCCAAGCCAACGTTTTGGACTTTTCCAGAAATAAACTGTCCGCCCCGACCTTAGCTTTTGCAGTTCAACATTTGTTCATCAAATGGTGTTCAAGGATGACTTTAGACAGCCAATGTACTTCCCAGTGACAATTGGGCTAAGATTATTTTTGTTCTTGACACTGATCATTAGCTTCTCCACACTCAAAAGCCAAACCTTCAATCAACCCCCTTCACATGCGCCCCCACCTGGTCATGCAGTGTCAGTGTGGGGTCAAGTCACAGGGGTCACACAAATACACACACACATACACAAGCCAATGACTACAAAAAGCAAGGAGAGCAGGATGTCAGACACTATTGTTTAGAGGAAATTACTACAAAATGAGTCACCAAAAAAAGAGTCTGTACAGCTTGTGTATTTTTGGAGGATGCGCGACTCTGCCTGTACAGTATTTGACTTTTGTGTGTTGGTGTGTGTGTATGTGAGTGTGCCTATCTTTTTTCCTGAGTGCAACAGGAATCCCAGCAGGGGTGTATTTCCCAAAACTATAGTTGCTAACCTACTACAGTGAGTTAGCAACTTTGTTGGTTGCAATGCAATTTCCCATTGCCAACGAACTCCATTGTTATGAATCTCTCAACCTTAGATATTTGACTGAGAGAAACAGGTAGCCTAACTTGGGTGAGATTAGTTGGGTTAGAGTAGTTACTATTCTGCTCCTGCATGTGTGGTCACTAGGAGAGAGTAGATGGTACACAACGTGCCAGAACATCCCTCTAATAAATAGCTTGACTGGAGTTAACTGTTGTAAATACAGCAATACAACACTTACCCTCTGGATCTTGCCCAGGTAGTAGAGTCCGTCGGACCAGCAGCAGAGCACATACTGACCTACAGTCAGGCTGGCCTCCAGGTCGCTGGTGCTGCGCTCCCTCTTGGCCAGAAGACGCTTGGGCTCTGCCTCATCAGTGCCCACTGGCATGTAGTCGTCTCGGTAGGCTGACTCCAACATGGTTCACCTGGATCTGCCCCGACACAACTTACTTACATACACACACACACACACACACACTCTCAACCACTCAAAAAACACACCTGCGGGAATACACACACACACATCATATGCTGATGCAAACACAAACACAATGCTCATGTGAAAACACACAAACACTTCCACATGCCAACATGCATGTGCACATTAACAGGCACATATACACACCCCTCTCCACACTCACAGTCATTACTGTGACAAAGCAATAGCAAGTCAGTCTGAGTTGAATGCTAAAACATACTACTTTCTTAAATATACTGAGTTACTGATTGCACCCTGCTTAACATTTATTCACTATGCCATATTTTCATGAATAAGCACTAACATTGCCAATACGCCACAGCCGTCGACGTGACTGGCGCAAGTTTGTAATTCACAAAGGATTTTAGAGCACTACAGAAAGCCCCTGTCATTTTGATAAGGAGCTGCTACAGACCACAACCGCGCTTGAACTCACAAGATCTCTGCTGATTCATATCTTGAAACGACTAGAACCTGACATCGAGTTAGGCGCAGATGCAGGTTTTGCGGATTAATACATCCAGCTCAGTGAGAAAAACCTGAAAGCTCAAATCAGTAGTGAGAATCCGCTGGGCGCACTCAAACATGTCCTATTTTTGTGACTTTACCAAGGGACTGTCGGTTGAGTCAGTTGCACCACGATATGACTGATATCACAACTAATGCTCGGGCAATGCAGAGCAGCCCTAGAAGAAACGCCCTGTAGTCTCAGCGTAGTCCCGCTTGGAAGATCGGTTTCAGGTCACTTTTGCTTCCTAAATGTAATAACTAGTGTGTTTGGCTGGTGCGAATTTATACATAAAAAGGTCGATATGCACATTTGAGTTAGTGGTGGAAGTTTGTGGAAAGTTGCTCACTGAAGCTAGCCCCTCCTACACATTTTTGTTACGTCCTGCTTTGGACTAGAGGTGGAAGAGCGGTTTGAACTACGCACAATTCAACAAGTGCAAGCCCTATGAGTCAACACAGGACCTAGCACCCAAATGAATTATACATTCATCCCTCTCATTATGTGCAACACTAGAGACAACAGAACGGAGTCTGAGGGATGACGAACAGCTAGCCAGCTAACATTAGTGTTTATATAACCATCTTTCCTGCGGCTCCAGTGCCACACTGTCACGTTCTTGCTATGTGGTCTGTAAAATGCTACTAGTTTTTATAACCTATTACCCAATCAGCCTAAGCATTCACTTCACATGCCGTGTCTTCTGCATATTGTACAAAACTGGCGGTCAGGGCATGCCTGTACTGTACCTCAGCAACGTCTCTACGTTAGATCAGGGACGCACTGCATCGGGTAATTCTGGTCATCAAATGTCGCGCCAAGTCAAGTATCGGTTTATGACCAAAGTTGCCAAGTGTAACATAAGTATAGGTAGCATTCATATGTTGCACACTGTAACTATTTGCAAATGTACAGTTTGGAATGACATATTTAAAGTAGTGTGAAAAACACAAGACGAAAACCTGCAAAACGTTAACGTAGGTCCAGCACTACTTGGATGAATACACGTTAACTGCTATCATACCTTACAGTCGCCCCGGGGGCAAAATCAGTTTTCTCGTTTAAACTTACCTGTTTGATTGCTCTCCGATTTAAGGGTAAAAGTTCACGAAGCGCATTAATAACTCCAAAAATGTTATGGTCCATTCGCAAAGTAGTACTTTAGTAGTTAACGAGAGTGCAGCGCTCGAGTTCAAACTCTGCAAGTCGCCATTTTTTCACTTTTTCCCGCGAATCATTTACGTTTTGCTTATGTAATTACTATAACAGCATCATCAAACAGGAAGCTAGGGATTTCAAAGTTTGATTCAAATTGTCTAGCTTTCTGTCCAATGACATCGCCTGGAAAATTTCACGGCATTGAAGCAACATCGTTTTTAGGAGGGAACGCATATTCTTGTATTTTTCCTAAGAGGGCAGAAGTAATTTCGCACAGCAAACGAAACGCCAATAGTAGTAACGGACTGACACCCAGTAGCCTAGCCTGTCACTACTATAATGATGATGATGATGATGATGATGATGATAGTACTACTACTACTACTACTAATAATAATAATAATAATAATAATATCTTTAAAAACGGTTAATGCCTGGCATAAATCGGAAGCCTATAGGAAATGTGGTCATCCCACAGGTTGTTGATACTACAACACACCAGTAATAAACTATGGGGCTAGATAACAACAGTTTGCAATAGATACAGCCTATAATCCCCACCTATAGGCATGTGGCTTCATTGTTATTATAAGCTACCTATAGGCATGACATTCATCAGTTCACAGGCTATCAGGCAATATTGGTAGCATACATAGTTTTTTTCATATTGCCCAAACTAGTTCAAAATGAAATAATTTTATTGTAATTGACTTAAATCTATTGAATAAATAACCACACCCACAACCACACCCACAAAAAAAAATGAAATGGCTAGTACCCTACCACAGTATCAACATTTCTTTTGAAACATTAAAATTCCAGCATTATAACAGAAAGTAAAAGTTTATTTCTGTCAGTCAGGAATCCCCATGCTTTCTCCAAGACGGCTGTTGGGGTAGGCCTATGACACTTACGCCCACTCCTATGCCAGTACTGAACATGTACAGCACATGAAACACAAACAGAAACCATGATAACATTTAGGCTTTTAGGTGATTTCAGAAATTTCTGAATGGATTGAATTAAAAGAAATAAAAATTCTGAATTGAATTAAAAGATACTGGGAAATTGCAGAGAAAATCTGTTTTTAGTAACCACCACATAATCATATTGTGATATGTGATTTTTGAGTAGACCCCCCCCCCCCACCATTACATTCACAATGACAACCTTTTTAATCACCTTAGCCACTTTCAGACATAACTTCCAGTAATTAAGCTGACGTTTAGTCTACTCACAGGTATCACACTGACCTGATCATTCAGACTACTACAATAACTAGCACTAACCATTGTGAAAGCTGTTCACACTACAGGGTAGTGTGATACCAAGGTATCTACCCCCCTCCCTCACCCTACCTTGACATCAACCTCTTCCATTCACAACTAAAGGCCAATTTATGGTTATGCGTCACATCGCCACCATCGCCATGAACCCCCCTTCACAGAGCCTCCACATCGCCCTCCAAAATTTTCTAACTACATGTCAAAGCAACGCAGACCACATTTGTCCATTGGCTTTGCCCACTGCAGATACATTTAGGAACATCCTAGCCCACTGTATAGGCCAGGGATCCTTAAGAGTAGCACTCTAAAGAGTCAATGTAAATAAAAGTGGCAATGTAAATAAATCTCATAAGGTATTAACCCTACTAAAATCTCTATTAAATGAAATTCAAACATCCTGCTCTGGTCCTGCTGACTGGTACAAAATTATCCCAGTTCTACTGCTCTCTTATGACAATTAATGTTGGTAGTGCACACCAGATTTGGCTAACTATGGACCACAAATTTCAATGACACCTCAGATGAGTTTTTGCACTGTGCTGTAAGAGTGTAAGATGGTAACTTTTATCTCCAGGCCTGACAGTAACAAGGAGGTAAAACAGTAGAGTAGCTCTCGACCACAATGATTTTGTCAAAATGGCTCTGGGAGGAAAAAAGGTTGGAGACCCCAGGTATAGGCTTTGTAAATAATTTAAGACATCATTTTGAATTCAATGGCAGGATTTCCCGATTGTACTGTGCCTATCTTTCAATAATGTTTTAAATTCAGCACTTCACCAGCAGGCAGTACTTTGTGGGCAATCATGAGAAATTTGCTTGTTAACAGAACAGAAACTGATTGCCCAGAAACCTTGTAGGTAAATAGTTCTGATATCTTTTTTGCAACAACAACAAGGTTGTTGAAATATCCAGTGTCTCTTTTAACAGTAATGTTAACAAAATGAAAAGCATGACAATGGAATTCGCTAGACTTGACTGCATGGTCGAAGGGAAGACAGTGCCACTCAGAGCAATCTGGTGAGACATGCTACACAAACACAGACACACTCGACACAGAACCATAACAGGAAAACAATGGCGTCAAGTCAACGCAGAACCATAAATCAGCCATAAGAGCTATGTACTTGGGTTTGATACTAAAAAGTAGGCAGTGTCATGTCTGAGTGAGAAATTCCCCAACTTTTCATTCAGACATGCATTACAGGTTGATATCTGGTAGATAGCTGAAAATGGGTGTGTGTCTTGTGTTTTCATCTACCAGTGATCAACAACAAGGCTTTTAACAAGGTCTCTGTTTGGGCCAGTTTTGGCTTTGGGGTTCTGCAACTAGGGCTGGTCAGGTGTTGTCAAGTCAGATGTGATCTACGTCTGGTTCTGTCCAGGATGAGAAGATTCCAGGCAGTCCCATCCTTAGGAAGAGGTGTCCACAACACATCTGATGAAGAGTGTGTTCCCCTTGCAGTAGGCATGCTTGGGTGAGGACAGTTTGGCCAGAGGGCAGAAGCAAGGGCAGCCACTGGCCACGTTCATGTCCGACACGGGACGCTTGAAGGAGGCAGAGGAAAGGTCTGGTCGGAACGCATCCAGAATGTGCTCTCTCTGGTTCTGGTCTATCAGGAAGAACGTGACCTAGAGAACAGACACATGGGCAGAATGACGATCCTAAAAGCTTCCTAAAAGCTTCAAATGTATTCAAACTTTGTTCATCCTTGGATTCAAACCAATAAGACCCACGGCTCTCAATGAAATTAATGGAATAATGAAATGAAAAACAGGAGATGAACGCATCCACAATGTCAAAAATGACAGATTAACCCAACATACATAAGCAGACACACATACTTTGCGCTGAAACCATGCCATGCAACTGGTGCAAATCCAACAACATCTGTTGCTGTTAGACACTTGCCCCTGTAGAGTGAGACCTAAGCAAATCCCTTTGTCTCCTTTATCTGTGACTCATGCACAGCACAGTCATACAGTCTCCTGGGCGTCAGTCTGCACTTGAGCTGACAAACTATCCCATTTTCAGCACCGGCACTCTGGCCCCAAGAATCGCTACTACTAGTAATAATATCAGTGTGATAGTTCCGGAAATTTAAACTCAGATAGAAACAACAGTGCAATAGTGGAATTCAGCTTGATCATTATTGACAGATGCATTGTTACTATACACAGAAATGTAAAGAAAATGTAAGAAATGTACCTATGGACAGACTACCATGTAATATAAAGTGGGATAATACTCTATTATGAACTATTATGAACCTTAGCTAAAACCATAGGCAACTTGTAGTCTGTCATGGTTACTACTGATTGTAATTTTTCTGCATGACCCCTGGCAGTTGAGTTAGCCCCTTGAGTTGTGGATCTGCCCAAGGTTTCTTCCTAGATTAACTGAACATAAGGGAGTTTTTCCTTGCCCCTGTAGCTCTTGGGTGCTCCTTCTGTGAAGCGCCACGAGACAATACTATTGTAAAAGGCGCTGTATATATAAAACTGAATTCAAATTAATTAAAAATGAATGTGTTTTTCTGATTCCCTTTTTGGTGATAAAATGACATTCAGTGAAGTGATGAGGAAAGTTTGTAACCCCAATTGATAACAACAGACAAAATACTCTTCTTAATGGACTGAGGAAAGACAACCAGATGAACTGACAGGGACATGAGAGGTTACTTCCATACGTATGTTATGCAGCAGTCATACATACACACATTTGTATTTTTAAATACCATCAATACCAGATGAAGACACCTCTAATCTGGACAAATGGGAGATCATGACTCTGTTATTCATTAATTGATTGTTTCTTTTTGCTTGGTAGTTTGTTACTAAATAATAACAAACTGTAAAAATGCATGAAAATCAAGGTACTCTGTAAGGGTTCGGACCTTGTGTCCACGATCATGGATATTTGTGCATGAGTGTTTTTCACAACTGATTGGTCTGAATATCTAGCTGTAATCTCCCACTTCTCTGAGGTGGGATCAACGATTGTAGCTCAAAATGCCTCAGCTGGTGGTTTTCCAATTTTGGTTTCAGGTGTTAAGTCCGCCTTCATCGCGTCAGGGGTAAAAGCCTTCTTTGATCAGGCAGAAGAAGGTGCAAAAAGGCCAGGTAGCCATACTGACCTGCAGAGCGAAATTAAATTGCTCGCAGATCAGGATGATGTTTCTCCCAGGCTACATGAGCTATGCTAAATAAATGTGTATTTTAAAGATCTTCAGTGTACCGTAGACCTATAGGCCAACTCACCAACTAATAGGATAGTTAAAATGCTTCCCTGACAGGTGACAGGGCTGGAAACAAAGGTATGAAACTGAGTCTTTTCATACCTCAGAGGCCTTTTCTCTAAAGGAATATATTGTGATAATCAACCTTTTTTGTTTGATTATCACAGTATATTCCTTTTGCACTTGTGAGTAAGACAGGGGAATAGTATACTCCAAAGCTTTTGCACTTAAGACAGGGGAGTAGTGTACTTTAAAAGCTTTCACACTTGTGAGTAAGACAGGGGAATAGTATACTCCAAAGCTTTTGCACTTAAGACAGGGGAATTGTATACTCCAGAGCTTTTGCAATTAGGAATAAGACCAGGCTAGTGTACTACAATGCTTTTGCACTACTGAGGAATACACTCACCTTATGTCGGAAGGGCCATGTAAGCAGGGCGTCGTACTCGCCCCTCATGATGACAAAGAACAGCGAGATGTGGGTCCCCCGCCCGACACCGTCCCCGTTCAGGTAGAGACGCAAACACACCTTAAAGCCATACCTGGATGTGTAGAATGCTGAACAGTAACAGCACAGAGACACACATGAGTTAGCAGGTTAGACTGGCAGAAATGCAGCTCTGCGTCACAACAACAGAGTAGCAGATTTTACAGGCATGCAACTACCAAGGGAATATGATGGTGTGAGTGAGTGTGTGTGTGTGTGTGTGTGTGTGTGAGGGAGAGAGAGAGAGAGGAGAACAAAATACATTCATATATTTTAGTTAAAAATTCTTATTTTTTATATAATGATCTTATTTAAAGTGTGTATTTGTGTCTATAGTGGGTGTATGTAAGTGTGTGTTCATGTGAGTGTTTAGGGGTGTGTGTGTGTGTGTGTGTGTGTGTGTGTGTGTATAAATGCATGTGTCCCACCTGGAGAGTAGAGGCTACTTCTCTGGCCCGTGACTGCCTCCTGCAGCTTCTGCTGTATGTCTGGGACCCTCCACAGGAAGGTGCCGTCGTAGGAGACCTCCTGCAGTCCACTCACTCTCTGCTGGAGGGCACTGATGAGGCCCTCTTTCATCACCAGACGCTGCTGTTGCTCGGCAACCTAAAGCCACACACACACACACACAACAAAGAACAATAACAACAAAGAAGGATTTCACATTAAAAACTGATGGTACGCTAGTCTCCAAACTATAATTTTGCACATACTTGCACACAAATGCACACACACACAAACACACACAGGTTACCTGCGCTTGATGCTGGCCTTAATCAGAAAATAAGAGGTAGCACATATCTGTCTTTCCCATACACATACATACACACACACACACACACACACACACACACACACACACACACGATTACAGTCAATTACAGTGGATAAACCAAAGCAAAAACAGGAATTTATGTTAAACTGTCATCAAGCATTTATAACATCTGAGCACTTTGTCAGTGTGTGTGTGTGTGTGTGTGTGTGTACAACCTGTTTTATTTGTTTGTGCATGTGTTTTAGAGTGACGAACCCTAGTGCAAACAGAGGTTTTACTGTAACCAAAGGCACTGTTGTGGACTATGACATTTAAAGCAGCTAAACTAATACTGTCAATAGGCCTTTGCTTCCTCTTCTGCTCACTCATCCTCTCCTCCAAAATCTCTCAGCAGACACAAACACACACACACATACACACACTCAAAAACACACACACAAACCCCTCAACATGCACACACACAAACACAGCTTTTGACATTTGACATGTTTCATGCAGCAAAAGCACACACACACACACATGCGCATACATACACACACAGGCGCATGAACACACACACACACACATATGTGCATACATACACACACAGGCGCATGCACACACACACACACACACACATGCGCATACATACACACACAGGCGCATGCACACACACACACACACACACACACACACACACACATGCGCATACATACACACACAGGCGCATGCACACACACACACACATGCGCATACATACACACACAGGCCCATGCATACACACACACACACACACACTTCTTTCAGAGAGACAGACAAGCCCTGCGTTAATGGTGAACTGTAAGAATGCAAGGTACCGTGGACTACCAAACCCGCGCTCACACTATTCTTGCCGTGTGTGTGTCTGTTATTGATAAAAACAACAGCACGGCTCCTTCAGATGCTGTTTTCTAGTGGAAACAAATGGATCCATTTTCTTCTCATGTTTTCTCCTGCTTTTAGTCCACTTCCACGGATGATATCGTCAATGAATTACACTGAGTAAAGGCATGTTCACCTCTTCCAGGCATCCTGATAATAATGACAATCCTTTTTAAAAAGGAAAAGAAATGTAATGATTGTCTTCAAGCACTCCTAGTGTACCAGTGTTAGGGGGAGATGAATAGATTAGTGCTTACAGTTCCTCTAAAGGCCAGCCCAGCTGCCTGTTTGGTAGATGAGTGAGAGAGAGAGAGAGAGAGACTGTACATGGGATTGAGAGAAAAAGAAAGAAAGAAAGACAGAGAAAAACAAAGACAAAGGGGGAACTGAGAGAAAAAGAGAAATAGAGAGAAAGGGAAATAAAAAGAGAGAGAGAGGGGTGGTGGGGTTGCGAGAGAAATAAAGAGAAAGACAGCGGGGTCGAGAGAAAAGGAGTGAGAGAGAAAGAGAAAGAGAGAGGGGTGGTGGAGTTTAGAGAAAGAGCGAGTGAGAAACCTTTTCAAATCAGAGACCACCTTTTCTCTTCGAAAGAAGGTGAGAGGCAGAGGCTGGATGCATGTCAGTTCTGCAGTATGACTATGAGAGAACTCCACGCCACAATGACTCCACTGTTCCGAGAGATTTCTTCTGTCTGATTTGCTGCACGGAGCCTCATTCTAAATTACTAGGCCATAACCCAGCAGTGATGTCAGACATCTCCTCACTCTACACACACCTCTACAGACACACACACACACACACACTTACAGACCTACACACACACGCACATCATCTCTCTCTAGCCAGCCATGCTGATAGTGACTGTGAAGGAATGCATCATATTTACAGCCAGTCCGGAGCGAAAGTAAGGCCTATGACATTAATTATTTAAATCTGGTTGCCCCACAAGCCCATTTCTACTATATAGCCCCTATTGATCTGCGCTGTTTTTCATGCATCGGAGGGCAGGAGCAGCTGCTTACGGGGCTGACATAATGGCAACTATTATGGGATAATGCTACACTGTGCTGGAAGTGGGGTGGAAGACAGTTTGAAAGCAGCCAGAGGCCTCCTTTCAAAATTTTCATCAGGGTACAGGGAGAAATGAGAGAATAAAGAAGCAATAAACACATAAATGATGAAAATGACATGGGTATGTAGTGTGTGTGTGTGTGTATGTGTGTGTGTGTGTGTGTGTGTGAAAGAGAGATGTGGGGAGGGGTGGGGGATAGGCCTCTCAGACATCTAGTTTTCCAGTTCAGTGTGCCATGTGACGAGTCAGCGCACGCTCGCACACACACACACACACACGCACACACACACACGCTCACACACTCACTCACACACACACACACACACACACACACACACACACACACTCCTATGCCCATGCCCTAATATAAAGTGTTTTGCCAAATCAGCAGTCCCCGCCACCCCCTTGTAGGAAGGTGAAGGGGAACCGGTCATACTGTTCTTCACTCCCTAGGCGGTGTGAGAAAAGAACCGCCGTGTGAATCTCAAAAAGAGACGTCCTCTCCAATCTCTCAAAGACCCAGAGGGACTCTCTTCACATGGTGGATCATCCACTTCTCACAGAGAGGAACGCAAACCCCAAGGGCCAGAGAACAGCCTGCTCTGGTAAGGATGTGGGGAAAATACAGTACTGTCTGCTTGCCTGCATAAAACTCAGCAATGTAAAAACAACACCAATACCTTTCCTGATGCATACTACTGTACTATGAGGCAAGGTTACTGGCTTACCCTGGTAATTTCAGGATTAACATCTGATCTCAAAACAGCTTCAGAAACTACAAGCACACACACATACACACACAAAACAGATTCTCATTGCAGTGTTCTTCGAGAGATTGGTGGTCACTCCCTCTCTCTCTCACACACACACATACACACACACAGTGTTATCTAAGAGACCTGAGGTAACTCTCACACGCACACACACCTGCACACAAACAGTGTTCTTCTAGAGATCAGTGGTCACTCACACACACATGCAGTGTTCTTTTAGAGATCAGAGGTAACACACACACACAGTGTTCTTTTAGCGTGTTGTATTCTCCGAAGATGTCCAGGACCTCCAGACACCATCTGTGTGACACACATTCCAATGAGGGACAAACAAAGGTTGTTCTCCTGGTGTGACTGATGTTTATTTACATTATGTTTGGTGATATATTCATCACATTTCACTATTGTGTACATTTGTATGTACAGTATGTATGTAAGTGCACATATATGCATGGATGCAGTGTACTCTATGTGTGTACAGGCATGTAGAAATATATTGTATATATGTATGTATGTGCTGCATGTATGTACTTATGTATGTATGTATGTATGTACCTTTCACACTTCACACACACACACACACGCACACACAGTCATTTATGCACAAGACCAGATTCTTGTCCTGTACAACAACAGTCTCGGACTCTGCTTGGTCTTGACCTTTCAAAGACTTGGTCTCAACATGAGCAGTCTCATCCCCATCACTACCAGACACAATTTGACTGCTTTGAATGTTTGAATGTTCAATTTGAATGTTTTGCACCAAATATGTGTATGTGACGAATGAACCTCCATGAAGACGTGTTAGCATGATAAAAACTCCATTGGTTCTAATGACTCCACCAAATAATCTCCAGGATTAATCAATCCAACCAGAGATGGCCTAACCCAGTTAGCACTAACACAGACCTGAAATGCATTTAACCTTTTTTATATAATTTATTAAATTTGTTTTTAAAATTAGTTTTTTGTTTTCTGAGAACCTTGAGTTTCCTACAAACTCCTGCATTCACTAACAGTTTGAAGGAGGTAAAGTTGGTCTCTGCAAAGATCTTTCCACAAATCCATCCAAATATCCAGCATCTTGGCAACTGCAGGGAACTTTAGCCTCTGTTCAAAGAATTTGAAACGTTCCTCTCTGATCTGTGCTTGAGGCGTCTTACCTTGGCCTCTAAGAATCTGATGTTATTTTGGTTGCCCTGGTGATCCCTCTGCAGCTCCGCCATGGACCGCTGGGCTTTCTCCACCTCGCTGCTGAGCACTGAGATGATGTTCTCAAACACATGCACGCGCTCCTGCAGGGTGTCCATCCGCTGACCCACGTCCACAGCACCTGCTGCCGCTGCCGCCGCCTGGTCCTCACGCAGACTGTGTGCCAGGGACATCTCCTCCTGACCCCCACCTCCACCCCCAGGCCCACCCTCTGAGCCATCCACGTCCAGCAGGGGCTCCCCTGAGCTGTACAGGTTTGCGGGGAGGGACTGGGGGTGGGGGTGGGTGTGGTTGTAGGCACATGTGGATGTGGATGGGGGAAAGTTCTGCACTGCCTTGAGGAGAAGGTGAAGGTGAGAGACGTGACTGGTGCTCTCGTGCTCTCTGACTTTGTCTGTTGACCCCTGCCACACAACACAACACAACACAACACAGCACATTATATCCAATACATTACATACAATAACACAAATTCACAACAAAGCAAAAATTCAGCTTGCATTAGAACAAAAGATGGCAACACTTTGCTTGATGAGTGAGTACAAAACACATTCATAGCACATTCATTCATGACTGATTCATAAGACAGGAGTCAACAATCATACACCAATCTTTCATAAATGTGCAAAGCAAAAATATTAAAATAAAAATATCAAAATAAAAGTCCAATGGTCTAAGAGCAGCATTGCCATTTTTGTTTTAAACCTGTTACATCATGACACATCAATGGGCAATGGGCAAGTCCAGTGTCAAAGGGACAAAACATGAGCAAGCATAATTCAGATGAAAAATTTTATGTAACCTTTGCAGGTATTTATCATCTTTTGCTACCTTGCCCACACTCAAATGGAAATGGAAAACTGTTCTGGGGTCCACAAATACTAGTCAGCTCTCTGTAGTTTATCAGTGTTATACTCAGATAAGTGATTATGAGTACTTCACAACCTGTAGAGTATTGTTGCATAATATAGTTGGAAGTAGACTTCATGAGATATTCGACAAGTAATCCAGTAACAAGTTGAAAACAAAAACAGCAGTGCTGCTGTGAGACCATAGGACTTTTATTTTGATAAGCTATACCCTCTTTGTCTTCCACATTTATGAAATGTTGGGTATGAATGTTGATTCATGTCTTAATGCTTTGAGAGCAATTTATGACAGCTGCTATGAATGTGTTTTGTATTTACTGACACGTTTGGGTCAAATGTTACCCAAAAGATCATATAAAAAAGTACATTAGTACACATGAAGGCTATAGTGTAATTCAATATAATATAATATACAGAACATATACAGGAGAACACTTAAACACATACAACTAAAACACAGCACACACATCAGAAGAAAAGAAATACAATATAATGTCAATATAATGGAATAGAATGGAATAAACCACATGGGAACAAGTGACCCAAGGTAAGGGCCATTTGACAGATAATAGCAGATACACACTGAAGGGAAGTGAAACAGTATGCACTGAAATAGAACAAGGACAAATGGGCTACCTTGAATGTGCAGCCGACTTCAGAGAAAACACAACGATCCTTATCCTTGAGGCCTGCATTTTTACCATTCTATAAAAACAAGAACACACACACACATTGCCACATCACTGTGAGAGGGAAACAGCACGTACTTGTGGGAGACATGTCAAATAAAACTTTGTCAGGGCGGTCAGTGTTGACCCGCGAGACGTGACCCTGATTTGTTTACCTTTTGCTTCTTCTCTGTGGCTGCAGGCTTTTTATTGCCTTGACGATGGCAGTTATGCACCTGTAATAACACGGGACACAAGATGCATTTCCTTAACTATGGCACAAACAAAATAATCTCCAAACAATTACTCCTCCCCAGCACTGCTGCTGGACATTTGCATAATGAGAAAGGCATCCTTTCACACTTCTAGATTGTTTCCAAACAGCTTCTCTCTCTTCGTTTCTCTCTCCTCTCTCCCCATATGCAGAAACTGTTCAGATATCCAATTTCACCTCTGAGAGGCTGGGAATAAGTTAGTTTTTACTTGAGTTATCTGCCAATTGTTTTGGAGCTCTTTTCCCTGTTGATTCTTGTGATTTTTTGCAGTTCCATCACAGTCATCTCCCAAAAAGCCTGGTGGAACCTTACAGACATTACCCCAGCTGGGACGGCAACCAAAGATGGCATCGCCATCTGCTCAAAGTCTGGTGAATGTTTACAATATATTACCCAAAAATGAGAATATCACAAAGGTATTGACTTGACTTGAAAAAGTCATTGCAACACAATCAGAAGGGCAAAAGCAAAACAGACCTATAAACTTGACTTGAAGGACAGACTATGTGTCAAAGGTTCCAATTTACTGTCAAATTAACTTTTTTGAAAATGCCACACAGGCTATTTTAGCCTAAACTGAACTACACACCTGAGAGAAGCCGGTGGTCTGTGGCTATCTATACCGTCAGTGGTTTGGCAACACACACACTCGCAGAAGCACATACACTCAAGGCAACACACACACTAATAGCAGTGCACGCACACTGAGGGCAAAACACACACTCACTGCAGCATACAGTACATACACTAACAACACTACACACATACTCAGGGCCATGCATACAGTAGAAGCAGCTCACACACACTCAGACCAGCACACACACTAAGGGCAACACATGCACTAAAAGCATACACACATACTCAGAGAAACAAACACAGTAAGAGCACACACACACACACACACACTAACATTACACATGCACACACTCAGGACAACAGATGCATTAACAGCACACACACACACACACACACACACACACTCAGGACGACACAAGCACTAACAGCAGCACACACACACACACATTCAGGGTAACATGCACCTTAACAGCAGCCCACACACTCAGGCCAACACACACTAACTGCAGTGCACACACTCACACACTAACAGCACAAACACTCCATCTACACAGAGGAGGAGATCAAAGCCTTCAGAGATTGATGTTTGTCATTTCAGATGGAAAAACAAAAACTGTCCGGAAAACACTCTCCTAGGTTAGAGAAAGGTGCTTTCCTCGTGTGTGTGGATGTGTGTTTGTGTTTGTGTTAGAATGGTCTGTATCTCTGCATTATGTGTGTATCAGTGCAAACTCAAATTTAAACTCAAAGCCTGGAGAACACAAAGGAAAATTGCAGCAACTCCCCTATATCCTCTACACATCCATCCACAAACGAAACAATCCTGACCACAAAAGCACAACTCAGCCTCCTGCTGCTGCTTTTTCAGCTCTTGCATCAGCACACACTGAGGGGTGAGGGATTTGCACATGTGTGTTTTAAGTGACGGTTTTAAGACATGCTGACTGCTTAAAGGAGAAATCCAGTGTGAATCAATCCAAAGCCAATGGGGCACAGTACCTTACTTTCACTTTAATTTTCCTATGCGCAATTCAATTAATGTTAGCTGCCAATTCGCTTTTCTGTGTATGTTGTGTCAAACTTTCTTGTTCTTTTTCCTACCGACAGCACTTGGTGACCGGGAACAACAGGACAATGGATTGATTCACACCGGATTTCTCCTTTAACAGACAAATTGATTGACTGATTGACTGATTGATAGATTGGCTGATAGGGGTGCACTAATTGTGAAATGCTCCTCTTCAAATGACAATTTGGCAGTCAGATTTTATCATTTTGTATACAAAGTAGTATACAAATATCCAAGTCTTTTAATCCTTCATAGCTTCTCTGAATCTGCAGAACAGAACCTAGCTCATGCAGAAGAATCAGATCAGCATTGGGCCACTGCCATCAGCAAAATGTCATTGGCCAATTTGCCAACAACCAATACCAGTCAAAATGTATCTATGCATCTCTAGTGATTGATAAAGTGATTGATTGATTGATTATCCTACCGGTAGCTCAGCAAGGATGAATATTTGGGAGCAGTTAGGGCAGGTGGAGGTGTTTTTGGGGCAGCCCTTCTTCAGATGACAAGCCAGAGACTTCCGCAGAACCATATGACCACAGCCCACGTTACAGGGAATCAGAGAATACTCACACTGAGTCTGGTGATCCTGAGAGAGAGAGGGAGAGAGAGGGGGGGGGGGAGAGAGGGAGAGAGAGAAAGGTAGCCCACGTTACAGGGGATCAGACTTACACTGAGTCTGGTGATCCTGAGTCCCATTTCCAGTCCCATTTCTCCTCCCTTAACACTAGCACATCGATTTCAAGCGCCCTCCAAGAGAATATATCCCTTGACGATGAAGTGAGAAGTGTTAGGGGTAGAAATATGTATCAACAAAATGGGACACCACTTCATGTAAATTTGAGTAGCCAACATCTTCATTAGTGTAACGTACATATACACTCATAACCTGGGCTACCAATAGTAGGTATAAATGTATGTAAAGTATATAAATTGGAATAGCCCTATAACTGGGAAACTTTTGTTCATGTAAACACAGACATACTCATTCATTACTGGAAAAACAAATGCCCATGGTGGTCTCTCAAAACACTCACGGCAGATATTTTTATGTCTATCTTGAACAATTTTCTAACATTCATGTTGTGACTCAATAGCTGGCTATTATCTTTCTTCGACTGTTTTTTAGACTCTCGCTGTGAAAATTCACAAGGTAATTGTCCCTACACTTCGTTCGAAGTCTGGCACCTGACTTCCCTCAGTTTAAGGGCCAGTTTTAAGGGTTAAAAACACTTACCCTTACTCTTTAGTAAGTGCTGGGGCACCCTACCCTTACAAGGCGCTAAACCAAGTGCTACTGGCAAAAACAAGTGAAGGTGGTTAAAATAGGACAGGGCCTTAGTCCATGAAGGGATCCAAACTAACTCAGGCTGATGCTCTTGAAAGAGAGAGAGAGAAAGAGAGAGGAGGAGGAGAGTGAGTGCTGTTTTTCGGTTAGTTTACCAGCTTCGCAGTCACTTTGTTGGTTAAACAGTTCAGTATTTTATTATGACGGCTCCCAAAGGGCTTATACTATCTTACACTGTAGGACTGTCTGTGGAATGTACTAATTTTACATTTCACTGCAATTTATATAGGCCTACTGTTTAAAATCATACAAGTGACAGCTAAAAGAATACAAACTTGAATTTCATTCACCTGATGAGAGAACCAGGATGTATATCTCTACAGAACCAGGAGGTATATCTCTACAGAACCAGGATGTATATCTCTGGACCACTGTGGGTGGAGCTGTGATCTGTAGACTACACCCCTCATCATGTGACAATGGGTCACAAGGGCCATCCATTAACATAAGTTAATGTGTGAATTGTAGGGAGTGAAGCAGCTCAACTCGGGAACCACCGAGTGGGTTTCAAAATTTGACTCAAAAACCCCAACTGTTATTCAGAGGGTTTTTTTTCCTCCTTTTATGTCTCTTTGACAGAGCAAAGAAAGGTGTTTTTGTTCATTCTACTGTCTAAATGAATGCAGTGACTAACAAGATCCTGACTGATGACGGCTAATTAAAAGCACCTTTTAGTCACCTAAGCATCTTTGTGTAAGAGCTCAAAATGATTTAAAAAGGTGACATCTTGCAGAATATTGCTACGCCTGAAGCTTCCCCGTCCCCTTTTAGGGTACAGAAATAGGGCTGGGGATATAATTGTGTGTCATCTTCTGAAATAGAAAATTGCACAATCGTTTAAGGTGAAGGACAGGAAAATCCAAGGATCCGTGTAAATGCATCATTTATTAGATTTATGTTTCATGTTCACTTGAAATATTGAACTTTTCCAAACGGATGTAAATGTGTTCAATTTAAATGGCAACCAAAATTTCCATCATCCTGGACTGGAAGGTTGCATAGCAAAATGTGTGAATGTAAGCTTCACTGAAAACTCTTTAAATCGCAGAGAGAGAGACAAGAGAGAAGGAGGAACTGAATGAACATCATCTAGCATCACAGAGTCACATACTTCACCTCACACTAGTCACTTTAACATCACACAACACAAAGCAAGCACACAGAATGTTCCTTGCAACATTTTACAACACAGAACACAGTAGCCTACACATAACAACCATAGACACTTGGACACAAACACACACACACACCCATCCATCGACCCACCCAGACACACACACAATTCTATGCATACACAAAACCACAAACTTCAACATCACAGCATGCACAAATACACATATACAACAGCAACGGAGATAAGTGTCCATTGGAGGAAAGTACCTCAAAGTCCCTGAGTACACCCCTCCATGAGCAGCCCTGGTTGACACAGTGCACCTTGAGCTCCAGGATCTCCTTGGTGATGGCTGCATCACTGAAGGACTGCAGGGGACATACAGCATAAGAAAATTTCCATCCGTGACTCACCAGATTTACCCCATCACGGATATCACACCCCACCTTAAACACCCTTCTCCCACCTACATACACACACATACACTCACACACACACACACACATACACAAAGAGGTTGTAAACATGATGTCACATAATTTTGAATGAAGGCTGAGGTCACACAGTCAGGTGACACATCATTCAATTGAAGTCCCGTGGTCATTTCACCACCCCTGACATCATCTACAAAGACACATTAATTTCTTGTCAGAATATAATAAGAAGTCTGTAAACTAGAATCAGTTTGTATTGACCTCATGTATTTTTAAGATTCTACTGGTTATTCAGTTAATGGTTAAACCAGAGACGGTTGATCAACCTTGGCTTAGCTGTCCTGACCAAAGATTCTAAAGTGGAGAGCGGAGTGCTCTATAGAATGTTTGGTCCTGACCATTTCCTTAGAACATCTCCAGAATGAATAATTTCAAGACAGTAGTGTGCAGGTCATATGCTAATATGTTCTCACCTTAGAAAATCCTAAAGACTGGATTCAGTGTTTCCATTTCAATACTAAGAGGACTTTTTCTAACTGTGTCACACAATGTCCAAACCCAAACAAGTCTGTGTCACCAGTCTCTCCAACCCTTTAAGACACTTCATGCCACTGCAATGAGCTTGACATTTACAATTATGCATTTAGCAGACGTTTTTTATCCAAAGCCGCTTTTATCAATTACTTCAGGGCCAGGCTCCCTTAGAACAAGTGCCTTACTCAAGGGCACAATGGTGGCAGCCGAGTTTCAAGTTCATATGACTGAGTTTTACTATATAGTTACAATAACCCAAACTATTAATTTTACAATGTAGTTACTATAAACAAACAATTTGTTTACTATGTAACTACTATAACCAAAACATTCATTTTAAGTATATTTTTGCGATATGATGCAGAAGATGGACAGGAGACCAACCTGGGTCGTGGTTGTCACCTGCTTGTTTATGAATTAACAGCACCCCATGGCCAAAACCGTTCATGACAGCAATATTATCACAACATCCTTATGATCTGAATGAATTAACAATGGCAAACAGTAGCCTATGTGTGCTGTGTGTAGAGGCTGTTTTGGAAGAAAGGACTTACACACAAACAACAGGTGGAGTGAGGAACGGAGTCAATCAACTTAATTGCATGAAAGTTTGCAAAAGAAACAAGTACACTTCTTACATAGCCTGCTGTAACTACTACTGCTACTACGGTACAATGGGTATCAAACACACACCCAGATAAACAAAAGGCTATATGATGATGATGTTATCTTATACTGATAATGTTGTCAAAATATTGTTATTTTGTTTACAATATCACAGGTATTGTGAATAATGGCAAACTGTGAGAGGCCATCTGTCTCCATGCTAGATGTGTAGTGAGCTGAGTCTGTTCACCTGAGGAGGAGCAGGGGCTGTGACTTGAGTCACCAATGGGAACAAGGAGAATACATGACACCTTCGTCCTGTCTTGTCACGGGACATTAGACTAGGCACCGTGGCTTCCCTGCAGCTGACCACACACACACACACACATACACACACACACACTCACACACTCTCTCTCTCTCTCTCTCACGCACACATTTTCTCTCTCTCTCTCTCTCTCCGTCACACACACACACTTCACACACACGGTAGAAAGAATGTGTGTGTCATCATTTCAAGGAGTCCATTTTCACATCCAGTAAGCTCTGTAATGTCTTCTGGCGAGAAGGAGCCCCAGGAGAGAACCCCTCGGCCTGAAGGCTTGGCCAGCCGGTGGGGGAAAGACTTCTGGCTGCTTTTACCACTAAATTGATATTTGGATGGGAAGCGGGGCAGCAGTTATAGTTTTTGTGGCCGCATGGGTCCCTTGTGATTCCTCACTATGAAGGTTAAACCATAGGATTCTTGCAATATCCTTCTTACAGTATGCGGGTATCATTAACTACACTGTAACACATTAATTAAGTGTGTTTTTTCCCCCTGGTCTTACAGTTAGAAGGGCAACAAAACAACAACAACAACAACAACAACAGCAACGACACATTCCACAGCCCTTTTCAATGGAGGGAGGGATCCTTGCCTCAACCGACTATCACCAAAATGTAGCACATACCTGGATAATGAACGGCAGCACACAACTCACACTTGTTTTAGGTGAATACTCGTGCATCATCTGGATGATAATGAACTCACACCTGCTTTAGGTGAATACTCGTGCATTATCTGGATAATAATGAACTCACACTTGCTTTTGGTGAATACTCTTGCATTTGGCATTCAGCCAGAAGAGCAGGAAAACCCTTACACTTTGTGACAACTGTCACGGGACCTTAAATGACCTCAGTCTAGTCACAACCTCAGCCAAAGGACAGTATAGGCAAATATTATGTAAGGGATAATGAACGACATTAGTTCCTTCAGACTTAACATGTTTGTTTTGCTTGAGGGCTAAAATGGCATGAGTTTGGATAGATATACAACTTGCATTTAACCTGCAAGGTCAGTGATACCCAATTTCTATATAAAAAAAAAGTTGAAAATTAAACTTACATTGTCCAGTGTCAATATGCTTGAATCACTCTCCATGTTTGGCTCCTCCTCCTTGCACTTTTTACACACAGGAGTCTTGTTGTTCCTATTCAGACAACAGTCTCTCTAAACACTTTGATAACGCATTGATAATTCATCAGGTCTTACTGTAGGCTAAACGTGCTTTTTTAAGATCTTGGGTAGTTAAGATGCTAAAAAAAACTGCTGAGTATTGATCAACTTGAGTATACCAGGACACACTCCTGATTTTTAATCGTTTGATAATGAATTCTTTATTAATTAATTGGTCTTACCTGACGAGCCAGTTGACGCAGGCCAGGCAGTAGCGATGCCCGCAGGCGGTTTGGCGAGCTTTATTGAGCACGCTGTTGCAGTTGCTACATAAATATTTCTCGTGGGGAATTTGGTCGCAAATATTCTGAGGAAACCCGGATGGATACTCGTTTTCATCTGGTGTGGAGGACACATCATTAGTGATGTCTTTACTTGACGCCATAGCACTCGAAGAAGTCGGAAGCGGACTTGGATCAGATGTGTTCAGTCCGTGCTCAAGAACTTCATGAAAAGAGACTGCGTTCTTGTGTGTAGACCAACAGAATGAAGCCATGTCTTCAAACGTGAATTTGGATATGATTAACCACGGATTTCCCCTCCGAACATCCCGGAAATAATAGTTTCACCTCTGTAGGTCTAAATGACAAGATCAGTTTGGCCTACATCATCTCTTCCTGAGTCGTCTGAAATGTCAGTGATGTCCCATTGTAGAGAGGCTTGGCCTTTCCTCCTCATGGGCTGTTTTGAGTTTCTGAGAATTAGAGTAGGGGGCTGCGCTCGCACACAACCGCCACCCGCGATCTACGGAAAGTCCCTGCGGTTCATGGTAGAAGAGGTGCTTCACTGTTGTTTAGCTTTCTTTTTTCATGTGCCGACATTAGTGTAGTAAGCCACATCTCAACGAAACGTAAACGTGTCAGCGCGCCTTTTGTTGTTTACAAAAGGAATACAAACACAAGGAAGGAACTTGTATCATTTGAGAAACAGGCTCAATGAAGCTGTCAGTATAGCCAACAAAATTTCTCAGCTGTTTTATTGGATTCCACTAAAATTTTGTCTCGCCACAAGGGAACATTGTTTTGAGTGGTGTTTTGAGTCGAACTTCCCTGGGAGCTTTTAAGAATCTAGCAGCCTTGTTTCTCAAAGAGAAATCAATTTTCAATGGAACAGTGCCAAAGCCAGTGAGGGTTTGTGATAAATAGTGCGACTTCCCGCAGGAAAACCTGTTTGTTCCTAAAAAAGTTCTGTTTTGGTTTTCTATACATTTGCATCAGCAGAATTATCTACACATTACTTGCAGATTAGGCTATCAGCCACAGACCTGCCTCCTTATCCGACTATAAAACATCTTGGTTTTGAAATGACCTAATAACACTTGGTTATGCTAGGAGAGGCTCTCTTAACTGTCACAACTTCTGTCAGACAGGAGTAACTTCATTGTTGCAATTTCTATGTTCACTTATGAATGTCCCAGCATTAATTGTACAAATTTGTTAGTTTTAAAATAATCTGCAATCTAATAATAATCTATGGTGCAGTTAAACATATTTAGTTTCTGTAGTGTAGCAAGCAATGTCATCTGTCACAGAAGGATAGTTTATTGGCATGTTTGTTTTTTTTTTTTTTTACTGTGGCATGGGACATAGCAGACATATACACTTTCTCTCTCTCTCTCTCTCTCTCTCTCTCTCTCTCTCTCTCTCTCTCTCTCTCTCTCAATCTCCGGCTGCAACATACACACACATGCTCACCATGATTCAATCAGTTACCCCAAAAAGTGTCAAGTGGCACTGGAACAAACCAGGACTATTGCTCTGACTAGCCACATCCTTTTCAGTTAGTAAGTGTAGATCCGGACCCACTTAGCAGCTGGGCCTTCAGTAACACACACACACACACCCACTCACCCACACACATACACACACACACACACACACACATTCCACTCCTCTCTGCCTACTGGAAAAGCGCAATCATGTTATAGCTACGGAGATATGGCTTCAATTTAAAAGACCGGTACGATCCTCCAGGGATTTATAGCTGTCTTGCCATGCCGTACATAATGAATTTAATTTCACAAATGCACTCAATCTGAAGCCTCTCATGAAATAAACACAAAACAAATACCTGGCAGGCAAGCAGACTGAGCAGATTGTTGACGAGACAGGGAGAGGGAGAGAGAATAAAAGACTGAAGGACTATTATGGCTGCTGAGAGTGTAATAGGTCCTATATCCTAAGGACATTGGGATTTTAGATGCACTGCCCAATCCACACTATCCTTTGCTTTAGTGAGATAACTATATGAAAAACATGCAGCTGCCATGCAGAGAACGCTGGGTTGGCAGCACTGCTGGGCTGCTGGCAGGCAATCCGATGTCCTTTTGCTGATAGAGTTGGCAAAGTCCTGCTCTGGAAGCTTGTCTAACATTTCATCCAGAGCTGTAAGTGCCTAACCAGCACTAAACCATGCCGCGCAGCCCTGCAGCAGGCTCTGAGTGATCCCAACAACTCTCAGCACCTCAGCTCGGGAGACGAGCACACATGCTGTGTGCGAGCATACATGTGTGTGTATATGTGATATGTGTTTTTTATGCTCTTTCAGTGTTATGGATTTATTCATTTAGGACGTTGTTATGTGATTTCACTGCAAGGTTGGCATTTCATTTTGTCGTTCATGTACAGTGACAATAAAGACATTCATTCATATATTCACTCATTCATTTCTCGGTGATTCTCAGCTGATGAGATAATGATGGTGATATTTCCTCTCCTCATTGGCACTGTGCAGCTCCTCTTAAATCCAGTTGAGGAAGTGGCTTTGCTGTGCGAGGCAAGAGATGAACAGGATGTGCTGAGTCCATTTGCCAGCACTAAAGCATGCCTTTGCTTTGAATCAATCTGAGTGTAATTGGAGCCCCCACACTGCGTTCCATTACAAGGCACTGAGGAGCGGTGGGTCAGAAGAAGGGCTGGGACTGTATGCAGCATATGCACCGACTCTCGGCACACACATACACACACACATACTCACACACACACACACACACACACACACAGATGCAGTTATGGGACTCTTAAATCATAATGCAAGGTTACAGCCCAATAATAGATTCATGCTGAAGCCTCATGATGCAGGAGGCTAAAATGTGGCGGTTGTATCGATCGCTCTGGCCCAACGCCTGGAGAAAAAAAGAAGAAGAAGAAGATGCACCCAGACTGAAAATGAAGAGGTGGAGAGATTAAAGTCAAGGAGAGAGGGAAAGGGAATAGGGGGATAGAAAGAAGAGGAGAGATAAGGGCACGTAAAGGGGAGAGGGGGAAGAGGGAGTAGTAAAGGAGGTAAAGGAGAGGGGGAAGAAAAGGAGAGAGGAGGAGGAAGGGGAAGGAGGATTGCCAAATGCCAATCTGACAGGTTTTCTGGCACAGCATAATATTAAGATCATAAATGAATACTAATAGTAAAATAAGATCATTTGGAGTCCAGTAATTCATCATTTCCATTTCACAAGCAGGCATATGCAGTTTAGGCTGCATACAGAATAAATCAAACAAAATTATGTGAAAATGAACTTCACAGAAGGGTCATGGTTGGATTCAGGATTTTCAATTGTGATTCTCCATAAAAGTGCCTTAATGGACTCTGTGTTCGTCTAGCTGAAGGGACAAGATGGCGGTGACACTATAGGCTGGATCTGGCAGGGACACTGGGCCGTATCTGGGAGGGACTCTGGGTCAGATCTGGCAGTGAAATTGAGACGGATCTGGCAGTGAAAACTGGGCTTGATCCATATCTGACTTGGGCCAGTTCCACCAGTGCCCACCTCTTCTGGCTGTGTGTGGATCAGTGTATGGAAGTGTGTGTGTGTGTGTGCATCTAGTCTGACGGAAGTAACAGGAATCCATTAGGCCTGCTCTCAGTGGCTGGAGCACAATTGGTTTTGGGGGCAACGAGAGTTTGAAGCGTGTAGTCTAGCCGAGACCCTGACAGTGTGAAGTAAAGTGAAGCCTCTGCAATTTGAGAAAGGGAGGGAGGAAGGGTGGGCTTTACTATGTTGGGAGGAAGGAGATTGTCCTCTTCATGAACCCAACCTAGTCTATTCGTACTGCAGAAGCCTTTGGCTGACACATGGCCCAGCACTGGTCCAGGTATGGCATCGCTTTGGCCCCTGCTTGTGTCGACACATAACTCCCCCACCCCCGGACAAAACCTTGTGACTAGAATTGTTCCAGCTGCCTGAAATAGAAATTCCACTTTGTAAAGTTGCCAACTGCAGCACACACTTGTCACACACCCACCAATGTACACACAAGCACACACACACACACATTCACACGTAGACACACACGTAGACACACATACACACATATATGCACACACACAGACACACACACACACTCTCACATATATGCAGACACACAGGCACACTAACACACGTTGCCTCAGAGCTATAGAACAGACTCTCACAGCTCTCCCCAGGTAGCCGACGCTAACTTGCAGAATAACACACACACACACACACACACACACACACACACACACACACACACACACACGCGCGCACACACACACACCAAAGTTGTATATAGAGTCCCTGGAGCTGCTCTTTGATTGATCTGTTCTCAGTTCCGCTGCGTGTATCAGGAACTGAGTGAACATTGCTGAAATCAAAACTGATAGCATCGGCGCCACATGAGAGCCTTTCAAAACCCAAACTGCACCAAACCAGGGGGAAAAAAACACAGGCTGGCAATGCTAATCATTTATTTCAAAGAATTACATTATCTTGCGCCTCCCATTTCTGCAAAGCACAAAAGTACGCAATCTGAAATATTGATGGCCTGCGAAATTGCAATCATGCTGCAATTAAGCTTCACAGACAGCAAACTTGAACGAGCAGCAGTTCCATCTTGGCCTTGGTCTAGCCAATAGAGATAATGGGAGTTTGGATAAAAATCTGCTGCCTGAAGAAATGGCAATTAAACACAGACTGTGTCCTCTGCTCTGACAGAGAGGGTCTTCCACCCCCCAACCCAATCTCCCCAAAGCCCACAGCACCAACAGTCCTCGTCTGTGGCCAGGATCTCAGAGCAGACCGCAGACCACACTAGTCTCTGGAGGGAAGTATTGCATAGGAGGTTACTAACTGCTGGGCTCTTATGTTAAAAGAAGACAAGTGAGGACATTTATTATAATATTTATATTACACTATTAATATTTATAGCTTAAATGAATAGCTATTTTGCACATGATTTGTGCTTTCTTTCTGATGTCTTTTAATGGTTCTGTTATCGTTGCTTGGTCATGTATCTGAACATATGGATGTGTGTGTGTGTGTGTGTGTGTGTGTGTGCGCATTTGTGGCTTTGTCCTGTGTAAAGCGCTTTTGGATTGCAGTTTCTGAACTTGGATCGGTTCAAAGGGGTATGCAAAATATATCTGTGAATGGGTTCTCTGTATACAGCATAGAAATAAACTTAAGTTACAGACTAAATGTGGAAAAGACCGTTCACACAACTATCCTCAATACAACCCAATTACCACACTTTATTCCCACACATTATTATGAGGCATGATATGCAGAAATAATTATTTTTACAGCAAGCTGCCGGTGGTGCAGGTGGTACTCAGTACCACGTACAGTGTCTCGGGGGTACATTGATATACACCATAGCATGAATGAGACAGAATTATAAAGACCTGGAAAAGAATTGGACAAGAGTGGTAGAGGAAAGGCATCATAAAAGCATCACAAAGTGTGTCTGTGTGTGTGTGTGTGAGAGAGAGAGTGTGTGTGCGTGTAACAGCACCACGCCAGAGCTCATCACAAAGAGCTGCCTGCATGGCGACTTCAAAACGAAAGCCTCTTCTTTCAGTCTCTCTCTAATCTCACCTATCTGGCTTTTGAGCCAAACAGTCAGGAACAGTAAAGCGGCCAACAGATTATAGAGAACTTGATGAGCACACTTTGTTAATGCCGTTTGATGAGCACGCTCCGTTAATGGTCATCGTCTGGAACGATCAACGCTGCCATTTCTGTCTCGGTGACGGTGGCGGGTAGCGGAGAGAAAAAAACTTTTTCAAATGTAACATTTTTAATATTTCCCCCATTTCATCCGACACCAGCTAACGTTAGCATTTGAGGCTGTCAGGGCAGAGAGAAAGATAGTCAAATGTCTTAAAATGTCCACAGGTTTCTCAGTGTACCTGGCACTTTAGTTCTCCGAGAGCAATTCACATGATAATGATCATCGCACTGTCAGAATCACTGAGAATGGAGCACTATGTTCTGACACATAACTGTCAGGCCTAATAGAAGAAACAAAGTCCGTCCCTCTCATTACAATATACTTCAATTACGTGTATCCAATTCATCTGAAAAGGCCTCAAGAACTGTATTTGTCACTGTTAAAGGAGAAATCTGGTGTGATTCAATCCATAGCCCTGAATGGGGCACAGAAATTCATTTTCATTTGTAATTTCCTAAGCCCCATTTAATTAATGTTAGCTGCCAACGGGACTATGGATTGAATCACACCAGATTTCTTTTTTAAGATTTGCCTTTATGCAGCCACAAGCATAACCAAGATTGACCATAAACAGACCTGCATTGCTTTGCAGTACAACAGAACAACAGACAGTCACCAATGGGTGGCTTGTTTAGAAAATGTGAATATTTATTAAATGTCATTTGAAACATTGAAATGGGAATAACCAAAGTTGGGGAGGGGGGGGGGGGGGTAAGAGCCAATGAAAAAGCTAGGATACAGAAATCTGCTGCTGTGGTTTCCATATACGAGTCTCATGGTCAGCGGTAAGCCAGACTCTACCATTCCAAAGTGCTCAGCCCCATCTTTTCCCTCACAGAATGTACAAATCACAACATCTTATTTGGTCATCCATAATCCATCAAGGAAAGAAGCACAGATTAAAAACATAAAATGTGCAAAGGGGGGGAAGATTGGATTAAGGACATCAGTGTGGAGCCTGTAGTATACTGATATCACGGTGTGGAGACCCTGCTGCAGAGGCCTGCTACACACACACACACACACACACACACACACACACACACACACACACATACACACACAATTTCACGCTCAGATGAGTTACATGGGTGTCTGGATGATGTGTCACCAGCGCAGTAAAGGACACCCCCAGCAGGGGGCGACAGCAAGAAATTCTTGTCAGCAAGCACAAACTGAGTCACTGTAAGTTACAGACACACCCACACACACACACACCCACCCACCCGCACACACACACACCTCTTAGTCACACCTTTCACACACACACACACACACACAAAATGTCCCTGAACAGCATCTCTTACATCTCTTTCCCTATCTCCAGGTTCAACTTTTAAGCATGTTCACAGCATGTTCATTCTTTAAAGCATTCACTTTTCGTACAGGATAACTCCTTTAAGACCCTGATGCCACACTTCCTGCCTAGCTCTACCGTCCAATCCAAAAAAAGGTAAAAAAAAAAAAAAAAAAAAGAAAAGAAAGAAAAGTTAACAATTTTAGCCTGGCCTTTGCATTGTGGAAATCAATCAGGTAATTTAAGCGCAGTCCCTTAGAGACAAACAATTATATTAACAGCACTGGGGGGGGGGGGATCACTCCTTGGTGGTATTAAAAATATTAGTTTCTCTCGTCACAAAATGCGCCAACCTCAGAGGAACTTGCTCAGTGTAGCCTCAGAGCACAATAGCACTGCATAGGTGCATATTTGATTTGAGGTCTACACACAATATTGGATTTAGCTACTGGTGGGTTTGGTGATGAGTCTCTCCCTACCTACGCATCAGCTCAGCTTCGCCAGACTTAGACCAAACTTGGTCCGGACCCGGCTTACATGTGGGCCAGATTTGGGCCAAATCCTATCCCTGATACGGCCACTGAGCGGGTCTCTCAGCAGACAGAGGAAAGAATCCCCCCTGTGGGGGTGCTGTCTGTTTAGAGAGCTGCTAATCTCCTTCTACATCTCAACTTGTCAGGAACTACTTAGGGCATTAACTTCCTGACAGTGCAATTTACAGCAGGGAAATATAATTCATTAATCGGCAGAGAAGAAGCCACATCTTGGCAGCACATGGGGTCCAGAATAACATCCATCATGTGTGTGTGTGTGTGTACTGTATGTGTATCTCTTAGGAACAGACCAGATAGAGAATCACGTGTGTGTGTATATGTATGTGTATGTGTATATCTGTGTGTGTGTGTGTGGTTGTGTAAGTGTGAGTAAGTATGAGTAATGTATGTGTATCTCAAGAACAGAGATAGAGAATCGCGCTAAATCACCAAACGTCTGTGTGTGTGTGTGTGTGTGTGTGTGTATGTTTTTTTCACCTTCTCTTCTGCCCAGCATCTCACATATCTGTCAATCTGTGCAACTGTTTTTGAGTTCCTCCGAAATGACATTCCTGTGCTTTTAAATCCCACTCCCAATCATGGCTGTGGCTGGTGAGTGAGTGAGCATTCAATCATGTCTCTGAGAGGAGAAGAGAGGACAGGAGAGGAGAGGAGAGGCAGACTTCAGAGCGGTTATAATAAATGTAATTGCTGGTGGCGATGAAAGCAGACTGTCAGAAAGCTCTCCAAAGACAGAATAAAACATTAAAAAGGGGCGACGGCCTGGCCTTCCCGGAGCTCACATATGGACATGGAGGGGCTCTGGAATGGTGTGTGTGTGTGTGTGCTGCTAAAGCTAACTCACAGACTCTCTGAGGCTGGAGCCCTATTGCCAATACGCCTCGAGACATTTTAGAAAGGAACACACACACTTGGTCTTTGATGTATGTCTGTGTCTTTGTCTCATTCTGTGTGTGTGTGTGTGTGTGTGTGTTTGTGTGTATGCAGTTTTGTAACAACATTTTCATGGCATTGACTTAATTAAATCACTTCTTCCAGGACGCACACACATACACACACACACACACACACACACGCAGACACTCACAGATTTGAATGGATGGATTTGAATGCCCTTGAGAGTTGTGATGTGCTTTTTCAAAATATCCTTTTGATCATCTGGGAGAAAGCCTCACTGGGTTCTCTCTCTCTCTCTCTCTCCCTTTCTCTCCCTATCCTCTCTGGGGGAGGTTTGTGTGTTCCTGAAAAACAGGCTTTATGTTGCAGGTAAGGGATTTATTTTCCTGTAAAACTAAATGGCCAGTGACTACAGTGCTATTTCAGTGCCTGCTTGAGTGGGAAGGAAGTGTCTGACTCAAAGTCACTCGCTCTAAGCTTTAATGTCATTAAAAGCTAGGCTAGACCGCTCGCTCGTTTGCTCCTTAAGACAGGACAGGACAGGACAGTAGAGGAGAGTCACACCAGACTGCCACTGCTAGCCAGCCCATAACATTCATAAAGAATTTCCCAGGTATGTAAGTGTAGTAAAAAGGTAACATGAAACTAGCATATGAAAGTCACAGCTGACTGGGCTGAGCTACATAGGGCTCAGACCTGACTCAGGACTCAGACAGTTTTTAAACAGTAAACATTCTTGTATCACTGCCCTGTTTTCCTTGGCAGATAGACACTGACTCCCATAGGATCCTGGCCTGGTGAATGAATCATCTGTAAATGTGACAACAGACCTAAAAACGGCAGATGACACTCATGCAACCCTGGTCTGACACTGACATACAGTATGTATGTTTGTGAGTGTGTGTGTGTGTGTGTATGTGTGTATGTACAGGTCTGTGTGTGTGTTTGTGTGTATACTGTATGTGTGTATAGGTGTGTGTATGTGTGTGTGTTTATTTGTATAGGTGTATGTATGTGTACTTTATGTGTGTGTGAGAGAGTGTGTGTGTGAATGTTTGTGTGTATACTGTATGTGTGTATAGGTGTGTGTGTGTGTGTCTGTTCATTTCTATAGGTGTATGTGTGTGTACTTTATGTGTGTGTAAGAGAGTGAGTGTGTGAATGTCTGTGTGTGTGTGTGTGTGTGTGTGTGTGTGTGTGTGTGCGTGCACATGCTTGTGTGTGTTAGAGGTGTCGTGTGTAAGATGTACCTGTAATAAATGCCATCTGCAAAAACGAAGCGTTCACAGAGGACGACGTTTGGTACTGTTTCTCAACAGGTCACATAAACTATCTAGCCAACGGTCCAACGTTTATTGAGATGGGACAGTGTAGCCAGACAGGAGTCAAAGGGGGAGAAGGTTTGGGGAAATCACCTCGGGCTCAAACTCAATGCCGGGCACTTGGACTTATGTCTGCTTAGGGGCTTCCCCACACTTAACCAGTGCTGTTTCCAGTCCTCTTAGTTTGACTCTTAGTTTGGCTTAGTTTTCTTTACACCTCACGCAAGCCCCTCCACACACACACACACACACACCGCCCGCAGGCATTCATCAGGATTTAGCAACCAAATTTGTACAAGTGTGGCAATACTGTTTTTTTTGCAGCAGCTGGTGCTGCAGCTGCTGTTTTTGTTGTTGCTGTTGTTCGTCTTAAGAGTGATTGTCGCCTTTCCCCCTGTTTAAGAAGCCACTCGCTCTTCGAACCGCAAAAAATTAATCATAACTAAGGGAGCTGAGAGTCATTTGTCTGGGTGTCTGCTTTACATTTTACCCCTGTCATATTTTCCCTGTGTGATTGCTACCTTACTCCAAATTCAGCCTCTCCCCGTGCTCCCAGTGATTAATCATGACTAAGCAAGCAAGCTCAGAGAAATAGCTTGAGTCTTGAGTTTTGCCTTATGAGCGCTGCTACAGCTGCGATTCTTTGCTATGCGAGAGCAGTAATGTCAAACGATCAGACCGAAGTCAGATCCACACATGTCCTGCAGTCACAAGACATGGAGTGACAGGTCAGACACACTCACAAGCACTGAACCACAATTAATGTCTTAGGGAAAGGAGAAATCAGTTTGCCTTTGTTTGTATTACACACAACATTATCTTTTTTTCCAAGATTATATTTACATCTATCAATGATGATAGCTGTCAATGTCCTAAAATTAAAATGCTACATGTAACATTACACGACACAGTTATCATATTTTTTTTCTTATTTGATTTTTTTTAGTAATGGAAAAACAAAACAAAACAAAATAAAACAAACAAATAAACAAAAACACATTTATAAGGACGAAAATTGGAAATGTCTTTTTTCCCCCATAATATTCAAAGATATGACCAAGAGAGTGAGAGAGCAGAGAGCTGCCTTTAAAATCAGCTTCAGCACGAAGAACACAACGACATGACCAAAGGTTCTGACTGGGAAGGGGAGGAGCAAGGGATTCTGGGATAGCATTAAAAGGTAAAAGGGTAAAAACAGAGCAAGGGTCACATGGAATATCAAGGCTACTAAATAATCAGGATCATCATCATTCTCATCATAATAGTTCTTGCATTGTCAGCATTAGTGTCTCTTACACTAGATTACACATACAGGGGTTTGTTTTTGTTGTTTTTTTTCTTCTTTCTCCACTTTTCCTCCTCCTCCTCCTTCCTCTTCTTCTTCATCTCATGTGGTCAGTGGGCGGAGGCAGCAGCAGCAGGCTCACTGGTTGTCCTCGCGGGTGGGCCGTATCTTCATCTCGGTGAACTTGAGCGAGTACTGCCAGCCGGTCCAGGAGGACCACTCGATGCCGTCGGCGTAGGACGTGTGCTGCCCACGCAGGTACTGGCCGTTCAGGTTGGACGTGTGGCAGTTGCGGTACCACCAGGCACCATGGTAGAAGGAGGCGCAGTTGTTCTCTGAGTGGTCGTTGTCCACGTCCTTGGTGGTAAACTTCATGCCGTTGTGTTTGAGCAGAGAGTCACCTGCAGAGAGAGAGAAAGAGAGAGAGAGAGATAAAGATAAAGAGAGATTTAGGTTTAACACTCCGTTATTAAATTATTGTTTTCCTTTCTCAGATCCCAGACCACATAAACTGCATAAAACCAACACATGATAACAGAGAGCGAGAGAAACAGACAGAAATAGAGATAGAGAGAATGACAAAGAAAGAGAGAGAGAGACAGAGAGAAATACCCACATATTTGTCCTTTGATTAAGTGTATATGTCTATGAGCTTTGACCAAAAATGTTACTGTGACATTCATGTCAGTAAAGCTTTGTCGAACTAAACTGAGAATTGAGTTGAATTCATATTGTAAATGGAAGAGGGTTTTGATTCTTTTGTATGACTCCATTATAAGACTGAAGGCTTGCTCTTCGCTCTAGCCTGTGAAAACCCATCTTGAGCTGCAAGCTCCGGTTTGCTCTGCAGCTCAGTTTGCCCACAAAGTCTGTTTCCACTTTTTCTTGTTTGCCTGAGATAGGGAACCAATCAAAAACATGCTTTTACCCCAGATGCTTTTACCCCAGGCTTAACGTGTGTTTTGTTTCAAATTATGATTCAACCCACTCTGTCTCATCTCTGCAAGCATCATCGGAATCATTGGTCTGACTGGCTGTAGACCTGTCCAATAGTGTACAGAGGTATTTTGATGTACAGCCACTGATTTCACCTCAGGGAAGTGGGAGGTGACTGCAAAGCATCCGGACCTAGACAACTCAATCACAGCTCTGTTTCTGAACATTGTGGGTTCAAAAACCCAGCTGTCACCATTGTGCCCTTGAGCAAGGAACTTAACCCTAAGTTGCTCTAGGGGAGACTGGTCATGAACAGTACAACTGACAACAATGTGAGTGGCTCTGGATAAAAACATCTGCTAAAAGCACAAACATAAATGTAGTCTTTAGCAAATGACCCAGAGTGTGACCCGATCTGAGTGTTTGACTGAAATTGAATTGCAACAGTGGTGGTACTGCTCCTTAGATACAACTCTACAGACTGCAGCATCAACACTAGGAAGCATCGGAAACCTGAAAGTGAAACTTCACTCATTGAATAAAAATACATATTTCCTTTCCTGTCGATAGAGTTTGGTTAAAGGCTAATATATCAGCATGCAGTGTTAGTGGCAAGTTGGATGTATAACACTCCTATAACGGCAACTGGTAAAAAGTTGTTTGAAACCCAAACATCTATGACCATTAGAAGCTAATGATTGTAGAGTATCCCCAGGTGAGCGTGGCTCGAGGCTTAGATGTGTATGTATGTTGTTGTATAAGGCTTATATATATATAAATATATATATATATAGTTAGCTGAGTTAGCGCCGCTTTTGTAAGACACACAGGCTAAAGCAGAGAGGAGTTGAGTGCTTCACTCTTTCTGACTCATCTGTGTCACACACACAAGCACACAGACACAGACTCTCTCTCTCTGTCTTTGCCTTTGACACACAAACACACACATATATATATATATGCTTGTGTGTGTGACACAGATGAGTCAGAAAGAGTGAAGCACTCAACTCCTCTCTGCTTTAGCCTGTGTGTCTTACAAAAGCAGCGCTAACTCAGTACTAAAGGGCTTCACTTAGCACTCATTACTCTGCTCTCTGGTCTGACTCCACCTCAGTGGGCTAAAGAGTGGGGCCTGGGTGGCACTGCCATTCACAGCTCAATATGATTAATGATGGAGAGTCCAGAACCAGACTGCACACGCCACTGAGGGAGAAGAACCTGGGGCAGGAAACAGAAAGCACTGCATGGTCAGAGCCTGTGTCAGTGGAACCGGACAAAATAGAACACTGTGTGTCAGTGGAACCAGAGAGAAAACAGAGAACTTGTTATTAGCGCTTGTTGCAGCAGAACCAGAGAGAACCCAGAGAACCGTCTAACACTGGAACCGGAGAGAACACAGAGAATTTTGTGATTAGAGCTTGTGTGAGTGGAACTAGAGAGAACGCAGAGCACCAGAAGTCAGTGGAACCAGAGACAACAGCACCAGATGGTCAGCTCTGGTGTCAGTGGAAGCAGAGAGACCCTGGGTCAGTATCAGGGTCAGGATCAGGACAGCCCAGCCCAGTTAAGTTCAATTCAGGTCAATGAAGTCCATCTGTCTGCATTTAGTGGAGGGGAGAAAAGAGAGGAGGAAAGGAAAAGAGGAGAGGGGATGAAAGGAGAGAAGAGGAGAAGAGGGGAGAGGAGAGGAGGAGAGGCACACACACAGGCACGCACACACACACACACACACACACACACACACACACGCATGCACACATACACACATACACACAAGCACTCACTGTTACCATGCAGGATATGTGAAAAGTACAAGACGGCCATTAGAGGTGCATTAGGCACAAGAAAGCCACGGCAATCATAGCCATTTTCCATCCCGATTTGCCAGTCTTTCATTTTGTGGAAATCAAATATGTTATCCTGTTGCTGTTTTTGTATTTATCCTTAATTTCACCCCATATTTTTCTGTCCATATCTATTATCTCACAGTTACCACTGGTCTTTTTAATCTGCATTGTTAGTGTGGCTGTAGTCATTAATTCAATATTTGTTCTTATGCCAGCTTGTTCTTCATAGGAGGTCCTTTGGGTCCATCCTATTGTATACAAGGAAGTTCTTACTCATTACTGTAATGTGCAATTTGATTCTGATCCACCATTGTGATTCTCCTTCTGAGAAAAATGCTTGTGATCACACTCCATTTTGTGTGGAATTGAATTCTAGAAGTTTCCGAGTGGCTTCGGAGAAAAACACACAGGCCTTAAAGGCAACAACAGTGTTTTGTAGTAATTGAGTTCTCTGCTGGCTGTGCGATTGCATTGCGCCTCATTAATCTTTGCACAAACGAGGAGGGCCAGGATGTCATGGACGAAATGCTGGGAGCAGTGTGGGCTTCTTGGTGAACATGAAAGAGGCTTTTCTGTGAAATATCCTGGCAATGGAGGAAGAGGAGGAGAAGGGGAGAAAGAGGAGAAAGAAAAGGAGGAGCAGGCAGAGTGGGAGGAGGAGGAAAAGGACAAGGAGGAGGAAGAGGTGGAGGAGGAGGAATAGGAGGAGAAGGAGGAAGAGGAGGGAGGAGAAATGGACTGGACATATTTGACTGCTCTGACCGATGCACAGAGAGGCAAAGAGAGGCTTTTCTGTGAAATATCCTGGCAATGGAGGAAGAGGAGGAAGAGAAGGGGAGAAGGAGGAGAAGAAAGAGGAGGAGCAGGCAGATTGGGAGGAGGAGGAAGAGGAAGAGGAGGAGAATTGGATTGGAGACATTTGACTGCTCCGACTGAAGGTACAAAGAGAGGCAAAGAGTGGAGGTTTCTCTCATGGTGCATACACATGAACACTGAATGAGCTTCACTGCAAACACGTTAAAATTATCAGAAAAGGAGAAAGAAGAAGAAGTTGTGTGTGTGTGTGTGTGAGAGAGAGAGAGAGGAGAGAAGACAGCCGGCACCTAGCCTTCATGGCCGTGTGGGTGTATGTGTATGTGTATATGTGTGTGTGTGTGTGTGTGAGAGATAGCAGAGAGAAGACAGCCGGGCACTAGCCTACAGACACATCTGAGAGGTCTATTCAACATGCACATGTAACACTGCACCTCTGCAAGTCTCCCTGATAACACAGAAAACATTTCTCCAGGCCAACAAAACATTATCATTATCCCTGCCTTTGAAGTGAGGAGTGCAGCAGTAGTGGTGTGTGTGTGTGTGTGTGTGTGTGTGTGTGTGTGTGTGTGTGTATGTAGGTATTTAGGTATGTGAGGTGTGCGTGTGTTTGTGAGAGGTGTGTGTGTGTGTGTGTGAGAGAGAGAGAGAGAGAGAGAAAGAGAGAGGTGTGTGTGTGTGTGTGTCAGGTGAGTATGAGTACTAGGACAGAGAAACAGCAGCTCAGCTCTAGTAATTACACTTCTCCATGTGGCCTATCTCTCCCGCACAGAGACCCTATGCATTCACACTCGTGATACACCCCTTTTCCAATGTCATACACATGCACACACACACACATACACACACGCACGCAAACGTATACATGCACTCTTTTTCCCCAGTTGCCTGGCTGAGTTCTCAGACCTCAGACACAGCCCCCCCACCCTCTACACACACCCCTACACACACACACACACACACACACACACACACACACACACACACACACACGTGTACATGCACTCTTTTTCCCCATCAGTCCTCAGCCACACACACACACACACACACACACACACACATACTTCCATCAGGCCTGTACTCATTAGAGAGCAGGCTGCTAAATGCTTCCCCCATCTCAGTCTGTCACTTGAGCGCTGTGGCATGAAAGGGCTCTTAGATGAAGCCAGAGGAAGAGGAGGAAGAGGAGGAAGAGCAGCTTTAAAGTATAAAAAGAGAAAAAAAACACCCTCATCAGACAGACAGTCAGACAGACAGCGCTGAAGCCACAGCACTGATCAAATCACCTCCTCAGCAATCACACAGCCATTAGTGGAGTGGGGATGGGGAATAGACACTGGAGAGGGTCTGTATGTCTGAGTGTGTGTCGGTGTGTGTGTGTGTGTGTGTGTGGGTGAGAGAGAGAGAGAGAGAGAGAGAGATTGTGTGTGTGCCTGTGTGTCTCTGTGTGTGTGTGTGTGTGTGTGTGTGTGTGTGTGTGTGTGTGTGAGAGAGAGAAGAGATTATGAGCCAAAAGGGAGACAGTAAGGTAGGGTAGGAAAAAGAGGCAAAAGCACAAAGAGACAGTGAAAGTGAAATGCATAAACTCTTGATAAAGCAGAAAGAGAGAGAGAGAGAGAGAAAGAGAGAGAGAGAGAGAGAGATAAAGAGAGAGAGAGAGAGAGAGAAAGAGAGAGATAAAGAGAGAGAGAGAGAGAGAGAGAGAGAAAGAGAAAGAGAGATAAAGCAGAGAGAGAGAGAGAGAGAGAGAGAGAGAGAGAGAGAGAGAGATAAAGCAGAGAGAGAGAGAGAGAGAGAGAGAGAGAGAGAGAGAGAGAGAGAGAGAGAGAGAGAAAGAGAGAGAGAGAGATAAAGCAGAGAGAGAGAGAGAGAAAGAGAGAGAGAAAGAGAGAGAGAGAGAAAGAGGAGCAGAGAGGAGATGGATCACTGCAAGACCAGTGGACTGGCGGAAGGAAGAGACCTAAACAAACAGCCTTTACCCAACAGGGTGCTGAGAGAGAAGAGGAGAGAGAGACAGAGAGAGAGAGAAGGAGGAGAAGAGAAGAACAGTGGAGAAACGAGGAGAGGAGAGAGAAGGACAGAAAGAGAAAGAGAGGAGAGAGTTTTAAAAATAAATCCTCTAGATATGCAAACATACACAGACACACACACACACACACACACGCATACACACACACACAAACACACACACACGCACACACACACAAACTCATTATGCTGGTGTGTCAACTCTTCTACCACATTAGCATCATTATCTGTGCCCTCTCACAGCGCAGACACAGCGGTCACACACTCCACCGCGACACCTGCCTGACACACACATATACACACACACCTGTCCATTACACATGCCTGTCAATTAGGCGACCCCTTACCTTTTGCACTACTCATTACACACACATACACACCCGCACATGCTCATGCACACATTCCCGCACACACATACACACAGACACACACACACACACCCTACATCTGATACTTTACTCAAATCCTCCACATAATTCCCCATAGCTATTCTTAAACGCATACAGAGAGATCAGTTAGTAAAAAAACACCATTGGGACACAATGAGAGATAGATGTAGGGAGAGAGACAAATAGAGAGAGAGACAAAATATATATAGAGAGAGATCACCAGAGAGGAAATCAATGTTGTGTGTCTCTGACTATCTGTGGTCTTTAAAAGGCAGTCTGTGCTAATTAAGCCAGAGAGCACACAGTCTTTCTCTGCCCCCTCCTCTCTTTGTCTCTACGGTAATCAGCCTGTTTGTTTACATCTGATGTAATAATAGGCAGAAGTTTGGCTGCTCTATTGTGATGTAGAGACTGTGGTGACAGCTTCATTATCTGTGTTCTTTTCATACTCCCACTGAAGGTCAAACAGCCGTTAGACCCACCAGTGCAGAGAGGGGGAATATAAGATATGAAGGAGGAGAGGGAGAGGGGAGGAATACTGTACATTCTGAAGGAGGAAGAGGAGGAAAATGAGAATCTAATATGTTTTGTAGGAGGAAGAGGAGGACAATAAACAGCTATACGTTCAGGACACTGAAAAGGAGAAGAAGGGAAGGAAGATGAAGTTTAAAGTTGAAGTTCCAGTTGTGTGGTAGTGAGCCGCATGTGGCAGATGCTTCTATCCAGAGCTGCACAGACTCATAGTCTTGGCTTGGCCACACACACACACACACACACACACACACAAAACTTAAGCAGCCACCTCCACCATATGAAACATACCTGGACACACTTTTCATTCTAGACGGTTCTTAGCCTTAGTTCAGTTCTTAGTCTTGGACTAGACCTGTCTTTAAGCTGTAGGCTACAGCAGCAGACACACCCAAGAAACACCTAAGGTTCTTTGCCTCGTCTGGTCTTGCCTTCAACTGATCTTGACTTGGGCCACTGAACCGGGCCACTGAACCGGCTCTGACCCGGCTTTGCTTTTTTCATTTTCATCTGTCTGTGAGCGGGCCATTGTTTGGACCAGCCGCTGGCTCTGAGCTCTCTGGGAGGTGACACAGACCCGGGCCAAAGACGCCCAAGATCTGGCTCTG
>JAIFZK010000047.1:1820000-1840000 GCA_027481765.1 Tenualosa thibaudeaui
TGAGCTTGGTCATAATGATGCCATGACTCACTGCGCTCCACTAATGCAGCTACTGAAGGGAATGGCATACACTGTCATATATAGACCTCTTATTTAAATAATGACAACATATTGTCATATTGTCATTGCTAGAGAAAGTAGTAGTAGTAATAGGCTTATATCATCATATATAGAAACTTATATGATAACACTTTAGATTATTGCTACGGGGGTATACATTATGGGGGATTACACATATTCATCATTAACTAGCAGCCTATTAACATGCAAATTAGTAACATACTAGCCATTTATTAGCCATTACAAGTTACTTTACCTTATTCTGCATGGTTGCAGGTCAGGATAAGGTATTATGCAATGGTTTGCAAAGGTACACTACTGCAATCTTTCCTTAAACGCATTAAACTTTAATTTGTAAAAGCGTGAAACTCACTGAGAGGCCATTAATGTTCACTGATACACTGGCACAAAAATCACTGCAGAGTATGGTTTATAACAAGTTTTTGACCATTCACTCTCAATTGTGGACCTATTTTGTATGTATGTAAACATCCGCCTTGTGTTGTATTTGAAGCAACACAAGCTAATGGAAACCACTTTGCGATGATGTTTGGGTGAGCGTATCAGTAAACATTACTTGTTGAATTCAAAAGTGCTCTGCATTGCTGTCGGAGTCAATGTGCAGAGGCTTTTAGGGGAACACTGATATCAGTGTGAAATAGAAATGACTGCACATCCACATGTCTGGTGTGTAGACAGGGGTTGGGTCTAGTCTATTAACAGCATTATGTTGATGTCTCCTTTTTTGGATGGTCCAGTGGGAATAAACTTCAATGAAATGAATCTAAGTGAATTAATGCAGCTTACTGGCTAAGACAAAACACTTTGTTTCAGCTCATTTGTTTAGCATAATGATTAGCAAAACTGCTTTACTATTAATTAGGCAGGCCAATCTTCATAATATCCAAACAAACAACATTACTAAATAACAATATCAACAGGGAAGCTCCTTAACATAATGATAACAATAATGATCCTCTGCCATCCCTGCGTTTGACATATGTTCTAGGAAAAACCATGCCACCAAGAATTGCCATTGTTTTGTTGCTTACCAATTCATTAAGGCAGGGGGCTTTAAGCCATTTTCCTCATTATGTACTAATGGCTTTCATTTCTAATAATTCCTTTCATTTACAAGCCTCGGGGAATTCTCAGTTTGTCACAACAATTGATGTAACATTAAAGGCAGCGAGACTTCCTGCAAAGAAAATGTCATTTGCTCCTTTAGTTTTTAATCAAGCCTTAGACGCATTTGCATATAACTAGTGGCACCATCAGCTAGTGAGAGTAGAGAAAAACCAACAACAACAGTCACGTCAGATAAACAATAAACAGTCTCTGAAACTAAAATGTGTGTCAGGATTACTGTTGTTCGCTGGACAGAACCAACACTTTCCTTTACAAGAACAATATGTGCAACTAGACTGGATGCAGACGATGGTGATGATGATGATGATGATGACTGATGCTGATGATGTTTAGTTACACACACCAGTCATCGTGTAATATGACTGTACTGGATCTTCCAGAATTCTGTTACATATATTTTGACATAGCTGGAAATATCTTCTTCTGCACAAGAAGGGTAAGAAACCATCACATTCAGGATTCTAGATGCCCCAAAGTCAGAAATGAAAGAAATGACATTTCACATGAATATCTTTGCAACGGAATCACAATTCAATTCAAATCAATTTCAAAGTGAAATTTCAATCACAATTAAATTCAAATCAATTTCAAAGTGAAATTTCAAACCACACTTTAGTGTGTAGCCCCAAGAATCCTTGCCATGGCAATAGGCAGGCTAGCCTGTCTCTGCTCTCCCTATGGCCAGTGGGGTCTTGTCTAGTGTCACTGACCCCTGACTAATGACAGAGATGATACCATGGTGCAGTCCACTCTCTCTCCCTCTCTCTCTCTCTCTCTCTCTGTCCCTCATTCTCTCTCTGCCCCTCATTCCCTCCCTCTCTCTCTCACACACTTTTTTTTCTCTCCCCTTTCACTCCCTCCCTCCCTCTCTTCTCTCTACCTCTTCCTCTCTCTTTCACCTCCTTCCCTCTCTATCCCTCTCGCTACCTCCACTTCTTCACTCTCGACCCCCCCCCAAATCCCACCCCGTTGCTCTGGGCTCTCTGTGGTTGTGTAATCCTATATCAGACTCCTCTCCACAGAGACATGAGGAGGTGCAAGTCTGCAGGGCTCTCAAGGTCAGGTCGGCCCATTACAGACACACACACTCCCATCCTGTGATAACAACATTAGGCATACACACTCTCCGAGATACTCCCATAGCAATACTCTATACAGTCAGACATGACACACACACTCTAACCCTGTGCTACCGATGTCAGGCATACACACTCTCCGAGATAGCCCCATAGCATTACTCTATGCAGTCAGACATGACACACACACTCTAACCCTGTGCTACCAATGTCAGGCATACACACTCTCCGAGATAGCCCCATAGCATTACTCTATGCAGTCAGACATGACACACACACTCTAACCCTGTGCTACCGATGTCAGGCACACACACTCTCTGAGATAGCCCCATAGCATTACTCTATGCAGTCATACATGAAACACACACTCCCACTGAGATACCACAGCAATATTACTCTAGGGGTCAGGCAAACACTCTAGAACATTTAGCCCACATACTATCATGTCCAGACGACATTTAGCCCACATACTATCATGTCCAGACGACATTTAGCCCACATACTATCATGTCCAGACGACATTTAGCCCACATACTATCATGCCCAGACGACATTTAGCCCACATACTATCATGTCCAGACGACATTTAGCACATATATTGTCATGTCCAGAGGGCATTTAGCCCACATACTATCATGCCCAGAGGACATTTGCTAACATACATAGTAGACATATGGTCTGTCTGTCCAGGAGCTGTCCAGTCTATACTGATATGTCCAGACTGCAGAGGCAAGACTGCTGACTGAGGCTAAGAAACAAAGGCACATTACTCCATTCTTGGCCTCTTTTCACTGGCTACTTAAAACACACACACACACACACAGATGCACACACACACACAGACGCACGCACACACACACACACACACACAGACGCACACACAAAGAAGCACAGATGCACACACATACACACACACACACACACACACACACACACACACACACAAACACACACACATTTTGCCAGTCTTGACCTCTTTTCACTGGCTACCTACAACACAGACACATACACTCTACTTCAGTCTTGACCCCTTTTCACTGGCTCCCTGTCTGTTTTAGTATTCACTTTAAGATCCTGCTGATGCTTCTTAAGGCTCCTAATGAATAAACCCCAAACCCCAGCCCCTACCATTGACCCCATTTATCAACATTCAGCTCCATGTCGTACTCCTCTTAGGGTAGCCAGGCCTGCCTGACAGAAAAACTGCTCCTTTCATTAGCACACTCATATCTGTAGGCTCAAAGCACACCTGCATTCTCTGGCCATCCGGGCCCTGTGATTTCCAATGTATTGATCTCTGTAAGTC
Source organism: Tenualosa thibaudeaui (assembly GCA_027481765.1). NCBI lineage: Eukaryota > Metazoa > Chordata > Actinopteri > Clupeiformes > Clupeidae > Tenualosa > Tenualosa thibaudeaui. The sequence continues at coordinate 1,823,592 of JAIFZK010000047.1, forward strand.
TCTGTTATGGTAACAACTTTATGCTGCTGTGATGTCTGTGAGTCTGCTGTGATACAATATGTGCAACTAGACTGGATGCAGACGATGGTGATGATGATGATGATGATGACTGATGCTGATGATGTTTAATTACACACACCAGTCATCGTGTAATATGACTGTACTGGATCTTCCAGAATTCTGTTACATATATTTTGACATAGCTGGAAATATCGTCTTCTGCACAAGAAGGGTAAGAAACCATCACATTCAGGATTCTAGATGCCCCAAAGTCAGAAATGACAAAAATGACATTTCACATGAATATCTTTGCAACGGAATCACAATTCAATTCAAATCAATTTCAAAGTGAAATTTCAGTCCACTCTCTCTGCCTCTCTCTCTCTCTCTCTCTTAGCACACTCATATCTGTAGGCTCAAAGCACACCTGCATTCTCTGGCCATCCGGGCCCTGTGATTTCCAATGTATTGATCTCTGTAAGTCTCTGTTATGGTAATAACTTTATGCTGCTGTGATGTCTGTGAGTCTGCTGTGATGTCTGTAATTCTGTGCTAATGATGTCTGCAATTCTGTGCTGTGATGTCTGTAATTTTGTGCTAATGATGTCTGTAATTCTGTGTTGTGATGTCTGTAATTCTGTGCTAATGATGTCTGCAATTCTGTGCTGTGATGTCTGTAATTTTGTGCTAATGATGTCTGTAATTCTGTGTTGTGATGTCTGTAATTCTGTGCTAATGATGTCTGTAATTCTGTGCTGTGATATCTGCAATTCTGTGCTAATGATGTCTGTAATTCTGTGTTGTGATGTCTGTAATTCTGTTTTGTGATGTCTGTAATTCTGTGCTGTGATGTCTATCTTTTTGTTTGATGTTTTAGGGGCTTTTTCCTTTATTCTGATAGGACAGTAAAGAGTGACAGGAAGTGAGTGGGAGAGAGAGAGATGGAGAAGGATCAGGAAATGACCTGGGGTTGGACTTTAACCCGGGTAATGGCATGCCGCCTTAGCCCAGTGAGCCACAACACCCCTCAGTTCTGCAACTGTGCTGTGATGTCTCCACTGTGATTTGTTGTGATGTCTGTAATTCTGTGCTATGCAACTGTTGTGATGGCTCTAGGTCTGTGCTGTGATGTCTGCAAATTTATGTTATGATGTCTGTGGCTGTTGTAATGGATCTAGGTGGGTCTGTGTTGTGACCTCTGTAACTCTGTGCAGTGAAGGCTGTAATTCTGTGATGTCTGTTAAGTCTACGCTCTGATGTCTGTACTGCCTGTGCTGTATATTTTCCCTGCAATGGAGTTGGACTATGGCAGGCAGAGCACATTAGCAGCCAAGCAATGAGTGGATGGGCGTCCTTCAGGGCACAGGCCCAGCTGGAGACGCCGAGCAGGAGCGATGAACAAGGAAGAGGAAATGCAGCCAGCGCTGCCTTGCCCATTCCAGCCCTGCTAAGAGACACTCACTTTCACACTGTTCCCTACTAATCAGCGCAATCCAATTTGATCTCCCGGCCAGCAAGCTTTTATCCTTCACATTATCGCAGGCTGGAGGGAAGGAATGAATGAATGTAGGTATATGTATGTATGTATATGTATGTATGTATGTATATGTATATGTATGTATGTATGTATGTATGTATGTATGTATATGTATGTGTGTATGTATGTATATGTATGTATGTGTGTATGTATGCATGTATATATATATATATATATATATATATATATGTAATGTACAAACGCAGCTGCATGCTGTGCTATGCATGGTTGTATGGTCTGCTCCGCTTATCAGTGGCAGCTCAAAGCTCCCATAATGAATGCTATTTATTGGCCTTATTCTCCGTTTAGCACTAAATATCCCCAGCACCATTAGCATGAGCAACCAGAGCAAACCTGTGGACTCACAACAGAAGAGGAACCATGACGCTTGAAGACCGCACTCTCAAGGTGTAGTTCTTAGTTCTTCTTCTTGCGCGAGTAACCAGAGCAAACGTGTGGGCTGAGGCAGATGAGGAACCATTTGCACGAGTAACCAGAGCAAACGTGTGGGCTGACGGCAGATGAGGAACACAGCTGAGTGGCTACGTCTCCATCCTCTCCTCCTCCTTTTTAAAAAGCCCTATTTAATCATCACATCCTGGAGCAAATGCAATTAAGCACTGTCTACCTTCAAACACACACACACACACACATGCCTTTTTTATCTAAGGGGGGCTAAACGTTGGTGGTTGCGTTCAAATGATGGCCCCTCTGCCTCAGTGTGTTTGTAATCTTGCAATTGGGCATTAATTTAATCTCTGGAGATTGACCCCCCCTCCTATTCCCCCTCTTTGGTGAAATAAAAATAATTTCCCTCAGAAATGGTCAGGGAGCTCCTGAGTGGAACTGCTAAGGTGTGTGTGTGTGTATGTGTGTGTGTTGTCAGCAGATCATTAAAACCAGTGCTAATGTGCACTAATTGCTTCATAGCCTTCAAAGCTTCTTCTAAAGGCAAGCACCAGCGGCCAGTGATGAATACAAAATTCTTCAGAATTTTTTTAAAAAAAAGAAAGAAATGTGAAATCCCTAGAGCGGAGCAGATCTTTCCTAATTCCAAATGATTTAATGACATGCTATCGATGCCGGGTTGGTTCTTAACGGCCGCTCCAGATTATGGTAAGGATGAATATTTCTGGTTTGTTCTCGGTGTATATAACAGCAGCTTTACCTAAACTCCATCTGATTAAAAATGTAGCCTCAGAGGCAAGTAAGCAACCCTGCTCCCGGACTAAATTATTTAGGTTTTATTTGCTTTGATTGTAGAAATGACTATAAAATGCACCTTCTGTGCCTGCTGCTATAATGCGATTCTTGTGTTTGACCTGCCATAGATCAGTAGGGCATGGGGTGGGGGTGGTGTATGGGTTGGATGCTTGTGTGTGTGTGTTTGTATGTGTGTGTGTGAGGTGTGTGTGTGTGTGTATGGAGTGATGAGGAGAGGAGAGGAGAAGAGGAGAGGAAGAGAGAGGAGAGGAAAAGAAGGGAGGACAGAAGAGGAGAAGACAGGAGAGGGGAGGAGAGGAGAGGAGAGGAGTGGCAATGGAAGAGGGAAAGAGAGAGGATTGGAGAGACAGTAGTAGAGTAGTTAGGCGGTGGAACGACACAAAAGAAAGGAGGAGACGATGGAAGAAGAGAAGGATGAGAACAGACTCATCCTGAAGGCATGCACACGCACACGCACACGCACACACACAAACACACTCCTACAAGTTCAGCATGGGTGTGTGTGTGTGTGCTCCACCCTGCCGCCAGCCGAGAGCAGGTTGGGGGTCTTTGAACACCTGTCAGGCGACTGACACACGCCCTCTACACTCTTCATCTTCCTCTCTCACTGCTCCTCCTCCTCTTCCTCTCCTTCTGTGTGTGTGTGTGTGTGTCTGTGTCTTACTGTGCATGCCTTGGGATGATTCACCCCTGCCTGGCACCATCCCACCGCCGTCACACACACACACACACACACCCGACCCCCCACGTCTCACCCTGACATCAAAGCTGGAGCTCATGGGTGGGCGACCCAGACACTGCTGCTCTCTCACACACACACACACACACACACACACACACACACACACACACACACACACACACACACTCAAACTCATCAGATCCTGCCTGTTTCCTGGTCCATCAGCCTGTCTGTCTGTGAGACATTCTGCCTCTCAATCTCTGTCTCATTTCTCTCTCTCTCTGTAAGTCTATTGCTGTAGCTCCAGGCCATTTCCTGTCGCTCTTCCTCTTTCCAACTATATCACTCTCTCCTGCTGTCCCTCTCTTTTTCCTTCCCTCTCTCCTTTTCTCTCCTTTCTCCTCCCCCCTCTCTCTACCCCCTCTCTCTGTCACTCTCTCCTTCTCTCCATCCCCTCCACGTCAGTCTTTCCCCCTCTATCTCTTCTCTCGTTTTCCCCCTCTCTCTTTCTTTCTCCCTCCTTTCTATCTTTTCACTCACTAGCTTCCTCTTTTTTACTACATCACTCTTTCTCTCCCCTCCACCTCTGTTAGTAGGGTGACTGGGTGAGTGTAGTGTGCTTTCTCCATCTCTCTCTTTCTCTCTATCCCTCCTTATTTTATTTATCTATTCATATTCTTTCAAGTGAGCATAGAGTTTGTTTCCCCCCTCCATCTCTCTCTCTCTCTCTATCCTCCCTTCCTCTCACTCTGGGTGAGTGTAGTGTGTGTTCCTGCCTGTGGCTGAGCTGTATGCAAATGATGAGCAGATTTAATTAGAGCTGACGCAGTTCTTGTGTTGTACTTCCCTCCCTCCCTTTCTCTCTTTCTATCTATCTCTCCTCTCTCACTTCTCTCTTCTCTCTATCTCTTTTCTCTGCTAAAGTCCCACACCACCAGTGCAGTGCCAGCAGCCAGTGACTCTAGAGTACAGCTCCGGGGGATCAAGCATTATTCAAACACAAGGCTCCATTGAGGAGCGGCATGATTGAGTGCAAATTAAATCAAAATTCAGACTGGGGAAAAGCCTGTCCCCCCAACACACCCACACACACACACACACTTCATGATCTTTTGTGTCAAACTATAACTGTCACCACTGGTGTAAAGAGATATGATACGTTTCGGAAAGATTCTTTTTCTTCTACTTCAAATAATCAGCAACTGGTTTAATTTGTGAAAGCGGATGAATGGTACACATTGCTAGTTCTTTTGTCAAGCTGCTGTAATCTTCAGGGATGCCTGGGTTTCAGAAATGCCTCCTGGATGTCTTACACAAGGAACTGAGAACTGAGGCCTGAGCATTGTAAGGCTAATAGTGAGTACATAACAAGTGCTCCTGAATAAGAAAGAGATCAGATGGACCAGAAGACCGTATTCTGATCTTGATGCCTTTATCTCTCTGTATCCGAGGAATGCCCAGGCCCCCCAGTCAACTGACTTGAGACGTCAGGAGGGAGGTTTTACTAACCTTCTATGTGTACAGCTAGGCTTGCTGGCATCCGTTACATCTCTTGTCTCAGCAGTGCCGTAAAAGGAGACCTAATGCCTGGATCATACGGACTACTGCCCCCTGGTGGTGGGCTGTGCGGTGAGGTTGCTTGGGGTGTGTGTATTGTGGCAAAAGAGTGTGTAGGGTGGGGTGTGCACATCCAAAAGGGCAAATCAAAACTCAACCTGACTATAGAGGTCTAAAAAAGAAAGACCTGCACACTGTCTTCAAAAAACTCCCACAAATTTCAGTGGAAAAGCAACCTTGTTTTTCCATTAAAATGTCTGAGAGCATCTTGATCACAGATCACAGATTGCTGAGATGTCCCATACTACATATAGTAAGAGGTTAGTATTAATGTACAGTATACATCTTTCTGGAGACACTCCACTTACAAGAGACTGTGGATTGTAGAATGCTTTAAGAGACTTTAAGTAGCTGTTCACATGGGGTTTGAACAGTGTTGTGAAGAACGTTCAGACATTGCTTTATATTTTACCATTGACATAGTCTATAAGCACATAGAAAAAATATTGTTAACTTGCATAATAACTGCTAACAAGCAACCAGTGCCAGTGCATATCCAAAGAGCTCCTACACTCAGCAGTGCAGGTGCGCAGCATTGATTTAACCATGGCAGGAATGAGTGGTGCGCTCATGAGCTTTGGATTAACTTCAGGAAGCCAGTCTTGTTAGTGTCACCTGTCAGTGCAACTCAATGATAGAGCTGTCACTAGAGCCCAAGCTCTCCATCCACGTCTCTGCAGCACCAGAGGGAGAATAATGTGAGACTGCGCACCTGGAGGGGCAGAGAGCTTCTGAATAGAGCCTATTTTCAGGTCCAAAGACCCAAGACAGTGATAGACTCTTTTCCTGCTAGTGACAGTGTGTGTGTGTGCGTGCTTATATGTGTGTGTGTGTGTGTGTGTGCGCGCGCTTATATGTGTGTGTGTGTGTGTGTGCGCGTGCTTGTATGTGTGTGGGAGCATGTATGTGTGTGTGTGTGTGTGTGTGCGTGTGTGCGCTTGTATGTGTGTGTGGGCTTGTGTGTGTGTTTGTATGTGTGTGTGTGTGTGTGTGTGTAGAGACCAAAGACAGTGACGGACTCTTTCCATGCCATTGACTGACAATCTGTGAGATGGATGTGTTTATGGTTCCTATTAGAAACATGCTAGATTCTACCACCGTCCATCTATCAGTGCAGGGCATTCACAGATGTCCATCTATCTGTGTCCATCTTTTAGTACAGGGCATTCACAGATGTCCATCTATCTGTCTCCATTTATTAGTACAAGGAATTCACAGATGTCCATCTATCTGTCGCCATGTATTAGTACAGGACTCTCACCGATGTCCATCTATCTGTGTCCATCTATCAGTGCAGGGCATTCACAGATGTCCATCTATCTGTGTCCATCTATCAGTGCAGGGCATTCACAGATGCGGTCTAATAGAAGTGTGTGATCTGATCTGATCAGTTGATCTGTACCAGCCTGAGACAGTGTGGCTGAAGCCAAATTCTGAACTCATGGCACCATATTTGTATCTCATGAACAACAACTGAACAACAGCAGCCACTCCTTAACACCATGTGTATGTATGTGTGTTGTGTATACGTTTGAGTGTGTGTGTGCACGTCCATTTGTGTGTGTGTGCCAGCAGTACCGTGCGTGAGTATCACTGCTCAACTTAAAAAACCTAACATCACGCCTATTGTAACTGCCATCGTTAATGCAGCAGAGGAAATATGCTTTGGACTCTTGACCAAGTGTCAGGCAATTCTTGCAAAGATCAGTGATTTAGGATTTGCATGTAAGTTGGTAGTTTTGATATTTGGCAGCCATTGAACATGTCCTGGGGGGTGGAGCCTGCTGATACATCACTCCCAAAGAGGAGAACCATGGGCACTGGGCTTTCACTCAGCCAGCTGCCACAATAGCAGCTGAGCACGCTACCACAGGAGGCGTTTCCCCAAAGCTGTGTGTGTGTGTGTGTGTGTGTGTGAATAGTGTATGTAATCTCTCTCCCTTTCTCTCTCTCTCTCTCTCTGTATTTGTATGTGAATGTGTATGAATAAGAATTGGTTTCCAGGTTTGTTGTTAACATGTGTGTAATGTAGTTAGACTGTGTGAGTGTTTGTGGTACTCAGTGTGTGTGTGTGTGTGTGTGAGTGAGTGAGTGAGGGAGTATGTTTCTGTGGAGACACTTCAGCTGACGAGAACAGAGCAGAAAAGGGTATTTGTCTGGCACCGTTCCAGACGCTTGCCATTGTCAGAGTTATAATTGCCAGTGAGCGTATTTCTGTGTGTGTGTGCATGTGTGTGTGTGTGTGAGAGAGAGAGAGACAGTTTACAGCTGTACGGAGGCATCCAAGGTGGATGCTGCTGTGTTGAGACACAATGCCATTTGAGGAGGGCATTCAGGTCCCTCCAGAGGTAGGTGTGTGTGTATACGTGTGTGTGTGTATGTGTGTGTGTGTGTGTGTGTGTGTGTGTGTGCATCTTACTATGTGTGTGCACACTCTGGGGGCAGATGGAGTTCAGAATTGTCCAGTGAAAGATCCTGATGTGGCGACAGACAGACAGACAGACATATAGACAGACAGACATAGGGAGAGACAGATGGACAGACAGACAGATGAAAAGGTGTGGCAGTGCCATTTTAAAAAGCATTGAGGCCGGCAGTGTGAGGAGACAGGCAGTGCCATTTCCAGAGGACATTCAGAAGGGCAGTGAGTTTATGGGGGTGCTACATTCTGAGTATTCCCTCAGACTGGCAGGAATATGTGTATGTGTGTGTGTGTGTGTGTGTGTGTGTGTGTGTGTGTGTGTGTGTGTGTGTGTGTGTGTGTGAGGTGAGAAACTCCTCTTAGAACTAGAATTCTAGTTTTCAGACAGAGGAGCTCCAATCTTATCTCAGGATAGGACCTCTTACAGTCAGGTACCATATAACCCATGCACTCATATAACATATGTGTGTGTGTATGTGTCTGTGTGTGCGCACGCACGCACACACGTGTGTGTGTGTGTGTGTGTGTGTGTGTGTGTGTACTGTAAAAGCACGATCTAGCCTTGCATATGCCTGGGCTCAAACCAGCAACGGACAGCACCACGGACTGGGAGTTGAGCACAACGACAGTGCGCTAAAACCCTAGAGTCCTAGTTTCACTCATTACATACTAATTCTTAAGGCGTCGGGAGGGATGTTTACTTACAAACTTACTACACAACTAGCGACCAGGCGAGCAGGCTACCATTACGCCCACTTGGCAGCTAGTTTTATGGTTTCATCAAATGACTTCATGGAACACAATAATGTGAAGAATATGCCTGTCTTTGCCATTACTCATCCAAAAGATTTCCAATGTGCAGTACTAGCTTAAAGGTCAGTGCACAAATGGGTATAAACAACTTCAACTTTCAATGTCAATGCCAACATACCATTGTTTAGTAGTATTAGTGCTGTGAAGTTTATGTTTGTCACACAAGGCTGTTGTCTGTGAACTAACAGACTCTCTTTTGTGTTGTTTTAAAGTAATCTCTCAAGGGAATGAAAATACCTTCCTGTCCAAACATACAGTAGTTAGCACAAGCTTACAAAGTCTATCTACAATGGCTCCTGATAGTGTATGTGTGTATGTGTGTGTGTGTGTGTGAGTGAGAGAAAGCGAGGCTTATAATGTGTGTGTGTGTGTTTGCGTGCAAATGTGTGTGTGTGAGAGGGAGAGACTTCTAATGTGTGTGTGTGTGTGTGTGTGTGTGTGTGCAAACACTCTCACACACTCTGCTTTGCTGGCCTTTATTCTGCCATAGTCAGTTATTTCCAGCACATCACTGGGGGTTTATGGTTTAGCTCATCAAACACTCTCCTCTGTTAAGAGATAATTACCCCACTCCATGACACACACACACACACACACAGACACACACACACACAAACACTTCCCTGTTAAAAGATAATTACTCCACTCCATGACACACGGGGTTTTGTGGCTAAACGTCCACTTCCTATTCACAGTTTTCCTGGAAAGCAGCCGGTTCCGGCTCTGATCCGGCTGCGTTCCGGCTCTAATCGGCCCTGATTTGGCTCAGGGTTTTGTAGTTCCTGGGTGTTTTTGGCAGCCCCTAACATGCACACACACACACACACACACGTACGCACACATAGACACACACACACACACAAACTGAGACAACAAAGCAGTAAAATCTGTCCACCAAAAGAAATATCACAGTCCTCCACTCCACACATTTCATCTCTCTCTCTTGCTTTCTCTCTCTCTCTCTCTCTCTCTCTCGCTCACACCCTGACACACAGGAGCGATGGCAATCTGTCCACTCAAAGGATGGTTCGGAGTAAGCATATGTTTTATCTCTCTTACATATAGTCACTACATACACTGTACACACTTATACACACAACACACACAAACACACACACACACTCTCTCTGTCTCTCTCTCTCTCACACACATACACAAACACAATGCCCACCCCCTCCAGCTAAACACACACACAGAGGAGATGAGGTGTGTGAGCAGGGGGAGAAGTCCACTGTCAGCAGTAATCTGTCTGCTGTACATCGGAGAGACGTCAATTGGATGTTGGAGGCATAATGGCAGGGTTAAAAAATAGAGTGGAGAGAAAGAAAGAGAGAATATACAGAAGAGAGAGAGGGGGGGGGGAGAAAAGAGAGAGAGAGAGAGACACTCAGGAGAGAAAGACAAAAAAAAAAAAAAAACTGAAAATTAATCCTATAAAAGCTAGTGCCCGCCATGCAGGTGGTTGGACGTCTGATAGCGCTGGACCAATCAATCTGCATTTTTCACCCAAATTTGAGGGGTATGTCCAGTGCAGACAATATCACCTCGTTTGGGGTTCAATTGGCTACAAAGCCATTGGCAGCGGTAGTTGTGTGGGTATTGTGGTAGATTGTCTATAAGACTCAAGCAGAGGACAATAATTAACAAAACATTTCACCTCTATGATGTAAGAGGCCTTGGGTGCAGATGTACCCTTGAGCAAGGCACTTAACCCTAAGTTGCTCTAGGGGAGACTAGCCCTGAACAATTGATAATTGACAAAATGTAAGTCACTTTGAATAAAAGCATCTGTTAAGTGCATAAATGTAATGTAAATTTGTCATGTGATAATAAATTGGGCCTGGTTGCAAAATTCTGTTTGCATTTGCACATGTACTAACAGTGGCAAAGGAGAGTGATATGGGAGAAACAGGGTCTCCCTGCCCGCACTCTCATGTACCCCCCAGCCCCCCCTTGCCCCCCGCCCACATTGCAATGTCCCCTGCAAACTGCAAATTCTCTTCCTCTTCTCTCCCGCTCTGCCTTACTGACTCCTCATGGTTCTCTGGTTCTGTCCAGGTATTGACACACAACAATTAGTTACAAGTATATGTTATCTGATTCACATGGTAGATAAGGATGTGAAGATCAGCATAAATAACAGTAGTGTTTGTTCTCTCAGGCTGCTAAATGTAACACTGCAAACGTCACCTCACCAAATGTAACTCTACTCCTGTCATGAGTTCTGATTCTGATATTGTAACATGTCATCTTATCAAGGTATACATACCCAATCATTTCCCTAATTAAACTAAAGCATTTTAGATCATACAGCTGCGTGTTGGTGTGTCAGTCTGCTTCCCAGGCCTGAGTCTGATCTTTCCTTCTCTATGACAATTAAGCTTGAGCTTTCCCCCCATATTCCCATAGACTGATTTGGTGATGTTTCCGTGGGGTCTTAACGAATACAAGGGAGTATTCGTGGATCCCAGAGCATATCCTTCTCGCATCCCAGGGTGGATTCAAATTTTGCTGTGGGGAATCCCAGAGTGGATTAATTCTACAGACAGGACCAACAGAACAGTAATTAGATGTTACATATGAATTTTGACTACAAAATGAAGCTAGCTAAGAGCTAACTGGCAGTCTGAGGAACATCGAGAGCTGTTCAAGCTTATTAGTTAAGCTTACCTTGGATAGTAAACTAGTATAACTACAATATACATCTAATACTTATGCCTAATATCATCAATATCTATGCCTAGTATACTGTACATCACAAAATTTAACATGCCAACTCAATACAGTGACATTCCGCCAGAAAAGAGTGAGCATCCTTAACATCCTCTGTGCACACGGCACATTGGTATAGAACAGAGGAAATGAGACACATGAGGGAACACATGAGGGAAACTGAAAGTGAGAGAGAGATAAAAAGACAGAAAGAAAAGAAAAAAAAACTAAAAAAAAGAAAGAAAGAGAAATTGTGGCAGACAAACAAGCTGTGAGGATACAAAGAGATAGAGAGATAAAAAGAAAGAACAAAAAGTGACAGAGAAGAGAAGAGAAGAGGTGGTTAAATTACCAGAAAGCCACAACACAGTGCAGTATTAGGTAGCATGTGTTTGAAAACAAACCCCAGGCTGTGTTTGGACGTATCTTTATCTGGCTATTGAGGCCAATGTCACCTTCTAGTGATGCGAGGCTAGAAAAGGACCAGATCAGAGCCTGGGTCACAGTCTAAGCAGCTACTTTAGAGGATAATGGCTTTGGGCACCAACCAATATTCTTCCCTGCGGATGTCATTTGACATGAAATCATTACTGGCCATGATTAAGAATAAGTATGTTTGTACACACACACACACACACACACACACACACACACACATAGGGATACATACACAGTCAATGATATCAGTGTAGAGCAGCTGGAGGCAGGTGTGTGTGTGTGTGTGTTGAGGCAAGGCGAGGCATAGAGTCCTGAGGGAAGTAACCACGTGGGTAACCCAGATCTGTGGAGACACACACACACACACACACACACCATAGCAGCCATAGTGCTGATGTCAGCAGATGAAGAGCGGCCTGTGCGTGTGAGTGTGTGTTTGTGCATGTGTGTCTGTGCAGGTATGTGTGTGTGTGTGTGCATGTGTATCCGTGCATGTATGCGTGTGTGTGTGTGTGTGTGCAGAAGCTGCATGCTACAGAGCAGGTAAAACGTGTCTCCTCTCCAAGAGTTGTATTATACTATATTGTATATTGTGTTGTATTTGCTAACCCTCATCAGTAACAAGGACAATAGCAGAAATGTTACACATAGCATACATAAGGAGTGGAATAATATAATATAATATAATATCATATCATATAATATAAGTAAGGGATACTATATTGTTAATTATAATTAACATCCCTTACTTATTACAATATAATAATTATATTGCAATAAGTAAGAGAAAATATATAGGAAAAGGATCATTATAGGAAAATATTTCCTGACAGGACGAACAGGACCCTGACACCCATAATGACTGGTGGACAATACATTATCCAGTTTATTATTCGGCTACTTGCCAAAACAACGACAACAAAAACACACAAACATCTTTTAAATTGAATTAGTTTGTTTTCCGTGGCTTCTGTGGATAAACAAATAGTTTGTAACACAGCTTTAACTTGAAGGATTCTTTAGAACACAGCTGATTTCATTTGACTTTCAGCGAACTTCAATTGTGATAGAAAAAGATCTCTACTCGCAGAATGATAAGCAGATGTGAATCTGAAGCAATAAATCTGTTGTCATTGACAGTGGTCATTATACTTTTGCAGCTATGATTATACAGAAATAACTGACCGCCGAACGTTTGGAAGGTGAATGGAACCTCCTGCAGCATTCTGAAGAGCTGTATAATAACATACTAAACTATACTATACTGTAATATAATACAATATTACATTATATATTATAATATGGTTAAGAGAGAGAGAGAAAGAGAGAGAGTGAGAGAGTGAGTGTATGTGTGTGTGTGTGTGTGTGTGTGTGTGTGTGTGTGTGTGTGTGTGTGTGTGTGTGTGTGTGTGTGTATGTGTGTGTGTGTGTGTGTGTGTGTGTTTAAGCTCCCCCATCGTGAGCTCTTCATGAAGGTGAACAAGGAGGTTTTCCTGCTCACTGATCAATACACTCTTAAGCAGCCTTAGGTCAGACCCCACAGTCAACGCACACGCACACACTATCTCTCTCTCTCTGTCTCTCTCTCTCTCTTTCTCTCTCACAAAGATATGCACACACACATACACACTCCCACACACTCCTCACCACCACGGCTGTGACTGACATCTGAGGTAGATTTTCTGTCATCAGTCTGAGCAGGGAAGGATCAAACAGCCTCTCAGTAACTCAGGCATGGATGTACACACACACACACACACACACACACACACACACACACACACACACACACACACACACTTGTCAGAAGAAAGCCTGGAATAGTATCTGAAGGACAACAACATGAAGTTGATTTGCGATTATGTTTCCAATGGCACAAACAGGTGCTGGAGGATCACAGAGGACATAAACACAGTTTGTATGGGAGCAGCAGAACCAGACAACAGATATGGCCTGAAAAGGGACTTCCCACAGCCAGACTGGTCCACACACACATTCTCACACTGAAGTCCACACACACACACACACACACACACACAAGTCCACACACACACACCCTCACACTCACAAGTCCACACACACATCCTCACACACTCAAGTCCAAATGCACATCCTCACACACAAGTCCACAAACGCATCCTCCCACACTGAGGTCCACACACACATCCTCACATGCTCAAGTCCACACACACATCCTTACACACTGACGTAGGGGGATGGTAAGTTCTTTATACCTGAGTACTGTAGTAAACATAGAAATAGGAAGTACTTACTAGGTAATTTATTTATCCCAAAGAAAGAAAAAATAACCCTAAAATACAAATACACACACATACAAATGCAGAAAAACACTCACAGAGACAATGGAGAGATCATGTTAGATCCCTAGTATTAATCCAAGACTCCTTTGACTCCAAGTATGCTTTGCAGATGTAGTTCAGTAGTATTAATCCTAGACTCTTAGTATGCTTTGCAGATGTAGTTCAGTAGTATTAATCCTAGACTCCTAGTATGCTTTGCAGATGTAGTTCAGTAGTATTAATCCTAGACTCCTAGTATGCTTTGCAGATGTAGTTCAGTAGTATTAATCCTAGACTCCTAGTATGCTTTGCAGATGTAGTGCAGTAGTATTAATCCTAGACTCCTAGTATGCTTTGCAGATGTAGTTCAGTAGTATTAATCCTAGACTCCTAGTATGCTTTGCAGATGTAGTGCAGTAGGATGCTATGGCATGTGCCTTGTAAGGTGTGTAAAACAAGAAGAGTCCAGGGGTATTACCAGTGCAGTTATTAACCGTTTCATCAGTAAAAACAAAATCAAAGCCTGATAGATGTTCTGTTTCGTTCTGTGACTACTTACAGTGTGTCTATATTACAACAGTCAGATGGATCTCACACTCAAGTCCACACACACACAAGTCCACACACACACTCTCACACGCACAAGTCCACACACACATCCTCACACACTCAAGTCCAAATGCACATCCTCACACACAAGTCCACACACACATCCTTACACACTCAGTCAGACGGAATGTTAAATGGACACTCAAAGGGAACAGCTGTGATGCTAATAATCAAACCCTCTTGTAAACACACCCATCAAAATAAACTGACTTCGGACAATACATAGTACCCAGGGGATGAGGGGGAGGTGGTCATAAATATGTTTGGAATCAAGTCTGCAGCAGGACATTATACAGTTTTTCTTGATTGCTTTCATGCAGCCGTCACTTCAGAATCCATATTTTCAAATCAGTTAACGCAGAGGCCTAAACAGGAGCACTCAAAATCACACATTTTGTTTTGAAAAGGTTCTAACAGTGACAAAACATTTAAAACATGCAGCAAAAACAACTTTTTCCTTAGTATTTCAAGTATATTTGAGTATTTTCAGTCAATCATCAAAGGAGGAAATATTCAGATTGTGCCTTGTGGGTTTTGATATGTCTGTGCTGTTTACCTGGTTATTAAATGTGTGAAAAAGAACCAGAATGTTACAACATAAATTTGATTCTTTCCTCCTACACTTTCAGTAAAGTAGCTCTTATTGACATAATAATGTACAATACAGTGCACTTTATATGTGAAGTAACTTTAATCAACCTTTCCCTTTTTCATCAAAACATGGATACTTTCACAGTTACTCTATATTCTGTTGGCCTCTCTGACACCACCCTTGCAAAAAGCAAACAGCAAAGGTCGTATCATATATGCATGAAGAATGATTGATTGAAGAATTATGGAGGAAGAGATTTACACAGTGATATTAGTAATTCATATGTCTGCAGGCAATATATTTTTGGCTGTGAATAGATTTCTTTCCAATTGTTCAAGCTAGTAATTCAGTGGAACTTTCTGAGAAAGCTGTGTGAAATGTGTGTGTGAAAAACTATGTGAAAAATGTGTGAAACCAACAAAAACAGGTTAACACAACCACATGTGCTGGGTTCTGCTGTGCTAAGAAAGTGAGGATGAAGATCAAGTGGATCCCAGTTTCATTAAGTGCCTCTTACCAATCGAGAAAAACTGTAAGTTGACGTGGATACTATTGGGAAAAGTTTTCCAACTGCTCATCTTTAAGTTAGGCTTAAAACCAGAAAATCCTATCTTCCTATTGTAGCAGCAATTCCGAAACGCCTCTCATCTCAGAGAAGTCTGGTTTGACCCCTGTTTTTTGCATTTGAAATTTTTTATAGCAAGAAAATATTAGAGAGTTAGATGCACAAGGAGTGTGTTGCACTCACGTTTTGGACCTTGACTGCTGATATGTGTTGGCACTGTCAGATATGTTAGCATTGCCAGTTAGCAGCCTTCTGCTACTCTCCAGTAGGCTATTTCGGTTCTAATCAGCACAGAAAATGAATGGCTGGCATTCTGCTGACAGGTGTGTGTGTGTGTGTGTGTGTGTGTGTGTGTGTGTGTGTCTGTGTATTTCTATCTGTTAGTGTCTGTGGCTATGCACCCATGGGTCTGTATGTGTGTGAGTATCTGTATGTCTCTATTTGTTAGTGTCTGTGTATATGCATCTCTCTGTGTGTCTGTGTGTGTGTGTGTGTGTGTGTGTGTGTGTGTATGCGCGCATGGCTATGAGTATGTAAGTGCACATATGCCAGAGTGTCAGGGTCTTGTGCCATAGACTTTCTAATCAACATGAGGAGTTGGCATTCTGCTATGTGTGTGTGTGTGTGTGTGTGTGTGTGTGTGCATGCACAGGTTATGGCCTGGATGAGGTTAACAGGCTTGGGCACACAGATGCAGTTGTGTGTGTAGAAGGGGATTTTGTGTGTGTTACCTGTGTTTGGTGTTTTGTGGTGGGCTTGTGTGTTTGTGTAAAAGATTGTATTTTTATGTGTGTCCTTGCAAAGGTATGTGTGTGTGTGTGTGTGTGTGTGTGTGTGTGTGTGTGTGCGCGCGGTGTGACAAAGTGGTTATGCCCTGGTGCAGGTTAACAGGATTGCA
>JAIFZK010000047.1:1845000-1860000 GCA_027481765.1 Tenualosa thibaudeaui
CTTGTGTGTGTTATAGAGTCAAATCAAAAACACACACACACATACACACACACACACAGACACACACATATTGTATGTGTCAGGGTGGCAGAGAGTGTGAACACAGGCTTGTGTGTGTGTGTGTTATAGAGAGCCATCTTTAATAATTGACGAGGGAAAATGATACAATCTGAGGGAAAGGACGGGACAGGCTGGAGACAAACACATATACACACACATGCACATGCACACACACACACACACACACACACACACACACAAGCCTGTACACATACACACACACACCTACACACACACACGCGCACACATACATGCACACCTGCACACACACAAGCCTGCACACACACACACACACAGACACTCTTGCACAGACACACAGGCACACACACAAAACAAGCCATCACAAATGAAACTGGACAAATGGAGGTAAGACAGGTACTCACACAGAAGCTTAACAATCCTCACACACACACACACACACACACACACACACACACACACACCTGACTCCTGACACCTCCATTTGGGGCTGAAATCAGGCAGTCAGTGGATCAATGGCTACAAACAGAAGAGCTGACATCCATGCTGATGATCCTGACATGCTGAGTTCACCTCAGACTCATTCTCACACACACACACTCCTAACTTCACCCTGCTCCAGAACCCTCTCTTCCAGTCCGTCGATGACACCACAAAAGTTCTGTCTCCATGGAAACTATTGTCATGCTCCTCCTTTAGAAAGTCAGGCAAGTAGTTGCCATCTTTACTGTTACCACATACACACACAAACACACACACACACATACACACAAGCACCAAGCAGACACTCTTACAAAGACATCCACACTCTCTCTCTCTCTCACATACACACACAAACACACACACACACATACACAAACAAGCCGCAAGCAAACATGCATACAAACACATTCACATTCTCTCTCTCCCTCTCTCTCACACACACACACACATACACAAACACACTCTCTCTCTCATTCTCACACACACACACACACACACACACTTTCTCTCACACACTCACACACACATGCACTGAGCAGTAAGAGAAACAGACAGGTCGACCTAGAGGCCCTGAGATCTTGGAATACACGTCGATTCCCTCAATAAAACATGCCGACATTCTGCACAGGTGCTCTGGGCTCCATTCAAAATTAATAGCGGTGTCTCCGCGCAGAATAAATCCGCTTTTAGTTCTCGCTCTCCAATCCAGGAGCCAACCAAAGAGGCCTTTAATTATTCAGCCGTAATCCCACCGAGAACCCCAGCGAGTCGCATTCATCATGGTCGAGCCTTGAATTCTCCACACCAGTGGAGAAAACAGGTAATTAAAAAACACACCAATTCTGCTGTTCGGAGGTAAATACTTCATGAGGGCAGCCACAGAGCAGCCACAGAGCAGCCACAGAGCCTTCCATGTTCACCATGTACACTGGGGTGTAGTTCAAAAACATTAAAAGTAATATATATACAGTACGTGTGTGTGTGCATATTACTCTTAACATTTTTGTATATATATATTTGTTTGTTTATGTATGTATTAAATATGTGATATGAAAAAAGATGAGTTTTTCTCCATTTTGGGCTTGTGTCTCCTCAGGGTTGTAAGCAGGGCACCAGGGAACTTGGGTAATTGGGCGAAGATTGATGGTGAGGGCTTGGGGCCACTTGTAATAACTCTCCTGCAAAAGCGCTGACTGGAGGGAGTCACTCATATGCTGGGTACACAAAAAAGGATTGTGTTAAAACAGAATTATATGCTGTGTGTGTGTGTATGTGTGTGTGTGTGTGTGTGTGTGTGTGTGTGTGTGTGTGTGTGTTTGAGTGTGTGTGTGTGTGTGTGTGTGTGTTTGAGTGTGTGTGATCTCTGGCTTATACTCATACTAGCCTGGCTCTATGCGGATAGTGTGTGTCAGGGGCTTCACATTCAGTGCCTTCGCTAAGAATCACATTTAGACTCCTCTGCAGTGACTCAGAAGGGAAAGGCAGGTGTGTGTGTGTGTGTGTGTGTGGCTAGCATTTAGGTAGCCTGGAAAATTGTGGGTTCGAATCCTGGCTTACACCATTGTGCCCTTGAGCAAGGCACTTAACCCGAAGTTGCTCTAGGGGAGAATGGCCCTGATGTAATTAATAGTAAATATGTAAGTCGTTTTGGATAAAAGCGTCTGCTAAATGTGAGTGTGTGAGCCTGTACAGGGCTTAGTGCAAAGATGTGGGGAAAAGTTCTATTTATCATATAATTAGTAACCATGAAACAGAAGTATACACAGAAGTATAGACTACTGTATATAAGAATACTCAATAGGTTGCTGCTGTAGTAACACCTCACAACCCCACTTGCCCCCCCTCCCTTCCGCCTCTCTCTCTCTCACACACACAGACACACATGCACACACACTCACTCACACAGATACACACACACACACACACACACACTCCTTTATGGCTGCAGGTTTTCTGTCTAATCTGTTTCTCCATGGAAAGAGCAGAGGAGATTAGGGAGGGTGAGAGTGTGAGCGGCATCATGTTTAATATTATAGGATGACAGTGGCCTCATACGGGCACGATTACGCCGCCTTATTCAATTAGCACAGCACATTAACACACCACAAGTAAAGGAAACGACTGGAGCGGAGGAGGTGTGTGTGTGTGTGTGTGTGTTTGGGGGGGCGGTGCGGGTTTGGCTATTATTTGTCTGAGCTGGAGGGGTAAATATGATTTCATGGTAAATGTAGTGCATTACAGATCTCCAGGCAATGCTGTTTCAATATCACACAACCACCCCCCTTCCCCCTCCACTACGGGAATTAGACTGAGAAACATTCATACAGGGCTCAAACACCCCCCACACACACATACACACACGCACACACACATCACTTCCCAAACCTACATTCCCCCCAATACACACAGATACACCCTTACCAAACCTATGTCCCCAACATCACACACACACACTCTCCCATGGCCCCCCACCCCAAACACACACACAGGCACATGTGTTTGAAGAAGAGCTGACTGCTGGTGAAAATGGATTGAATTCTGACGATCTAATCTGCTCAATGCTGACCGCTGTATTTCAGCAGCAGATTATTCTCCCTGTAAACAACATCAACTTCCTCCTCCACCACCAGCCCTGCAGACAAAGATATGATGTTATGGTCAGTTATGGAGCAGCACGAGCCCAAGGGTGTGTGTGTATGTGTGTGTGTGTGTGCGAAGTCACAGTGATGCCCCTTCTCTCACACACACACACACCCATGCACGCACACACACACACTTTAAAATCACCAATAAGCGATGAGTCTTATCAGTCCAACACACAGAGACAGATCATCAGTCTGGTTTGTCCCTGGGCTCATGGCACCAGCGCTGTTCACCGTTCACATGGGAAATCAGTGTGTAATTATTCCCCCGCTGTGGCTAACGAACTTCTGTAACGGAGAAAAGAACTGCGCTAGCCTTGTCTGCGCCGAGGCGGAACAATAACTTGTGCTTTTACTGGAGAGTTCCGAGTTCCGAGTTCCTTTTCCCACTCTCATCATTGGCTTTCATGGAAGTTTAGGCTCAGAGTTGGGTTTGCAATGGCAAAGAACAAGAAGAGAGGAAACTAAATGATGTGATTCTGTGATATTCCCCAGAGGAGACTCTTAAAGCCTCAGACAGAGTAGACATCTATTCTATGAGAGGAGAGGAAGAGAGGAAGAGGCAAGAGGAGAAGATGAAGGGAGAGGAGGAGAGAGAAGGAAGAAGGACAGAATGAAAGGAGAGGAGAGGAGGGGAGAGGAGAAGAGAGGAGAGAGGTGAAGGAAAGATGAGAGGATGAAAGGAGAGGAGAGGAAGGGAAAGCAAAAAAAGGAAAAAAGTGAATGAGTCATGGACAAGCAGGGAGGAGAGGAGAGAAGAGGAGGGGAGGGGAGGAGAGACGGGAAGGAGAGAAGAGAAGAGAGGAGAGGAGGGGAGAGAAGAGAAGGGAAGAGAGGAGAGGAGGGGAGAGAAGAGAAGGGAAGAGGTGGGGAGGGGAGGGGAAAAAAAGGGAAGAATAGAATAGAGAGTCTTAAAGAGATCCTATAAGGAGGGGAGAAGAAGAGTAAGGTAGGCTGAAGAGATTATCTGGGACCAGTGAGGGGATAGAAATATGGGGAGAGAGGAAGAGAAAACAACTTCTCTCTCTCTCTCTCTCTCTCTCTTACTCTCTCTCTCTCACAAACACACACACACATATACAGAAGATACACATTCACACATGTTTTCTCTTGTCAATATGATGGGGAACAGAGTTAAGGGCTAAGCACACAAGACAACAGCCTTTCTGCAGTCTGTCAATCACCTGACAGGAGGAACTCCACACCTTGCCAAACCCACTGCCAACAGAGACCAACAGCAACTGCAGGTCAGCACACACACACACACACACACATAGAAACATATGCACATATACACATACACACACAAGCGCAAGCGCAAACACAAACACGCAAACACACACCGAATAAGTAGGCTGAGTGTCAGTCAGACTTGTCAGTCGCACCTCCATATTGCTTCCCCAGTGCAACATCGCCTGCAGCCTGTAAGGACATTAGTTCCACCCGCCCCCATCTTTTCCATCAGGCTCCATCATCGGCAGTGGGGAGCGGCACGGCTGTGTGTGTGTGTGTGTGTGTGTATGCACGTAAGTGTGTTTTTGTGTGTATGCACCTAAGTGTGTTTTTGTGTCTATCAGTGGTGGTGTGGAGGAGCACAGCTGTCTGTGTGTGTGCATGTGTGTGTGTGTGTGTGTGTGTGTGTGCATGTGTGTGTGTGTGTGCATGTGTGTGTGTGTGTATGCATGTGTGTGTGTGTGGGTGGGTGGCCGTCTCCTGAGGTGCTCAGAGGGAAGCATTAGTGATTAGGACAACCACAGAGTTCAGCCTCCTCCTTCCAAACTTTTACAGTAACTGATGCTCCTCACAACTTTACTATTCTCTTGATGTGTGAACCAGCCAGAGCACCTACTCAACCTAGACTTCTCTGTGTGTGTGTGTGTGTGTGTGTGTGTGTGTGTGTGTGTATGTGTGGGTGCAAGTGTGTGTGTGTGTGTGTTTGCCTCCTCCAAGCACTCCCCACTAAGCAAAAGCTTTCTGTAAAAGCTACTATTCAACAAAATCACTGTTATTCAAAACCTGCCTAATATGCAGCTACGCACTCAACAAGCACATACTTCAACAATTACATAGCCTTTTAATCCACAACAAATGCACAGTTTAATTAAACCTTATTACGCAATCCCCGATAAGATATGCTATTCTGCTAGCGCCTGTTGTACGGTAATTATGCTGCTGAAATTAATTGGCCCCATTGAATTAACAAAATAAATCTGTAATCTAAGCCTACTTAGCCAAGTGCCAACTCTGATGTTCCATTCTGGAACTTAAGGAATTACAGTGGTTCTCTGTTCCATCCTCTTTCATTGTATTTGATTCTATTGTCTTCTATTTTATTCTGGTAAGTTCTCCTCTCCTTTTCTCTGTCTGAACTGCATGAGTCAGTGCATACTGCTGCGGCACGAATCAAGCACACACACACACACACACAGTTGGTAAACCGTGAGAGCGTGGCACTAACGCTAACGAGAGGGCAATGCGCTGCACTGTGTCCAGGAGAGGTCCTTGCTCTGGTGACCCTGATCTCTTCTTGGCCGCTAAACTCTGAGCGGCTCAGTCAATAGGATTAGGATTAAATACGCATACTGTTAAAAGCACAGGGTACTAATGCAAGGCGATGGCTCTGGGAAGAAAAGAGATGGTGCATACGTGTGGGGGCTGTGTGGCTGCTACCTTAAAGGGGAAATTAAGCCCCTACCATCCTTTTACAGCTGATAAACTCCTTAACGAGCACCCTAAGAGGCTCATGGGAGATTTGCACACTTCTACCTGAACAGCAGAGCGTGTCTGAGGAGAGGATGAGACGCAATTTTCTGCTGTATGATTGGCTGCTTCACAGGTGGTAGAGAGACGCAAATCCGTCTGGAGGACATCGCTCTTGCTGGGAGCATCTCCAGAGCTCAGCCCACGAGTCAGCCGCGAGTCAGCCGCAAGTCAAACATATTTCAGGGCATGTCTAAGCCGCATTACTGTCCGAACCCAGATGGTGGGCAAGGCTGGGTCAGATATAGCTCTTATCTGATACTGATCTGGGAAATGATCTGGTGTATGCGTGCCATGTTAAGGCTTGATCTGTTTCAGAGACACTCCGGTCCTTTTTCTTTCTATTTTATTTTATTGTTGTTTATGTGCATCTCAGGTTTGCTCCAATCATTGTTACATGCGTACAGTGGCCATAAACTATTTAGATCAATCAATCAATCAATCAATCAATCAATCCATCTGTCAATCTATCTATCTATCTATCGATCTGTCTGTCTATCTATCTATCTGTTAGGAGTGAATCAAACAGTTGTAGCTGGCGTGGTATTCACGAGACTGATATTAGAGTGTTGGAGCCTGTTGAACTGGTACTCCTCACATGAAAGCACAGACATGGAAGGAGTAATATAGGGCTTGTTCAACTTGACTGTCTGTCTGTCCATCTGGGGCCAATGAGGCTTTTTCATTTGGTCAGAGTGATGCTGACAGCATGGGCTTTTGCCCAATGAAAACAGTTCTGCCCAGTTAGCCAGCCAGTTCTAAGGTGAACCAGCCCATAGTTTAAGTCCCAATGCACCCTGTCCTGTAAAATAGTCCCTAAGACAGCTCTTAGTCACATTGATTTTGTCAAAGTAGCTCTCGGAGGTAAAATGGTTGGAGACCCCAGCTCTACCCCAGCTCCTCTACTATTTCTTGTATCTGTATTAGTTATAGGCTTGAAGGTAAATGTTACATCCTTTACCATCTTACACACTTACAGTGCAATGGAAACATTCACCTGTAGTGTCATCTAAATTTGTGGCGCCTTTATTTTCCAGTTACAGCCAAATCTGGGATGCACTACCAACATCTATTCTCATCAGACAGCAGTAAAACTGGGATCATTTTGTACCAGACAGGGCAGGATGTTTACAATTGATTTCATAGAGATGTGAACAGGTTTAATACCCTTTGTGGTTGTGTTATGAGATTTATTTGCACTTCCTTTGAACCTTCGGGGAGCTACACTTAAGCAGGTGGCAAACTACTGTTACCCACCTGAGCTACCTATTGGAGACTCCTGTCCTATGCCCTCAAACCTCAGACACTTAACTAGCATGAATCAAACTCCTGATTGGCTAATTCATGACTGTTTTTTTAGTGTAGGTCAAAAGTGTCATTCAACAAAATATGATGCAAATGAGGCGACATAGAGTAGTGCAGGTGTCATAAACAATGAGTTTTAGTTTGAGTTCTATTATGTGTTGCCATGGTCACAGTGTGTATGTTTACTTCCACCTTTCATGGTGGAATCATGATCATGATACGAGTCATATCCTGTTTATGGCAGGCTCATGTCACTCTTAGGTAGACACATTCAAATTAACTGTTACCAAAACTACTCAGCCATAGAGAGAAGAACTGTGTGTGTGTGTGTGTGTGTTTGTGTGTGTGTTTGCCTCAGTCTGTCTCTTACTGGGCCTGACTGGGCTCTATAACACAATCTGAAGTGGTAGTTTCAGTGCAGACACACACATACTGTGCACACACATACACACACACACACACAAAGACACATGCTGACTCTCACTGCTCACTCTCTCTCTCTCACACACACGCGCACACACACACACACACACACACACACACCCACACACACTCCCACACATGGGATTAGAAGGATGACACATCCTGAGGTATTTCTTAAGAGCCTGCAGGTCTTTTAAAAGAAATGGAACAACAATTCCACAAAAAATGACACAAAACCTTTCAGAACTGCCAATTCTTACATGCCCTTTGCTTCGACACACACAGACATACACACACACAACCACACTCTATTCTCTCCCATTCTGTGCAAGTTCAACCTAAAGCCCAGAGACTATTCTGCGACATCTTCCAAAAAAAAAAAAAAAACATCCGTCTGCAGCACTCTACTTCAAAGACAGGCGTCAGCGCTGGTCACTGAGCCCTCTTCACACCCAATCAGCTTCCTCCTAATCCTCTACCCTACACCCCACCCCACCCCCCCACTCCTCGCCCCTGCTCCGCCCTGCCTCGACCCCCCTGCCCGCCCCAGATAGCTCACTTTGAAGTGAGGCTTGGAGAGAGAAGGGGAGGGCAGAGTCTGGGACAGAGTAGAGAAGAGCTCTTCCTGCTCTTACACACACACACACACACACACTGAGGCAGAGAGGGCAGAGGCTGGGAGAGAAGAGAGGGGAGGAGAGAAAAGGAGAGGAGGGGAGAAGAGGAGAGGGGAGGGGAGGGGAGGAAAGGAAAGGAGAGGAGAAGAGAGGGGAGGGGAGAGGAGAGAAGAGGAGAGGGGAGGGGAGGAGAGATGAGGAGTGGAGAGAAGAGGAGAGGGGAGAGGAGGGGAGGAAAGGAGAGGAGAGGATAGGAGAGGGGAGAGGAGAGGAGAGGAGAGGAGAGGAGAGGAGAGGAAAGAAGTGTTTTGCTTCCTTCAGGTCTGAGCTCTTCCTGCTCTTACACTCTCAGTGTCTCTCTGAGCTCCCGGATTCACTTAGCTGTGTACACAGCCCCCCCTCCCAACAAACACACACACACACACGCACAGACCTACACACACACACACACGCACAGACCCAGCTCAAACCCTAGCTTTAAGCATTGTGCTCTCTACTCTGAGTCTATCATCAGCCAAATAATGTCCCAGTGCCAAATAAAGACTTTTAATGTTCTCTCTGCAGCCATCCTAGCACTTTGTGTGTATGCTGTCTGTGTGTGTGTGTGTGTGTGTGTGTGTGTGTGTGTGTGTGTGTGTGTGTGTGTGCATTGAAAACTGCAACAATGTGCATGTATGCATTTCACAACTGAACTGATCTCAAGAGAGAGAGAGAGAAAGAGAAAGAGAGAGAGAGAGAGAGATACTTTTTGCATCTTAAAGGAAATGAGGGGCGAAACATGACCAACCCCGGCAACTCACTGTGTAGTAATAACCGCAGCAAAGTTTTCCAAGGACGTCCCTCAGTGCAGTAGGAGCTGCCCAGACTCCGTCCAAGGTGAGATGCTAATGCTAAGGCAAGCTAATGAGATCAGGGAGGACAGGCACTCTGGGCCTCCTCAATGAGAGAGTAACGGTTGTGCTGCACAGTCAAACTCCTCCACTCATGATGAATGGAGACCAAGGAAAAATGAGCAAAGAGAGAGAGAGAGAGAGAGAGAAATAGAGAGAGACAGAGAAAGAGAGAGAGAGAGAGCAGAGGGGAGAGAGAGATGGAGAGTCAGAGAGAAATGCGCACTGCAGAGACTTTCCTGCCTGAAACGGTGGCCAGAATAGGGCCACATGTGGGCCAGAGTCATGCTGTTTTGGGACTAGAATCATGGAGGAGTCAGGACTTGATAGATTAGGCCTGCTGCCACTGGCGTAGAATCTTTTCCAAACACAAACACAATGTTTCTGCTTTTTTGATGTGAACATTAGGAAACAAAACTGCTTTGGGAAAAAAGGACAAAATAAAAACAAAATAAAAAATGATGGTAAACACACATTTAGAATCAAAGCATAACCACACACACACACACACACACACACAGACAGCCAGACACACACACATACACAAGCCCTCTTCATGAAAATGAAAAGTAAAAAAAAGGAAAAGTGTTTTTGTTGTATGTGTTTTGTGATTTATTTTGTGGGTTGGTTTAATGATCTGCTGCTTGGCGGCCATCTTGCCAATCCTGGGAGGAGGAGTGCTTGTCTGAAGAATTACAGAAATCAGTTGACGACCTGTCACATTTGGGGACCACAGCTTTATTTGGCTTCAAAAGCAAATAAATATGCTGAACACACATCCTAAATCAGACACAAACAGACACACACACATGTACACACACAGAGAGAATCACACTCACGCACACACGCGCACACACATGCAGTCTTACAAACACACAAACACATGCACACTTATAAACACACACACACACACACACACACACACACACACGCACACACACATGGGTCACACACACTTACAAAAACACACACATACACACACACACCCATACACACACACACACGCATACACACCACACATTACACAATCACACAGTACACACACACGTACACACTAAACACAAATATACACACACATACCCACACATACACACACACACACAACCTAACTCATGAGCATCCGCATGCTAAGAAAATGGGACTGCAACGTGCTGTCTGTTTCTGCCAGTGATGATTAGAAAAAACAAAACAACCACAGCACACCCATTGCAACATGAAAGCGGATTCACTAAAAGCCTATCTAGCAGTACAGAGAAGACAGATTGAGCTCTCCCACCGACCATTTTTACTTTCCAACAGCCTTAGTGGAGCTTAATGAAATAAAAACATTATTAATGTGATGTGCTGCTTGTCCAGGACTGGTGGAGTCCACAGTGACCTACAGCCTACTGGACTGAAGAGAGAAAATCAATGCAATAATCATGTTTTTGCGAAAGGATGCTGTGGGATGGCCACAGAGCTGCTCGCTTGTGATTTATACAAATTAATTAAAGTGTAATGCATTTGAACATTAAGCCAAAGAAAAACAAACAGTTGTTGGCAAAGCCTTTTTTTAACAAAAAAAAAATCACACACACACAAACACGGATACAAACACAACCCACATAAATGCACACACACACTAGCGGTGGGAGAGACATGCTGAGCTTTAATAAGCAGCCAGGCTTGGAGGCCTCTGCATTTGGATGAGATAGAGCAAATTGCCATCTCCCAAGCAGAAAAATGGCACAGCAAAAAAACATTCTTTCACAGGTGTTGACCGGCCGACACATCAGCCATGAGGCTTTCCGCAGGGCATAGACTCCTCGGGGATGATAAGGCTACTAATCCATATAGAAGTATTGGCTGAGACTACCCAAATCATAGAATGGACACTAATATGGTCCTTATGTTCTGTTATGGCAGATAAGAATCCTCTAAACTTTTCCATATGGACACTAGCAAGAATAGGCGTCATTTACTACTATGCAGGGGAGTTTGATCTCAGAGCAGGGCTTCCAGATCCATGCCAGACCTGGGCCAGATCCCATATGGAAAAGTCCTGTTGAGAACTTACTGTATATAATTCTAATCTGAATAATGTAAGAAACAGCACATACACTAAGTCCCCACATAGAATTTTGCTTTGGATGAGAGTGTTTCTGCCATGAACCCATAAACTTGGAGATATAATGTGTGTAATCCCAGGCAAGAAGTGGGGTGAAAAGCCACTTTCTTATGTTGTGATGACTTAGATTTTTCCAAAGTGTCTGTGACAGTGGAGGGGTGCAGTGGAGATGTCAGTGCCCACATCCACCGTCTCCAGCGGTAAAACAAGAGCACAAGCTTGTCTCTGTGCACTCTCACTCGTACAAATAACCTGTTTGATTCACCTCGGCATGGAACGCAAGTAAATATTTCAGTGCTGTGTCTTCACGCACTACCCAGCATTGCATCCATCAATACTACATCAAATATTTAAGTTCATCTCTTGCCTTTTAGTGGATAAAATAATAATAATAACAAAAAAAGAAAAAGAAAAATAAATTGCATTTCGCCTGAGGCAGTTGTTCTGATTGTATATAAAAAAAGGAAAAGAGAGGACAGAGGGGGTCGAACAGTCAAGATTATCAGCCTTTCTGGAATGTTCCACGAAGCGCATCGTCTTCATTCTAGCAGGTAGACGATAATCAGGAAAAATCTCAGTCTGTCAGGTAGGCCTGTTTGAGAATGCAGCGCCGGACGCTTCGAGACAACCCTGAGCAAAGGGTGTCCACTGTCCTCCGCATATGAATACAGGCACTCTACCTCTCCCTGCCTATGAAGAGAACCACTCCGAGAATTGTTAGGAGTGGCAGACCTTTAACAGTCATGTAATATTCAAGTGGCCAAAGATAGAAAACGGGGAAAAAATGAGAGGAGACGACAGGAGAGGTGGTGGTCTCTGTACCATTAAAATAACTTTTTTTTTTGCTTTTTTTTTCACTTTCATCATCTTTTTCACGTCAGGCACACCGGATGGGAGCAGAGCAGCATGGCACGGCAAATTTCCTTCAAAGCAGTCGTGCTGGGTTAGGAGTGAGGAAAAACACTGCAATTACACCGGAGAGAGAGAGAGAGAGAGAGGGAGAGGGAGAGGGAGAGGAGGAGAGAGAGAGACAGAGAGAGAAAGTACTTGAGCTCTACAGACCAAAGGTGTTTCAGGGAGTGAGTGTATGTGTGTTGGTGTTCGCATGCTTGTGTATGCGTGTGAGCATGGATGTGTCTCTGTGTGTGGGACCAAATGTGTCTCAATGGGAGGTGTGTGTGTGTGTGTGTGTGTGTGTGTGTGTGTGAGTGTGTGTGTGTGTGTGTGGTGGTGGTCACGTAAGGGAGGAACTAGGGAGTTTATGGTTAGAAAGACAGGTCGAACTTCACAAGCCGAAATTGAAAACAGCTTGATAGATTTTACCCCTACGGTGAGAGAGTGCACAGCAAACACAGAGAATCCATCTCGGCCATGCCTGTGTGTGTGTGTGTGTGTGTGTGTGTGTGTGTGTGTGTGTGTGTGTGTGCGTGCGTGTGTGCGTGCGTGTGTGCGTGCGTGTGTGCGTGTATGACAGAGAGAGTCCATCCGTCCATCGTCCATCTCAGCCATGCCTCTGTGTGTGTGTGTGTGTGTGTGTGTGTGAGAGAGAGAGAGAGTGTCCATTGTCCATCTCGGCCATGCCTGCATTTGCATGTCTGTGTGTGTGTGTGCGTGTGTGTATGAGAGAGAGAGAGAGAGAGTCTATCTCGGCCATGCCTGTCTGTGTGTGTGTGTGTGTGTGTGTGTGTGTGTGTGTGTGTGTGTGTGTGAATGAGAGAGAAAGTGAGAGTCTATCTCGGCCAGTGCAATTTCACCAGCTGTGCCTCCTCCTTCACCCCTTCGGACACACTTACTGACACACTTCTCTTCTTGTTATCACCCTGAGGGAGTGACAGAAGACACACACACACACACACACACACACTCTGCTCTAGTCACCACTTCTGTGGTCATTACATCTACTGTCTCCTACTATGCTCCTTTATGCTCAGTAAAAAATACTGCTAGCCCTCAACTCTATATTCAGCAAAGCTATGGCCTGTCTATGCACCACGTCTATGTACATTCAGTAAAAACACTACTTCTGAAAGGCACTTTTATGCTCAGTAACAATTTGATTTCTAACCAACATCCAATAGTCAGTTTCTTCCATTTCTGCTCCGGAGTAGAATAATTGAATAGCCCAGGGGGACAAAAGACCTTCTCAGTCTCTCTGTGGAGAATGTCAGATGGAAGCACAGTCTGCTACTGAGCATACTCCTCTGCCTGTTGACTCTGTGTAGCGGGTGACCATACGGATTGTGTTCCCCTAATGGAAAGGGATTAATTGGAGAGAATCAACCTGTATCAAACTGTTGCTGAGCGTTGTCGGTAGGTATGAGAGCGACTAGAAGACGAGAAGAAAAATAGCAAAATGGCAGCCAACGCTAATGCTAACATTGACACTAACGGCAACACTAAATTAAACGCTAACTGATGAGGGCAAGGAAGTTTTGTTTTTCTTAGTTTTAGCTGCCAGTTCGTAAATTCTTTCTATGCTGTACCAAATGTTGTCATTGTTTTACCTACCAACAGCACTCAGCATAGGGTGACTAGACGTCCCCATTTCGGTGTCCCCATTTTGGTGGTCTGCCCCAGGTAAAATATAAGAAAACCTACTTTGTCCCTGATTTTTAAAGCTAAAATATTACTTATTTTAATGATATTGAGCATCATCATCATTGGCCCCCCATACACCATCACGGCTAGTGAGGCTGCTACACCAGGGACTCTAATTAAAATACATACTACAACATGTCTCACTGCAAAGTTAGATTTAGGGAGAAGGGAGAAGGCAGCAGCCGAGTAATCACACATTGACTTACAAGATACATGTGTCAGATAAGTTAATGTGTAAACATTTTTTTTACATTGTACTGTTCTGACTGTTGCTGTAGACTCTGCTCTGGGCTTTAGCACACAGCTAGTCGTGAGCTAGCACGCTCACTCACACTACTGCAGTGCTTGAATGCTAAGATCATCTATGCTTTAGTACATGTCTAGTCACACACTAGCCATGGCTAGTCACACGTTAGCACGTTCGCTTAGATCATCTCTACTCTGGACTTTAGCACATGGCTAGTCCCACGCTAGCACACTTACTAAGATCATCTGTGCTCTGGGCTTCAGCACATGGCTAGTCACACGATAGCACACTCACTCACACTGCTGATTGACCTCAGAGGCTCTGCTAATGACACATCTTAATGACACAAATGGGCAAAGCCACTCAAACACACACCCCCGTGGTCCCACCCCACCGAGTGAGTGAGTGAGCAAAGGGGTAAGTGTGTATACAAGGTCAAATACAGCCTCCCAAGTGGTGTGTGTGTGGCTGTGTGTGTGTTAGTGACTATGGGAAACAATACAAACGAGAAACCAGAGAGAGAGAAATAAATTCAGGCTGGAATTAGACACAAGGGCACATAGCTGGCAGCTGTAGGCAATTGTTCTACAGCACCCCCTTCCCTCCGGGCTTTTTAAATGTATTCAGCTATATTCTTTCTTTATTTTAATATCTCATGTATTGTACATGTATTTTAATATTTTTATATATAACTATATATATATATATATAACTGTTCGCAACATATACACTGCATGCATGCATAGATATATATAAAAAACAACAATCCCCACCCTTTCCAGAGTAAGGCCTAGGTGAAATATGCAGCAGGAACTATCAGGACAGGAACTGGTGTCTCTTTCCCCACAAAGTCAAAGTAATTGATTAATTCAGTATAAAATAAAAAAGT
>JAIFZK010000047.1:1865000-1877500 GCA_027481765.1 Tenualosa thibaudeaui
CTTTCTTATAAAATCATACTTTTTAATTTGCTTTTTGTAAAGCCCCCCCCCCCATCCCCCAATCTCCCAATGTGCTTGTGTGTGTATCTGTGTGTGAAGGAACAACATGACTCAATGTGTAAGACAGTAAGTGAGAAAGTCAGGCTGCTGTGTACAGTATTTGAGTGTGCATGTGAGTCATCCGTGCCCATCACATGGGTGTGTGTGTGTATGTGTATGTATGCATGTATGTATGTATGCAAGTGTGTCCATCTGCCCTCGTCACATCATGCATACACGTAAGCACAGTTTGTGTGAGTGTGTGTCGTGTGTGTGTGTGTGTGTGTGTGTGTGTGCGCGTGCATGTGTCTGTCAAACTCACCGTCCATCCACCTCCATCGGTGGTCATGTCACAGTAGACCTGGAAGCCGGCGGGGAAGTGGACGGGGAACACGGAGTAGATGCCGTCCTCCCTCTGACCGCTGGCGTAGATGTCACTGCAGTCCCGTGGCCTGGCACCTGCACAGCACCCAGAGCGATGGGAGAGGACAGCAGAGAGAGGAGAGGACAAGAGGAGAAGACAGGAGAGCAGAAGAGAGGAGAGGAGAGGAGAGGAGAGGAGAGGTGAGGTGAGGTGAGGAGAGGAGAAAAGGCAAGAGGGGAGGAGAGGACAACAGGAGAAGACAGGAGAGCAGAAAAAGAGGAGAGGAGAGGTGAGGAGGAAGCAAAGAAGAAGAGAGCAAAGGAGAGAAGGAGAGAGGGGAGGAGAGAAGAGAATGGACAAGAAGAGAAGAGAAGAGAAGAGAGGAGAGGAGAGAATAGAATAGAAGAGAAGAGAGTAGGGGGGAATGAGAGGAGAGAAAAGACGAGAGAAGAGGGGAGGAGAGGAGGAGAGAGGAGAAGTGAACAGAAAATAATAGATGAGAGGAGAAGAGAGTTGAGGATAAGAGAGAAGTGGGGAGGAGAGAAGACAAGGGAAGAAAGGAGAGGAGAGAAGTGAGGAGAAGGTCAGGAGAGGTCAAGTTCCAGTCATTTCTAGTGTCTGAATCCCAATGTCCCTCCCACACCCTGAACTCTCAGAGATATAACTGGCATGGATGGACTTTATGATTGGCTAATTCATGGCAGGCAAGTCTTGGAGGGTTCAGGAATCAGGGCTCAGGGGGCATCAGGATTAAGCTAACCTTCTACTGGTCTGGACTACAGCTGCAAATCAATGGTTTGATGATTAGTCAACATAATTGAGGTGCACTAATTTAATGCAATGTTACTGTTGTTCATGTATGGCGCTGATGTGCTTTTCTTGATGCCGAATTGTTTTTACGTTTACTGGCATTATTATTGGGCTGTTGTTGATGATGTCATTTACCCTCTCCGTTGGCGCAGCCTTTAGGCCGTGGGATGCGTATGGGCGCCCTCTGCAGGTCAGCCTTCAGGCGGCTCTTGATGCTGCCTGTCTCCTTCTGCATGGAGTTGAGCGCGTCGCTCACAGAGTTCACCACCTTCACCATGTTCACCTGGCTCTCAGACAGGAGCTGAGGGAGCAGAACATGCAACCAACATCAGTGTGTGTGTGTGTGTGTGTATGTGTGTGTGTCTGTGTGCCTGTATGCCTGTGTGTGTGTGTCTGTGTGTGTGTGTGTGTGTGTGTGTCTGTGTGCCTGTATGCCTGTGTGTGTGTGTGTCTGTGTCTGTGTGTGTCTGTGTGCATGTGTGTGTGTGTTTTTTCCCCATATTCATCTGATTCTGAAAGAACAGCTGCAGCAGCCAAAAGACCAAAATCACAAGTGTGTCTGTGTGTGTGACAGAGAGAGAGAGTGTGTGTGTATATCCATGAGTATATCAGCAATTATGTGACAGCAATCATGTGCAATTGCCTCTGCATGTGTCTGTGTGGTGACGAGGAGCCATGTTTATTTGAGTGTGTGGGAGCACTATGTATGTGTATTATGTGCAACTGACTGTGTGTGTGTGTATATGTGTGTGTGTGTGTGTGTGTGTGTGTGTGTGTGTGTGTGTGTCTGTATGACCCGGGTGTGAAATTCACTGTCAATGCTCATCCCATTTCTGTAGCCCAGGAACAGATGATGTGTAAGTCCTTGACATCTCCAATGCACATTTGTATGGGTGTGTGTGTGTGTGTGTGTGTGTTTGATAATCTGTACCACAGTGCTTACTCCCGTTCTATCTAGCTTCTGTCAGCCCCCCTCACACTATCACGGTATTTCACATAGAGGAGGAGATAACGGATGTTTGAGCTTCAACTTCTAGGCTAAGATGATAATTATAACCATAAGAACACAATGTTTTATTAATACACCCTCTTTATCAAACCTAAAGGCGCTTTAAGATAATACAACACAAAAGCAATAAGCAAAGATGAAAGGATGTGACAGAACAGGACAAGGGAAGTGTGACAAACAAATGGCATTAGAAAAAGAAAAAGGTGTCATCCACTGCTGTGTGCTAATGAGAACCATTGCAAAGGCCTCTAGAGAGCAACCAGAGAAAGAGGGAGAGGAAGAGGAAGGTCGATAGTGCCCTGGCTACAAAAGACTCTTCTGCGCTTGTCATGTGAACCCTGACACGGATAACATGGTGCAGAGTCTGTGCAGTTTTAATCCAATGCTTGGCAAGCACTCCACATAAGCTGTGGTGAAGAGTTCTGAAACTAGGGCAAAGGACCAACAGAAAGAGCATGAATGAGGAGAGAGGACTTTATGAAGAGTAAGATCTCAGAACCAAAATCATTATTGTTATAGTTGGATTAGGAAGAATATTTGTTGTTTGTTAATTATTATTCATTTCAGACTGTGAAAACAATTTAGTTGTATATTAAAAGGTTTCACATCTAAAAACCCAGTGTAACTGGATGTGGCCTTTTAAGTGTTTTGCTCATATAGTATTTAATGGAGGAAAAACTAATAAAGTCTTCCTTTGTATAGTTGCCATTTATCTTATAGGGTCATTAAAGCAGCAATATAACAGAAATATTTCAGCTCTACAACAGAGTGCTCTGAACCCAGTAGGAACAATGGAAGCTCACACCTCTTGTGTTGTGTTGCATTGTGCTGTGGATGTGCAATGTGGAGGAGAAAAAGCAAGGGGATCAAAGACAGATCCTTGGGGAACTCCACCAGTAATGGGTACATTGTGTCTGAATGAGGATGAAGCCCATGTCTTACAGGGAGAGAGAGCAAAGAGAAAAGAGAGAAAAGAGCTCTACCACCACCACAATACTTGAAGGAATGGTAGCGTAGTGATTAAGGAACCTAGCTAGTGTGCAAGTAGCGTGTTGTGGGTTCGAATCCCAGCTGCCACTGCTGTGCCCTTGAGCAAGGCACGTAACCCTAAGTTGGTCTAGGGGAGACTGGCCCTGAACAATTGATATTTGACAAAATTGTAAGTTGCTTTGAATAAAAGCGTCTGCTAAATGCATAAATGGAGTGATGAAAGGGAAAGGGGGGGGGGGGGTGTGCTATCAGGGACTTGGTATCAAATGACAAAGTAAGATGTATAGGGCTTGTAATGGACAGGGCGTCAGCAGGGAGAATAAAGCCCCTCTGTTGGGGAGTCTTTTTTTGTGCGCAGTTAAAGCAAGGAAAATTGTATTGTTAGGGGTTTGCCTGCCAAAAATTCAATGAGGACTAGAACTGCCAAAAAAAATAAATAGAAAAAAGGCCAAGTATTTCCTAAAGTGTAGCAAACAACATTTCCTTCAGCGAGGCGTCACGCACGAGGAGGGGAGGCTGCTCAGAGACTGAGGGAGCAGCACTTGCGTAAGTGGAGAACTGTGTGTTCTGCATTTTTAACGCCTGTACTGCTGGACGAACTGATGGGTCTGACCTGACAAAGATGGTGTGTGTGTGTGTGTGTGTGTAGGTGTGTGTGTCTGTAGAAATGCGGGGTTGGGGGGAGGGCTGGAGAAGCAGACCTGGCTTGTTTACTGTCACTCGGAGATGGACACACACACACACACCCCACACACACACACACATAGGTGTA
The DNA here is from genome assembly GCA_027481765.1 of Tenualosa thibaudeaui. Taxonomy (NCBI): domain Eukaryota; kingdom Metazoa; phylum Chordata; class Actinopteri; order Clupeiformes; family Clupeidae; genus Tenualosa; species Tenualosa thibaudeaui. The sequence continues at coordinate 1,868,985 of JAIFZK010000047.1, forward strand.
TATGTGTCTCTTTCAGCACATGTTTGCACATGCAATTGTATATATGTGAAGGTTGTGAAGATATATAAGTATAGGTACTGTGTATGTTTGTGTGTGAGGTAGGGGACATGAATGGTGTGTGTGTGTGTGTGTGTGTGTGTGTGTGTGTGTGTGTGTGTGTGAGAGAGAGATAGAGACTGTCTTGCTGAGAGGAGGTGACACAGACATGCTTGGCTCAAGAGCACAATCATGGCACCCTACAGTTGATGCTGATGAGAACTGACACAGGGGCACTTCCCAAGTGAATGCACTGTCTGTGTGTGTGTGTGTGTGTGTGTGTTTGCATCCTTTTTCTTGCATATCTTGCATCTCTCACTCATTCCTCTTACTCCTGTCTCCCCCTCTAGCGTGCGTGCACACACACACACACACACACACACACACACACACACACAATCGACATCGCTCATACAGAGACACATAAACACAGACTTGTCATTTACATCATACCTGCAGTTGTCCCTCTTCCTTCACACAATACGGTTAAGTGCACACGTCATCATGCCACGTCTGCACACACTATCTTTTGTCCTTCATCAGTACAACAGAGGAGTCTTTTATTCCCTAGACAAAACCCTGCAGACCCTTAGTAAATCCTGCAGTGTGTGTGTGTGTGTGTTTCCTCAAGCGTTCTGGAGCCGCAGGGCTGAGAGGCAGCGTTGCATGAAGATGAGCTAAAATAAAGTTTGCTTCTCGCTTGAAGGGCCGTCATTAATCACACATACACACTTACACGCACACACACACGCACACACACAAACAAAAATACACACATACACATCTACATAGACATAAACCCAACACACACACTCTTCTCTCTCTCTCGTTGTGAGCACCCCATCATTAATAACATCTGCACAAGCCTGCACTCCAGTGACTGCGCTCTGAGCGCAGCATCCACTCAGGGAAATATGGATGATGTTTCATGTAGAACAAAAGATAAATGCACAACCGTCTGCCCTGACAGACGCGGCTCATGTCTATTTTTCTACACTAAGACATATAAGTAACATAGAAAAAGACACTTGCATTTGTTTCTTTTCCATTTTAGACAGACAAAAATGTTAGTCATGAACCTGTCAGAAGGGTCTGCCTGCCTGTCTGTCTGTCTGCCTGTCTGTCTGTCTGTCTGCCTGTCTGTCTGTCTGTCTGTCTGTCTGTCTGTCTGTCTGTCTGTCTGTCTGTCTGCCTGCCTATCTGCCTGCCTCTGTCTGTCTGCCTGTCTGCCTGCCTGTCTGTCTGTCTGTCATGTAGTACACTGCTAATGCAGTGTGAATGGGGGAAGGGGGGAATAAACTTGGCACAGACGGAAAATGTAACTTTTCTGATAATCCCCATGCCAGTCTGATGCCCGTGCCTCTGGCAGCCTCTCCGAGAGGATGGTGGCAGCACCAGCTCCAGCACATGCCAGTTCAGCAGCTGGCACAGATACCCGCTGCTATCGGTTCAGTTGGCCTCCCATTAGATAGCAGAAATGCACACACACACACACATACACACACAGTTTTAAGGAGTGCCACAGCTCTCACCCCTGTCGGAGAGCAGATGCCAGGGTGTGCCCGCCGGCAGGTCGGCGGGGCATGGAGGGGGCATAATGCCAGGCTGTGTTAACATCAATGCCAGCCGGAGAGAGAGAGAGGCAACACTCTGGCTCAATTCTCTCCTTGAGTGTTGGATAGCTGTGGTTGGAGGAGCAGAGGACAGAGTGTGTGTGTGTGTATGTGTGAGTGTGAGTGTGTGTGTGTGTGTGTGTGTGCATGTGTATGCACATGCGTACATGTATGTGCGTGTACAGGGTCACAGTGCAGTGCTGTCACTGCCCCTGCCAGGGGTTTATCACCCACTGACACACACACACACACACACACACACACACACTCTTGACCTCTGTGATCACTCTACAGTCCCCCCAAGGAGTTGGGACTAATGAGGCCATGCTGCTAATTAACTGGTGAAGACATTAAGGTGGCCATCAAGCCCCTACACAGCGACGAAAGCAGTAACCACCGACACTGCTTACGGTCTGCTGTGGCCACACACACACGTACAAACACACATACACTCACACACACACACACAAGCACACATACACACTCTCTCACTGGGGTGGGTGACATTGCAAGTTTTTCACGCAGTCACTAGCCTCGAGAGCTGAACTCAGAGCAGCAAGTTTTGGCCTAAGGACAAGGAGCCCCATCAGTGTGACTTTAACACTACTTGGTCACGTAAGCGGACACACTTCTGGCCAACGAGGAGGAGAAGCCCAGCTGGTGTCACTGTAGCACATTAGGCTCTCAAAGTGTGGAGCAGGCTCCACTAGAGACACGATGGAGACACAATAGCTTGAATGTAGCTTGAATGTTATCCTCTTTTGTAAGTCGCTTTGGATGCAGTATGTTTTAATGTAATCATTTTGAGAGTGAGCAAAATTAATGTTTTAATGTAATCATTTTCAAAAATGAAAAACAGATCAGACGCAGTCGAGTGTGGGAGGGGTTGAGTGCTATCTGGATTGAGTGAACAAAGGTAATGTTTTAATGTCATCATTTTGAGAGGGTGAGCAAAAGTAATGTTTTAATGTCATCATTTTGAGAGGGCGAGGGGAAAAGGGCTTGAAAATTCCCTAGACTCTTAAGGGAATGGAATGTGGAACTTTGAGAACCACTGCTATTTTTGGAACCTCTCCCTGCTCTGGTGAGCACTCTGACCAATTAGAACATCAGTGCTACTTTAGTGGAACTGGATGACTTGTCAGGCAATTGGACCAATCAAACGCAACAGCTTCTGACAGGGAGGCTTCTGGGAGTTGGAGTGTGGCTAATAGTTTCCTGGAAGCCAGATCAGATGGCTATTCCACCTGCCTGCGGGTGTTGGCACTAGGTTAGCCTCACAGCCCTTGACCACTGCTGATGTGATTAAAGCCAATCTGGGTGGCTCCAACAGCTCCTGCGTGTCATGCTTTGACATCTAATCCTGTGTGCTCTGTGACTGATGAGCCTGAGGTGCTAGCACCAGGTGCCACTGCATGGAACAGCGACTCCCAGACCTCAGTGTTGTGACTTCATGGCCCCATCTTCCCAGCTGAAGAGCCCTAGGGCATCTCTACTGCATCCTGCTCCTCTGGAGCATGGGAGGGGAGAGCCAGGGAGGAGGCAGGAGGTAAGGGGAGTAGCACTGACCTCCTGAATGTCTCCTTATGCATGTGGAGCAGGTAGGGTAGAGAGGAGGAGTTAAGGGAAGAGGAGGGGAGGAGCAGTTACTCCCTGTGTGTCTCCTTATGCCCATGGAGCTGCAGGGTAGAGAGGAGGAGAGGGGAGAAGATAGGAGGAGCAGTGACTCCCTGTGCATCTCCTTATGCCCATGGAGCTGCAGGGTAGAGAGGAGGAGAGGGGAGAAGATAGGAGGAGCAGTGACTCCCTGTGCATCTCCTTATGCCCATGGAGCTGCAGGGTAGAGAGGAGGAGAGGGGAGAAGAGAGGAGGAGCAGTGACTCCCTGTGCGTCTCCTTATGCCAATGGAGCTGCAGGGTAGAGAGGAGGAGAGGGGAGAAGAGAGGAGGAGCAGTGACTCCCTGTGCGTCTCCTAATGCCCATGGAGCTGCAGGGTAGAGAGGAGGAGAGGGGAGAAGAGAGGAGGAGCAGTGACTCCCTGTGCGTCTCCTAATGCCCATGGAGCTGCAGGGTAGAGAGGAGGAGAGGGGAGAAGAGAGCAGGAGCAGTAACTCCCTGTGTGTCTCCTTCCTCCAGTGGAGCTGCTGTCTGTATCTGTGTCACTGTGCTAATTCTGGCAGCAGTGCTGCTCTCTCAGGCTCTCCTGCTCAACCAGGGGCTGGAGGTGGACAGAAACAGAACAGCAACTCTCTCTCTCTCCATTTCTCATTTCTCTCTCTCTCTCTCTCCCACTATGTTTCACTGGCCATTTATCTCCCTCTGTCTCTCTCTCTCCTTTTCTCATTTCTCTCTCTCTCTCACTCATTCTGTCTTTCACTGGTCATTTCCATCTTTTTGTCGCTCTTTCTCATTCTCTCTTTCACTGGCCAGTCCTCTCTCTATCTTTCTTTCTCTCTCTCTTTGTCTGTCTCCCTTTCACTACAAAGACCAGGGGGTGGATGAGGACAATGAACAGAATAGCAGCACTCAGCTCTCTTTCTCTCTCTCTGCACATCTTCTTCTAATTCTCTCATTTTCTCTTTCTCTGCTTATCTTTCTTTCTATTTCGTTCTCGCTATCTTTCTGACCCTCTCTCCCCCTCTCTCTCTATCTCGCTCTCTCACCCTCCAGCATCTTAATCCAGCTTTGTGAGGAACTAACCAGCCTCTCTGATTCTCTGACGGAAGTCTCCGGAAATGAAGCGGTTTGCTGGCGATGCCTGATTAGTTTGGCCTCCCAAAGTGAGAGCCGTCCCCCCACCCCACTCCTCCATGAATGTAAATTGAAACAGCCGTTGGGAGATTAAAGAGGGAGTCAGGCAGGCAGACAGTCAGGCAGGCAGGCAGACAGGCAGACAGGCAGGCAGGCAGGCAGGCAGGCAGGCAGGCAGGCCCCAGCCAATCCAGGGAGCTCTGAAACCCTGCATGTGGATTTAAGATTGTGCAGCTTTGCACATCCAGAGCATTTAATGCCTCACTTTCGTCCAATGCTTAGGACTTTTTGGGAGGAAGGAAGGGGATCGGAGGAGGGTGAGAGTGCATAGACTTGGGAGTGTGTGTGTGTGTGTGTGTGTGGAAGGGGGGTGGCTGATCCAGTCAGTGGCCTGTCCAATAGAGAGAGAATTTGCCTCAGAGATCATTAAAATTCTGAGCGTTCCACTGCATTTTCTGCAGTGTTCTGGAGTCGGTTCTCTGCAGCTGTGCTGCCAGTGTGAGTATGTGTGTGTTTGAGTGTGTGTGTGTGTGTGTATGCAAGTGAGAGAGAGAGAGAGAAAGAGACAGAGAGATATAGAAAGAGAGGGAGAGAGAGATTTGGCGAATCTGTGTGACAAAGAGATGCTTTGTAAGGTTTTGTGCGTGTGTGTTTGTGTGTGTGTGTAAGAGAAAGACAGATTGTGTGCATGAAAAGGTGTGTGTGTGTGTGTGAAGCTGGGTGGCAGCCAACCCCGTTAATGACCGTCTGCTTTTGCAGCGTCAGATCCATACAGGCTAACTTGTCTCCCCTCATCGCTCCTCCACCTGCGCATGTGTGTGTGTGTGTGTGTGTGTGTGTGTGAAGGTCCACATCACCTCCTCTTTCCTTCATCTGTCTGTCTGTATGTGTAGTGTGTGTGGGTGTGGTAGAGTGTAGATATCTCTCTCCCCTCTTTTCCTCTCACCTCCACCTGTGTGTGTGTGTGTGTGTGTGTGTGTGTGTGTGTGTGTGTGTGTGTGTGTGTGTGTGTGTGAAGGTGCATCCTCCTCTCTCTTCTCCTCCTGGCATCCTTCTCTTCTCCACCCAACCAACAAAGGGGAGAATGAGTGAGCAAAGACGCCCAGAGGACAAATGTGTGAGTGTGAGTGTGTGTGTGTGTGTGTGTGTGTGTACCAGAGGACAAATCTCCCCACCACCTCAGCAGTTTGCTGCAGCAGCAGTGCTGGCACACCAGCACACCCAGCTGCTATTGATTACCATAAGACACAAAAAACACTAGGTTTCAGTATGCCACACACACACACACACACACACACACACACACACACACACACACACACACACACACACACACACATTCATATACACACAAAACGTACACACACAGACTCACACACACTCACACAAAACATACACACACACACACCACTCATACACTCACAAATACACACACACATATGGCCCCAAGCCTCAGTGGTGCTAATTGTGATCGGCTGGACGTGGTGCAGACGGCCCCTAAGTATTGATCACTGATCTTGTTCTGATATATGATGGCTCATCACTAAATGAATCCAAGCTTGTTGTCAGGAGGAGACACAGCATCAAGAACACCTCAATGTCAGATCCACACAAGAAGGGGAGGCATCACACACAGCTCCCTCTCACACAGGAGGTGCTGGATGGAGGAGGGTGGTGTGCTTTCACTGTTTAAGATGGAGAAGTGTTTTTAAAGATGGTGGTGGGCTTTTAAAAAGAGGGTGATGTGGTGGACTTTGTAAAGATGGAGGCAGGCTTTTGAATCATGGTGGGGTTTGGCATTGCACAAAAACCTTCACTATCTCATCACTAGCAGATGTGGTCAAGACATAATTTCAGGATAAGACAACATCATCTTTAGGGCTAGACTAGGCCCAGAACAGAGGCAGACCAGTGACAGACCAGTGTTAGAACCGTGACAGAACAGACAGACCAGTGTTAGAACTGTGACAGAACAGACAAACCAGTGGTAGAACCGTGACAGAACAAACACAGACCAGGTGGACCACATCAGAACCAGGTCATAAGCACAAAAGAGCCAAATGGTCAACATCAGCACCAAAGCAGGACCAGGCTATGGCCAGAGAAAAGGCCAGGTTTAAACTCTGGACCAGAGTGGTGAGCATGCAATCAGGAACCAGGGCCGGAGGAGATCCACGTGCAGTCAAAATCAGGGTGAGACTCTAGTCTCTCTCTCCCTCTATCCCTGTGCATCTCTCTCTCTCCCTCTCTCTCTCTCTCTCTCTCTGTCTGTGAGAGGCTAGAATGAGTATGAAAGTGGATATCAGTGTTACAAGATCCAAAACAGTCTGCCATCTTCACTCGCTTGCTCATATTACTCTGTGTGTGTGTGTGTGTGTGTGTGAATGGTGTCCGAAGGTGAATTAAAACCTATAACCTTTGTACATTTTCTTGGCTACACTTGACAGGAGGGGGTGAATCTGTACCACCACATCAGCCTTGAGTTCAAAAAGACAAATTTTGCAAAATATTTTGTATTTTATCTATAGGGAATGAATTGGAACTGTAACAAAACACTTCAAAACATTGAACTTGGCGTAGGGCTATATTCACTCCAGGTGCATTCTGGGAGGTGTCTGAGACAATCTCTGACTAATCAGCACTTCCAGTCACTCATTCATGTCCACCCTCTGACCAATCAGCACCACCAGTCACTCTTACACACCCATCCTCTGACCAATCAGCACCACCAGTCACTCTTACATATCCACCATGGGGCAAACTATAGGCAAATTCAAGATCACACAGCACTGTGCAGCACTGTGCAGGGGCACTTATCTAAAGAATACCTGGATAGAGCATCTATGTCATAATGCTGAAGTGTATTCTTTAGAGATCATATAAGGTCAGAACTGACCGCAAAGTGCATTTGATTGGTTAATAGAGTTAATACATAGTCAAGATGAGCTGAAAACAGGATCTGATTGGCTAAATAAGTTTAGATATTAAACTGACAGGCAACTTTAGCTGAATGGCAAATTGAAAATACAGTATAAAACTGTCACGAAACTTTTGACCTGACTTTTGACCTCATAACGACAGTAAGGAGCCGCTAAGTGTCTCTCTGACGCACCATAAGCGTTTATTTCTGCATGTAATTAAATCTTCCCCGGCATTTTCCATGCCTCTCACATGGAGAAGACCCACCTGTGCTTCCGACAGCCTCTGCACTCACTCACCCCAAACGTCCACTAAAGCAGATCCGGGTCTGGCCCTGATGCGGTTCACATTTGGCTACGAGTCGGGCAGCCCTCCGACTGGCCCAGCCTATAGAGTTACCTCCTGGCTCAGGATAAGTAATGACAGCACAAAGCAGATTTGTTGCACTGGGGGCCTATTTGAGCATAAACACACACACACACACACACACACACGCCACTGCCATCTCCATCGCTCTCGGAATATGACTCCTCTCTCCTCAAACGCAGCACTCGCTTTTTATTGCCTTTCAGGCTAAATTGAATAAAACTGTCACATCCACTCGACAAGTGCATCCACAACAACACACACACACACACACACACACACACACAGGGGCTAAACACTGACACAGCTTCCAGCCAGCTGACAGTTGGTGTGTCTGTGCGATGTGGTTGAAGGGCCACTATTAATGTCATTAAGCAGGACCGATGGATAGTAGTGGGCTCATTAGGCTCAGCCCCAGACACCCCTCAGACTGTGGAGCTGCATAATGGCTCGCAGGCCTCGGCAAAGGCAGTGCATGGGCACCTTCAGTGGCCCCCACTCACTCACTCATGCCTGGGCTAATTTCATTAGAGCTGGCCAATATCAGCCCATAACACAGAACGCGGCACGCCGGCGTGATAATTATGGGATGTCCACAACAAATGTTAACTCGGAGACTCTTGGGGGGAAATGAACACACTGTGCTGTCACACAGCCAGGGAGGATGTTGCACCTTGAGAGAAGACACCTAATTATGTCTTCCGCCCACATTCTCTCTCTCTCTCTCTCTCTCTCCTTCTCTCACTCTCTCCATTTCTCTATTTTTCTCACTTTAATTCTCCCCCTTCAGTTCTCTCTCTCCAATTCTCTCTCTCTCACTCTCTCTCAATT
>JAIFZK010000047.1:1892500-1895000 GCA_027481765.1 Tenualosa thibaudeaui
ACAGCCCAATGAGAAACTAACAAAGAGTGCATATTGCTCACATAAAATTATTAGTATTTGAAATTGAAAGTGCAACAGTGTAATAAAAGTGCAGTATAGAGAGAGATTAAGAATAAGAGATTAAGTGCCTTCCTGTTATTCAGAGATTCAAACCAGGAGATATTCTTGGAAGAACTGGGTCTTCAAGAGTTTCTTGAAGTTGGAGAGGGTTGGAGGGAGAACCATCAATTACCCTGTAGGCCAACATCCGTGCTTTGAATTTGATGTGAGTGACTAAGGGTAGCCTGTGAAGTTCAATGAATAGAGGTGTGACATGCACTCTTTTTGGCTGGTTGGCTGATTACGTGCAGCTGCATTCTGGATCATCTGTAGCGGTCTCACAGCACAGGCTGGAAGATATGATAGGAGGGTATTGCAATAGTCAAGGTGAGAGATAACCAGGGTCTGTACCAGGAGCTGGGTTGCATGTTGGGTACGGCCTAATCTTCCTTATGTTGAATAGGGAAAAAATGGCATGACCGAGCTACAGAGGCAACATGATATGCAAAGGTCAGTTGGTCATCAATCATGACACCTAGGTTTCTTGCTGCCTTGGTGGGAGCAACAGAGAGGGAGTCAATCTTGATGCTGATGTTGTGATGTATCACCAGGAGGAAAGGACAGATAGAGCTGTGTATCATCTGCATGGCCGTGATCAGAGAAGCCATGGGAGTGGATGATCGCACCCAGTGAGGTGGTATACAAGGTGAAGAGAGGAGGCCCCAGCACAGATCCTTGGGGTACCCCTGTGGTGAGGTGGTGTAGCGCAGATGTTTGTCCTAGCCATGAAACATTGAACGACCACTCACTGGAATACAAACCGGGAGTGCACTCTGCCGTTGATGCCCATGTTAGTCAATTTGTCTAGTAGGATGCGGTGGTTGACCATGTCAAATGCTGCTGATAGGTCAAGCAGGATGAGTACTGAGGATTGACCTGCCGCTCTGGCCTCTTTTAATGCTTCCGTCACAGACAGAAGTGCTATTTCAGTCAAGTGGCTACTTTTGAAGCCAGATTGGTTGGAGTCAAGGAGGTTGTGCTGAGAGAGAAATCCTAGTTTTAGAAAAGAAAGGAAGAAGAGAGACAGGCCCGTAGCTCTCCACTTGAGTGGGAAGGAGGGAAGGTTTTTTGAGCAGCGGTGTTACCTGGGCTTGTTTGAAGGTGGTGGGAAATGTACCCATAGTTAGTGAAGCATTGACCACATGTGTGGATGCTGTCACAATGGTAGGGGCTATGGCCTGTGGAAGGGTTGTTGGAATAGGGTCCAGACAACAAGAAGTAGGTTGGCTGTCTATGAGAAGCTTAGACACTTCAGCCTCTGAGAGAGGAGAGAATGAAGAAAAGGAAACAGTTGATTTAGAGAAGCTTGGAGGAGGAACGGCTGAAGCAGGGTAAGACAGGATCTGTGTAGATGGGTTAGCGAACTGACTACTAATTGCTTCAACTTTGTTAGCAAAAAATGCAGCAAAAGTGTCAGCTGTGAGGTTGGTTGCAGGAGGTGGAGGTGGTGGGTTTTGTAGAGATGTGGCGGTGGCAAATCTTGTCATGATAGAAAGCCTTTTCTGCAGAAGTGACACTGGATGAGAAGGATGATAGCAGAACTTGGAAAAGTGTTAGATTGGCTGAATTTTTAGTTTTAGTGCCACTTCCTCTCAGCAGCTCTGAAGTTTGTGCGCACAAACACACACACAACCACACACACACACGCGCGCGCGCACACACACACACACACATTGATTTGGACTTAGACACACAGACCGACACAAAAAAAGTTTCAAGTCATTTGAAGCTGAAGGCAAAATGCAGTTGCAAGGCAGGGAGACTACAGAGTTGTGTGTGTGGGGTGTGTGTGATCGGCAGTGCTTGTGATTTAAATGTGATGACAGAGGGCTTTTCCCTGCTGTCTTGCAAAGAGCTGCAATTTGTGTGTGTGTGTGTGTGTGTGTGTGTGTGTGTGTGTGTGTGTGTGTGTGTGTGTGTGTGTGTGTGCTTGTTTGTGTGTGTGTGTGTGTGTGTGTGCAGAGAGCTGCAATTTTCCCAACTGAAAGGGTAATGTGTCAATTCCCCTGCAACATCACCCAGACCCTCATTTCTGTGGAAGGCGAACGGCGGAACGGCGAGACACTCATATGCAGCACTTATGCATGTGTGTGTGTGTGTGTGTCCGTGTGTTTGACAGACACTCCACTCTGCCAGAGTGTGTATGTGTGCTCTGTAAACACACTCATACACATATGCATTGTGCATATTCAACGGCTGTATATGGCCCATCTGTGTGCGTGCGTGCGTGTGTGTGTGTGCATGTGTTGTGTGTGTGTGTGTGCATGTGTTGTGTGTGTGCGTGTGTGTGTTGTGTGTGGCCATGTTTATGTACAGCAGACTTATTTATGTATAGCTTACTGTCCCTCCACACCCTATATTTATCTTTGAATGCATTTCCCTATTTGATGTACCAATATGT
>JAIFZK010000047.1:1900000-1905000 GCA_027481765.1 Tenualosa thibaudeaui
GTGTGTGTGTGTGTGTGTGTGGCAGTCAACCAAGCAGTGTATGGAACATATTTGTGTGACTACATGAATGTATTTGTGACTAAACTTGTGCTCTTAAGTGAGGAAGTGTGGGCATGTTTGGTGTTTGTGATAAAACTGTATGTTCGTCTGTGTGTGTGTGTGTGTGTGGTTGAAATGGCTTTGTCAGTGTGTACCACCACAAATAAGATCCCCGAACCCTGTTCAGGGGTACGCTGATGATGTTCAGGTATCATCCAGGGATGAAAGTGTGATTACCAACATGCTGTCCCGGACAGACGGATTCCTGCAATGGTCAAAACTACAGGTCAAACCCACCAAACGTGCAGCATTTCATGAACGTAGCAGCGGTGGCAACCGCTGGTAAAAGTCCAAAAGTGACAAACCGCCCTCTTTTACAGTTATGGGACAGCCTATAAGAGTTTACTCACGCCACGAGACGTACACCTACCTAGGCCATACGTTTAACATTGCAGGTGAGTGGGGTGAACAGATACAGGAGTCTGTCTACAACAACAGAATCTCACTGATTGACTCCTCCCCACTACCTGTAGTCATGAAACTAGAAGCCATCAGAGAAGTGGCCCTAGCAAAAATACACCACCTGTTTGCAAATGTCCATATTCCACAAAATGTCCTTCAGGACCTGGACAATAAAACAGTGGATGCTGTCAGAAAATGGCTGGGACTGAATTCACACACCACACGGGACGTTATCTTTCTGTCGCACAGGGAAGGGGGGCTTGGGGTCCCAAACATAGAATGGACCTACACTGCAACAAGGCTGACAAACCTCATCAGCATGCTTAACAACGATGACACTGCAGTCAGAGAGCTAGCGAGAGCCTCCCTCCTGTTGGACCTTAGGAAGAGAAAGGTCCCTCTGTCCACAACCGGCCAAGACAGCTTCCTGGGTTTCAAGAGAAAACACAACAGACCACAGGTTTTGGAGTACGCTCCAACTGGCTGGACCTAAATGGCCTGTGCAATAGAATGGCAGTCAACCTAAACTGGACAAAAGACAACACACACATCCTACCAGACCCATCTGATGCAGGTTCTTGTGGAGGCCACTGTCTGCTACAACGGACTACAACACGTACTCCAGGACACAACAGCAAGAAGAACCCTCCTTAACACTAAGCAGATGGCAAGAAAACAGCACTGGACAGGACTGAAAATGCAGGGAAAGCTGGCATCTCTGGACTTTGCTGATCATTCTGTCTCTCACTCCATGTACAGAAACGCTGCTGTAGGGGAGGACATTTTATGTTTCATAGTCAAGGCCAGATTGCAGGTGTTACCAACCAAATACAACCTGGCATTATGGTACCCTGAAAACCACCACCCACACTGTATAATGCATCCTGACCATAATATGCACCTAAAATCTGTTGCACACATTATAAACGGCTGTAGCATGTACAAGGGACTCTACACTGCACGTCATGACCGTATTGTTAACCTCATTGACAGGACCTTGTTAAGCAACCTTTACATACATATGACAATGTGCCGACGTATAAACACTTTGCATAGTGCCAGAAAGGTTTAATAGCTCTGATGATGTGTTTTGTAACATCCCCAACACCCCTGATGTTGTGTTTCTGGACAACAACAGAAAGCAGGTGATGGTCCTCGAAATAGGGTGTGTCTATGATGGGTATATGGACATGGCTTTTAATGATAAGATGACCAAGTACCAGCCCCTACTTACAAAGCTCAGCAATCTGGGCTACTCCTGTCGATTGATTGTACTGATATTCAGTAGTCTGGGGCATGTTCACAGACTAACTACGAGTGGGTTATGACTGGCAGGGGAAAATCAAAACAGCTGGCAAGGTTTTGCTCTGTATCAGCAGCAATAGGCAGCCTTGCTGTATGGCGCAGGCAATGTTTTTTGTACCCAAAAAGCAGTATTGAACCTGTGTGTGTGTGTGTGTGTGTGTGTGTGTGTGTGTGTGTGAGTGTGATGCAGCTCTCCAAGCAGTGTATGGTCAGGTCCAGGTCCCCCAATGAGCTCCTGTGCCCTAATGGGTGGGGAGTCCAGTCACACGACCAGCAAGTCACTCAGCATAAAACACAAGAGTGCTTAAAGAGTTCCGTCAGGTACACACACACACACACACACACACACACACAAACACACACACATACACACACGCGCGCACACACACACACATATGGAACTCATAATTCAATCCGAGGGATCCCAAAGGAAAATGTTGCTATTGTTGGTGCTTTTTCAGTTGTGTTGTTAACATTACAGTATTCTGTGTATTCTCCAATTGACTGTTTGCCATTTAACACACACACACACACACGCTCATACACAATACATTTTAGCAGCTAAAAGAATGTCTCTTAGGAATACATTTTCACCATTTTATAGATGTGACCACACACACACACACACACACTACATTCCAGCAGCTCAAAGATAGTATGTCCCTGAAGAGCATACATTTTCACCATTTTAGACACACACACAAACACACACTACTCAAGTTGGGCCAAAACCATTTGCACCTCTTGAGGTGTCTTCACACAGCTCTGACCCTGGCAGTCTGGTGTCACTGAGAACACAACATTAAAAGCCACCAGCCTTCCTCAGCCTCTGCTGAAAGACTCCTGCATCGCTGCTGCCCACAAGTTGTGCCAGACAGAGGCCTTCCTTCACACACACACACACACACACACACACACACACACACACGCAGGCCAAGCAGAGGCCTTCCACCATCACAGGTGATATTCAGGCCACACCGCTGCATTCTCCACATTAGAGGAGCTCACATATGCAAGGCTTCCAGCCATCTTCTCCTCACATGGCTATTTGCCATCTTTTGCATTAGTGTTTCAGTGAAAAATACATTTTTGTTTTCAAATATTCTTTCGGATTTACCTGAAATCAGGTGAGGAACAGTGACTGCTCAAGAACATATACTGTATAGTGTGCACAGGGCTTATACTGCATAGAGTACACAGGCATATACTGCTTTTAGTACACAAGCGTATACTGTATATAGAGCACAAGCATATATAGAATATAGTACACAGGTGTATACTGGTTTTAGTACACAAGCGTATACTGCCTATAGCACACAGGCGCATGCAGAATATAGTACACGAGCGTATACTGCTTTTAGTACACAGGTGTATACAGAATATAGAACACAGGCATATACTGCTTTTAGTACACAAGCGTATGCTCCATATAGTACACAGGCATATACAGAATATAGTGCACAGGCATATACTGCTTTTAGTGCACAGGCACTTACTGCATAGAGTGTACAGGCGCATACTATTTGTGGTAGACGTCAGCTACCGCTGAGGGTTTGCTATGTTACAAGAGCTTACAAACAGACCACAGATGACCTTTAGCAAAAGGTAAGCTGAGGTAAGCAAGGAGGTGTGTGTGTATGTGTGTATGCGTGCATGCTTTTGTTTGTGTGTGTGTGTGTGTGTGTGTGTGTGTGTGCGTGTGTGTGTGATAGAGTGCAGTGCAGTGCAGAACACAATACACAAATTGCATGGACAAGACAGAGACTAATTTCTCTCCAAGGTTAAAACAGCCAAGCTGATGTTTGATTGTTTAAAATGAAAACTCCAAATGTTGTGACATGTCAAAATCCAGTCCTTAATTGAAACCCATGCTGTGTAACTTTTGCCTACTGATTTAGGGTCTGAGATTCTTTATAAACATTCTGCTACTGTGGCCATGCATTAGAAATATAAACATTCATTCTACAGCATGTGGCAACAGTTTAGCCTGGCATGGCCATCCATTTAGCAATTTTCCAAGAAAGCAGAACGCAAGAGACATTTAAAAAAAAAGAAAACCAAAAAAAATTAATCAGTGAAAGGGAAAGTAAAGTAAAATGTCCTCAGAGCCAACTCTATTTAAAGTGATTGAAGTCTCAGTGGCCTTGAGTGTGTTTGTGATATGAAATGATTCTGCTTGAGCAAAAAGAGACCTCTTCGCTGTAGCCAGTCTCTGGTGGCTCATGGCTACAAGGTGCACGCCCAGCCAAAGAGCTACAAGTCAGTCCACCAACCCCCTTGTTTACCTGCAAGCATATGGATCAAAGGGCCACAGCAATACCTATGAACAACTATATGATTATGACACAGACAAAGAACAAAGAATGCAGTGTTCTGATGTGTAAACTACTTTGGACTATTTCACCTAGCAGTGTGGATGACAAGGACTTTTTACAGTCAGAAATATAAAACATCATCAAACATCCTTCGCTTGGCTAACTTCCTTCTCTGTGTTTCAGACAGATCCAAGTAGCATTAGCACAAACAGAAATACCAGCTCCACTGATTCTATATTATGTTCTAATAGGCCATAGATCTATTTCTTTATGTGGACTAATCTTAGTAGTAGACTGTTGTCTCATAATAGCAGTCCAGAAAGGTTTGCAGGAAGTGGTACAGGATTGGAATGTTGCATTCTGGGAAATGATGATGTGTCATCTGGTTTTGCAGCTGCGCTCGACATGAAACCCTTGGTAAGCTACTTAGTAACTGGTTTCTTTGTCAGGGTCTGTACAGTGCCATATTATATGGGGATTTGCCACCCCAGTGACAACTACATTACAAGGCTTTCTTGTTCATACATGAGCTTGACTTGCTGACCCCTAATTAAAGCGGACTGAACACTAAACACGGTTAAATCAGCTCAGAGGAAGTATCCCCATATTATTATCAACCCAGATGCCTCTGACGTCAGAAGCGCTGTGGTCCCAGTGACAGCGTTGCAATTATAATCCACCAAACACAAAGGCAGGAAGTTGCCTTCCTTTTTCACTTTTCACTAATTTGTCATCTTCCCATAAATGCTGGGTTCTTCTTATTGTCACAGTTTAGAGGACTTCTGGTACATCTTAATAAGTATGGTCATGTAGCAGATGGAAGCTTGCAGCTAAGCATTGGTGAGCTAGCGTTAGCACTAGGCTAGCTGCGCGCTAATG
>JAIFZK010000047.1:1910000-1922500 GCA_027481765.1 Tenualosa thibaudeaui
TCTCTCTTTCTCTCACTCTGTTCCTCTCTTCCCTCACTCTCTCAAGCCCTCTTTCACTCTCTCTTTCTCTCACTCTGTTCCTCTCTTCCCCTCACTCTCTCAATCCATGTTCCTCTATTTCTCTTTCTCTCACTCTGTTCCTCTCCTCTCTCTCACTCCCTCACTCTCTCAATCTCTCTTTCTCTTCTTCTTGCTCTATTCCTCCCTCCTTTATCTCACCTTACATCCCCATCTATTGCCCTCTTTCTCTCTCTCCTTCCTTTTTTCAACCTCTCTGTCTTCAGCTCGAACCTCCACCCACCATCCATCCTCCCACTCTCTTCCGTCCTCTGTCACTTCATTCATCTTTCTCTCTCTATCTATATCACTGTATCTCTCCTTCTCTCTCTATCTCTCTATCTTCCTCTCTCTCTACATCTCTCTTCCCCCCCCCCCCACACACACGCTCTTTCTCTCTGCTGGCTTGTCGCTGTTGTGTGGTTTCCTTTCCCAGCAGGAGGGAGTCTCACCATTGAGGAGTGAAACAGTTTGACGAGGAGCAGAAAAGTTCAATCATTCTAGCCTCACACACACATATACAGCAGCACTGAGTTTCACTCCTCCTGGTCTCACAGGCACACCACACACACACACTGGTCTAACAGGCAGACTTTACAGGCATGCACACAGATATTTAGGATTTTTACAGGTGTGTGTTTATGTCTGTTCCTGGTCTAACAGGCACACTACACACAACACATACATATATTCAGCATTTTTCTTTTTGAGTGTTTAAGCCTGCTCCTGGTGTAACAGGCACACCACACACACACACACACACATTCAGTTAGCCAGCAGGCAGCACCATCACTCATCACTGTCACCAACATCATCATAGTCACCACCATCACCACCACCATCACTACAATCATCATAGTCATCACCACCACAGCATTCACCGTTATCTCATTCCCCCTCCTTCTCCTCCCCTTCCTCCTCCTCCTCTTCATCACCACCATAACCAGAACAACCATAGCTGTCTTCACCACCACCATCATCATCATCACCACCTTTATCAGAAGCAGTGGACATCCCCTTTATCGTTGCTGTTATATCCTTCCTCAAAATGTAATGATATGAATGTATACATTAGTTTATCATCTACTGAAAGTGTTTAATCTTCTTCACAATGCAATGGAGAAACGCAAAGGATGCTCAGTCACCCTTTCACACTGAAATGGGCCTGTCTGCTTGTGTGCCAGAACTGGGCCGAGTCAGACCCGGATCGGAGCCACCTCTGGTCCAGATTCATGTGCTACTGTCGGACTGTAGCAGTTTACCGTGATTGTCAGCACCTGCTTCTTTAAGTTATGCAAACAAACAACAACGTAAAGGGAGCTGCAGTTCTATGCGAAGGGGATAAAACTATTGATGGATGATTATAATTTCATGCTTGCTCTGTAATCAAAGGATATCCGACTGTTGAATTAGAAACAGACTTATTTAAAATGTAGCCTAACGGTTTTCGGCTACGCAATTCACAATCTTCAAATGGAAATCTTGAAAACAGCGGCTGATAAAATCTCCGGGGTGTCCCGAACAAAATGAAATAATTTAATCTAATGATTTCTTTCGAGATCCGTTTAAAAAAGAACCCGCACCGCCAGTCCATAAGCCACTGATCTGCTCAGGATTTCTACCGAAGTATGTTGCCTGTTAACAGGCACAGCACTGCACCGTAAGAGTCACATACATTCACACACCTACAGCACACACACAGGGTGCCTTACCTGTGCTTTATGTTGCTGTCCATCTTCGAGTTCTGAAACGCTGTTCATGATTTTCCAGCGGTCATTTACCATTCTCCGGAAATCTTAAAATCCAAGAGTTGGTGTCATGGGCGAGAGAATAGAAAGGATCAGTCACCACTCTTAAATGACTTGCTCCATGAACAATGAAACAAGAAAGAATTGCTAAAACTAAAAAAGAAGGCTACTGCTCTACCTCTAGATGACTACGCTAGGTCCGCTTGGAAATTTAGCAGAGCAGAATACATTTTGCATACATACTTATGGGACCTCGCTCCGAAAGAAAAAGACTGTTTCAATTGAAATTTCCGTGGAGCTTTGAAGAGCAAACGCCACAAACGGTCCGTTGATTTGTCAGTACTCCTCAGCAAGATATAGTACTCCCTGCGCCGTGTAAGTGTGAAAAGAGACAGAGAGAGAGAGGGGGGGAGAGGGAGAGAGATGTTTACATATTAGATTAAGGATTTAGGGTCTAAGAATCCCACTCGCACGCACAGACGTAGCTGGTGCCACTCCTGGCGCGCTTTAGGTACTCGAGACGCGCGTGCCCTCGTTGAAGCTGAAGAGCTCTGGCGCCGGGCGGAAAGATAAGCCTTCCTCTCTATGGCTCGTCTGAGACGCGAAAAGCGGCTAACTGCTCAGATTTCGATGCCCGGGGCTGAGTCCCAGACCTCACAGTACGGCACGAGGAGCGACGTGGAGGAGCTGGAGCGTCTGTGTGTGCCTTGTGCTGAACTGAGCGCGTCTACTCCCACCTGCTGTATCGCGGCACTGCATTCTCGAGTCCCGCGCTTCTATTGGCCGGGATCACAGGAGCAGCCTGGGGAGAATATTTCGATACTGTGTTTTTGGGGTGGGGGGTTGGCTGCAGTATCTGTGTATTAATTTGAATGTTATTCCAATAGACACTAACAACTATTTGAAAAGACATTTACGGTATATACATTTTATATACCTCGAAATGCTATCATTTATCATACAAATAAAACAGGTGTGATCAATAGTCTTTCAGCCTACCATATGCTCATGAGCATGCCTGCACGCATGTGTGTTCTGATACAGCTGAATTATTTATTACCGGTTGAAAATAAAAGCTGCGTATCTGACACTGATTCATACTAATCTTAACAAGGCAGCCCAGTTCCTAGAAAATAAACGTAGCCGTGCGGAAACGGATCACCTTCAAAAAGCTGAAGCAGCTTTTTCCTGACCCAGTATTCTGCCGTTCCCCTTGCATAGTTTCCCAGACATTAACACTATATTTCACTATTGTAAGACAAGAGAAGATCTATTTTATTGTCATACAGCATTTATTTATTTAGAAGACATCATTTATGTTGAAGAACAATTATTCAGAGCAACAGTTATGAAGAAAGACATACAAATGGCACCTAAAAACACGAGGCCTACTTGTATCCCTGCAAACTGATATTTACTTTTTTTGCTCATGAGATCAGAAAGTTATACTTGCTGTAAATTCAAGAATGGGTCGAGAGGCACTGTGAAACTTGGCTGTGCTCTGTAAATGGAAGGCTGAGTGTGATGGGGAAGTCTTCTATCAGACGTCAGAGCACCACTCTCTCATGTAGCATGGAAATTGGAGGTGATTTTAAGCACAGAGGGGAGCTTGTTCACACCCCCACACACTTTGCGCGGATCATTTAACAAGGCAAGACTCTTGCCATGTCACTTTGCCCTGGGGTGTGTGTGTGTGTGTGTTTTTGTGTGTGTGTGTTTTGTGTGTGTGTTAGAAAGTGGGCAGGCGGGTGAAAGATGTTTTATTTTCTTCTAGAGGGGTATGTCCTTCCAGAGGGTTTAGGGCCGGCTACTAAATTAGATGTTCGGCTGTCTCAGAGATTCACAGGGCCCTGACGGTGGAGGCAAGTCCTTCCAGGGGCCAACACTAATTACACAGGCAGGCAGGCCAGCCATTGCAGACACTCATCCCTGTGAATAGTATGTATAGAAAGAAATAAAGAAAAATCCCTATAGTCAAATCATGTTTCTATGAAAGCTCATTCAGGCTACTTGCAGAAAAAACAAATGGCCATATCTGAGATACATCACTTTGAGATATAAAAAATAGACACCTCCATAACGGCAGTAATATGTCAGGTATTTATGTGATATTAATGTTTATATATATATATATATATATATATATATATATATAAATATAAATACATACACATATAAACATATAAAACACATAAACATATAAAATTTATATACATATATAAAATATATAATATAATGTTATGATATAGGTTTGCTCATGTTCTATATTCTGATTCCATGGTAAGAGAAAATTTCTTCCCGTCTCAATCTCTGTCATCCACCAACTTCACAGCCAGAGGTGTAATGGGAATTATTTTAGTGGGGTTGCATGATTTTATTGATGCAGGCCTATTTGCAGAAGAAGAAAGCCACAAGCCCGAAACCTATGCCAGCATCACTGCATAATTACGCATGCATCTTACGATAATTAATTTGCATTTGTTTATGACAATAGAGGGTGTATTTGGAGAGGTTTTGGTTGACATTTGCATTTATTGGTACCACCGGTAACCACGCCTTATTAAAATGAAGAAAGTGTAAGATACAGAAACAATCTATTCCAAGAAAGGGGGGGGGGGATTCCATCCAACACCCACTACAACCCTGTTCACAGCCAAACACTGATGAGGTCAAAGGTTAAGGTCAAAGGTTACAGGTGGCCCAAAAGCAGACCTGCTGGACTGCTGAGTCTATTTGCTCTCAGACGAATGGGCAGCACAGAGACAACAGCATTGCAGCAGCAACAAAGGAAGGGAGTGAGGGAGAGACAGAGAGAGCAAAGGGAGAGAGAGAGAGAGCGCGCGAAGGGAGGTCTGTTAACAAGCGCAACATTAAGACATACAGAGCGAGTGTTTATGAACTTGTCACCTTCCTTGAAATGTGAGGCTTGTGATTGTGAGGTTTCACGCTTGGCGGGGTAGCAATGTGTGTGTTTGTGTGTGTGTGTGTGTGTGTGTGTGTGTAGTCGGCTGTCAGCCAAGCGAAGCAGTGCTTCATCAAAGCTTAGCCTTCTTGCTTGTGAGGGGTGAAGGGAAAAAAAAAACAACGACGACAACAGAATAAAAGACAGTAGCTACACATGAATCACACTCCAGAGATTTGCAGAACACTTTGACTGCACATAGGCAGTACCTTTTACATGACAAGCTGTTAATCTGTAACCAATATAACAAAGCCTGACATAATAATGAAAAGAAAAGTCAATTGAATCTACTTGAATTGAATTTAATTGTGGCTTAAATCTTCTTCTTCTGTTCTGCTTTGTTGAACCATGTCTTTTATGAAGGTATTATACTACAGTGACAAACCTGCAATGGTATAATATTACAATCCATTGGGATGAAGCTTAATGTATTGTTGGTGTGTAATAACCTCTAACTCTACCTATTACACTAGTGCTTCAGTAAATGCAACCCACTGGCCACTGTTTGAACAAGTTGGAATGCAAAGTCACAAAGTCTCAAATGCCACAGTTTGTACATCTGATCAAGACCAGATCAGAGCCAAATACGGCCCTGATAAGGACCAATTTAAGATTCCCCCTCGACTGAAAATGCCAGCTCTGTTCTGCTCTGAACACCTAGCACCAAAACTCCTCTGTTCTGCTCTGAACACCTAGCACCAAAACTCCTCTGTTCTGCTCTGAACACCTAGCACCAAAACTCCTCTGTTCTGCTCTGAACACCTAGCACCAAAACTCCTCTGTTCTGCTCTGAACACCTAGCACCAAAACTCCTCTGTTCTGCTCTGAACACCTAGCACCAAAACTCCTCTGTTCTGCTCTGAACACCTAGCACCAAAACTCCTCTGTTCTGCTCTGAACACCTAGCACCAAAACTCCTCTGTTCTGCTCTGAACACCTAGCACCAAAACTCCTCTGTTCTGCTCTGAACACCTAGCACCAAAACTCCTCTGTTCTGCTCTGAACACCTAGCACCAAAACTCCTCTGTTCTGCTCTGAACACCTAGCACCAAAACTCCTCTGTTCTGCTCTGAACACCTAGCACCAAAACCTTGTTGCCTTCAAAAGTGTTTATTTCCCTGTTCTGCAGTAAATCAGACAGAGAACATTTAGCTTTTTCGTTTTGCTGCCTCTGCAAATGATCATCTCCTAATGACTATTTCATACGCCATGAATCATGAATATAACATCTGAGGAAATACTTAAATCATACACAAGATGCTATATATATATATATATATAGAGAGAGTGTTGAGGACAGAATCCTCCATTGCTGATCAAAGAAGGGAGCTGACCCCATAGATCTGACCACCACTCATGGTGACCTGGCCTATTGGGTAAAATACAGGTCAGGGGAGTGATATGCCTGGTGCAACATCTCTGAGAAGGCTTGTTAAATCCCCATTATCATTATTAAAAACACACACTCACAGCTAAACACACAGATAGTATAAGAGAGAGAGACACACGGAGAAAGAGAGAGAAATAGAGAGAGAGAGAGAGATGGAGGGGGGGGCGCTCATGTGAGAGAGAGAGAGAGATGAAGGGAGAGAGAGAGATGGAGGGAGAGAGAGATGGAGGAGGGGCCGCTCATATGCATCTGAGGTTTAATCCGCTTTAGTCCTCTTTTTTGAATCCTCATCTCTACAAATGACGAGGCATAAAAACAGAAGTGTATGTGTGTCAATGTGCTGAATGTGTGTGTGTGAGGACTCATGTCAATGCCTTCATGTGTATGTGTTAGCTTGCATGATGAGTGTGTGTATGTGTGTGTGTGTGCGTTTGTCTGTGTGTGTGTGTGTGTGTGTGTGTGTATGTGTGGTGTGTGTGTGTGTGTGTGTGTGTGATAGTATGTGCATGTGTTTGCACATGTGTGTGTGTGTGTGTCTGTGTGTGTGTGTGTGTGTGTGCATGGACGATCTCTACTCTGATAGGGTTTAGTTACTAATGCAGGCTTAGTGTGGGGTTAAGTATTACCCCACCCCAGAGCCTTCTTCCTCCCCAGTGGCCCATTTCCCCCAAAAACAATGACCCCATGGGGTGGACCCCAGCTGTCTGACATATGCCAGCTCACCCCCACCTCCACCCACCCATGCATTATATGCCAGATTAAAGCACATAGCAATGGAAGATGAGCTCCTTAGATTGTCCTTTACTGA
Organism: Tenualosa thibaudeaui; assembly: GCA_027481765.1. Taxonomy (NCBI): domain Eukaryota; kingdom Metazoa; phylum Chordata; class Actinopteri; order Clupeiformes; family Clupeidae; genus Tenualosa; species Tenualosa thibaudeaui. The sequence continues at coordinate 1,916,966 of JAIFZK010000047.1, forward strand.
GTCAACCGATGTCGGGGAAAGCAAAGTGCTAGGCGGAAGGATTGTGGCCCATTACTGCTGTAGGAAATGACCGACAATGACCACTCGCTGTCTCTGTGCTAAGGGCAGGCGGGCATTTGCCCACTAATTCCCACTGATAAATTCTACGCAGCTGTCAGTGCATTCTCTTGGCAGTGCGTGCCCGGGGAAAAAATAATTGGCTATTTACGGGCGCGCTGGAGTGTTTCGACACAAATAGAGTGTAAAATTTGAGTCCGATGAGGCTGTGTCAGAGCTGTCAGTCGGAGAGAGGGTGGGTGCAGAGAGGAGGCGGTGGTGAGCGGAGTGGAGTGCGGAGCGTGCCAAGCCAGCGAGGCCGCGTCTCCTTCACCCTTCAAGGGAGCCCGTCACTCTTCAGCTCCCTGCTGTGTGACTCCCAGTCAGAAGTGCCCCGGAGGAAACTACATTTTCCTGAAGATGGACTGGCCCTGATCCATGCCAGTGCTGGCCCACAGCTGAGAGTGGGAGTGATGCTGAGGTTAAATAGCATTCCTTTTGATACAGTGTAATTAGTAATTATTTTATTTGCACAGTATATAGCCTTTTATTCTTTATCTTTTATATCTATATGCTTATATAGTACAAAAATTTTGTAAATCCAAATGAGAACATTTCAAAGTAAAGTTGACTGGTATTTAGCAGATAGTGTAATCCAGAGCGACACTGACTGGCAATGTGGAGTTCGTGAATCAAACCCAGGTCACCTGACTTTCAGTCGAGCGACGTCACCACTCCTCCACCATTTGACTTTAGCTTTACCATTTGACTTTAGCTTTACCTTACAATATTTCACAACTTCTTTATTTATTGATGCTAACAATACTGAATGTTGACTTGTATGTCTATTAACAGTACTGGTTGATGTCTTCAAAAAATGACGATGTAATTGGGTTCAATTTAATCACAAGAATTATTTCTATTCCACAATACAACTAGCCTGGGAACCTGAGCCCCATCCAGGAGGAAGTTGGTCTGGGCAATAAGTGCTAGACCTCCCATATCCAAGGGGCAGCACCAATGGATACATATCAAAATCTCTCTGTAACAATTGTATGGTGCAGCAACCAATGAGAGCATCTACATTGTGTGCCACTGTTTCAGTGGCACTGCTCTCTTGTCATCATGTTAAGCGTGCCCAGAGACTCTCTACATGACTCTGAGACTGATGTGATTGGTGCCTTGGATTTAGGGGCATAGCTAATGAGCTGTGAGTCTGATGTGATTGGTGCCTGGGATTTAGGGGCATAGCTAATGGGATGAAACTGCAGATCAAATTCAAATTTGCTAGCAGTACATCTGGATTTCCTGGTTATTATACAACAACACAACAGGAATGTTAAATGTGGTGTAAGCTATGTTAGATCACAATGTGTTTATGTATTTATGTTTGGATGGTGCAGTTGTTCAAAGAAGATTCACCCCTTTCTCTCAGTCATCACTGTGAAACTCTGCACAGTGCTTTACTGTTAAAGGGAGACAGATTGTCTACTTTGTTTGGTTCCAGTTCAGTGAACAAGAGCTGTCTACAAGATACCCAAACCAATTTTTGGCCAGGCTACTCAAGGAATGACAGAGAGAGCAAATGGATCATGATGAGTATTTGCTGAACGTGACAAAAAGTGTTACAGGTCACTGATCACTTCGAATTGCTCATAGTACCTTGAAGAGGGTGACTGATTCCAGAATACTATACTACAAACTGCTCCCATTCTTCTGGAAACAACCAAGCAAAAGCTTGAAAAAAAGCTGAAAAGCTGAAGCAAAAAAGCTGTTGCCATTGACAGCGGTCATTATACTCTTACAGTGGTCATTATACAGAAATAAATGACCTCCGAACATTGGCAAGGCCCATTCAAAGTGAACGGAACCTCCCACACCGTTCTGGAGAGCCGTGTAATAAGTGGCAGTTGTGTGCCAGGATGGATACAGTCTGTCATCTGTCCATCTTGGTGTATTCTCCAGTCTCCTGTTGGCGAGCAGGTGTCATGCTGTGAACATACGGCGCACCAGCAAACTCAAACAGCCCGAAGATATTAAAAGCACGACTGCACTTTTGTCAGAAATCAGCGCATTAGTGTGTGGTGTAACATCAACTGAAGTATCAACTGGATCCATTCAGGTATACAACAGAATGCGTTTTTGGATGGGTGCCATGCTGTGGACACACGGTGCTCCTACCAGCGCTACGCTAACAGCATGACAATGCTGGGACTGAGCCCCCGCACATACGCACTACATGAACTGTTTCAACCCACAGCTGTAGGCGCATCACACCACCGCTGAGTGTTAATTGGGTGGGCCACAGATACAAGTTATTTGTAGGTTAGCTGTCATTATGCTGATAGCGACGCCTTTTGCAATAACTTGTGATTTTCACTCACTACATGTCTTGCCCTTTCATTAGTTTCATTTCGTTTCATCTCTTTGCTCACTCACTTACTCATTCGCTCATTCGCTCGTTTGTTCACTAACTCAGAAGGCGATTAATTCAAATCTTTGAATCTGTGTGAGTGCAGCTTCAGCATTCAGAATGTATTCTTCACAGCCAGGCCGGTGTCAAGCTGTCTGTCTCCCTCAGCCATTTGTTTCTACTCGTTGGCCGTTTGCTCTTTAGTTATTTCCAAAAATGATCTGAGAAGACAAACTCGGGAGGATTTACTGTGGTGACTAAGTGGCTCATTTTTCTGGGCTGCATTGTTAATGGCTTGTTAATGGTTCATTATTCTGTCCCGACAGAATGTTTTTTTTTCCCAAGAGAGCACTGTGACTGAGACAGGTTCATGCTGCGTGCTGTTTGATGCAACTCCCACCCCACAAACGTGCGCACGCACACACACACACATACCCGCCCTCCGCACACACACACACACACACCCTTCCTACTTCCTTCCCTTCCTTGCCTCATACTTCTCTATTGCCTCCTGTGGATCTCCTCTCTGCGATTTTACCCATCATGCTCCTGGGGTTCTCTAGTCCTCTCAACACAGACAACAGCTGGCATGCGCTGGGTCATCTATGTGCCCGGCCCAGATCCGGCTTATAAGTGAAACAGATTCCACCATGTCTGGGCCAGGTTCCAACCAGAAGAGACTGACTCCCTGACTGTGCCCCAGAATTATGTCCTTTCTCGAGCAGAAGAGCACAAGACAGGTTAATGCCAGTGGACAGACATGTAATTTTACAAGTACTCAGGACAAATAAAACCTTAACACAACCACACACACAACCACAACCACAACCACACCCACCTCCTCCTCTTCCCCCAAACACCCCAACCCCTTCCTATCCCGCTCCCTCCGACCTTCCTGCTGCTGTTTCGCTTTCAACTCAAACGCAATTGCTTCCACACGCCTATTGAGTCTAAGTACTGCTGCGCTTTTCTGTGTGCCCACAGAGTCAATCGCTGGGTATTACAGCCGAAGCAAACAACTCCAAGGTCTCTCCTCTCCTCTCCTCTCCTCTCCTTGCCGGCTGAACGGAGGACAACACTTCTGTCTGGGTGTACATCACGGGGAGCCAATGAATTTTGGTAAAGGATTACTTGGCTTCCCCTGAAGGCCCGCAGTCCTGCAGCTAAATTCATGAGCATTTTATTTCTCCTCTTTTTCTGTCTTATTTTTCCGGGCTGAAAGGCTGTTCCACCCCAGGCTTTGCTTAATGGAAGAGCAAAGGGAGGCAACAGCAGGTATTACCTGAGGCAGACAACACACCTGAGTTCAGCTCACACACAGACACTGGACTACTCCAATCATCACACTGATTGGAGACCCACCCACATTCTATACTGTATATGTGCTGTCTATTTAATATATATCCACCCACATACTTTAGGCCTATATGTTCCATAGAATATTTTAAGGCCATTAAATATATAATGTGTATAATCCTAGACAGTCATCACACAGTACACCCAACCAAATACTATATATATACAGAATATATTATATATACCCACCCCAGACTATATGTTCACATCACTGTCCTCCTCATATATAGACCTCTAGTCCTGTTGAAAGCAAATGATTTTATGTCCCCTTACGTTAATGTGAGAACCATAGTCCCTATATATAATTTGTATAAACAATTAAAACATTTCCATATGTGGGTTCATACATAAACACAATTATTATTATTATTATTATTATTATTATTATTATTATTATTATTATTATTAGTACCCATAATACCCATAATAATAATACTAATACACTGGTGGTAGGTGTAGGCTATTACTAGTGGTAATGGTATTCAGTTAAAGTACTAGGTGAAATTCATTTGCATGAATTTACAAGCCATAGACCAGTAAGATTCTGACTGTATCTGTGTTGCTCATCTGCATCTGATCTCCAAATAGAAACAGCCATTGTGCAGCCTTTATGTAATGCAATTTAAGGGTAATCTCACATCTATCAGGAGTTGTAGCGATGTTAACTTCCTTTACAGCAAGGCTACAGTGCAGGAAGAAATAAACACAGTAATGCTGTTTGTACACCTGCACAGGGAGAGGGGAGGAGTGTTGCCGTTTGTAGACCTGCACACTGATAAGGAAGGAATTTGGAATGGATTTGTCTTAAATGTAGCATGGATGGTCCCAGCAGTGTTATCTAAGAGTAAATGTTCTTATGTTAAAGTGTTGCCTTTGTTTCACTCAAAATAAATCAGCTCTTGTTGAGATCTCACAAGCCCCCTCTGGACCAATAAGGATCAAAGACAACAGATAAAAATTTGAAGATCTCAACTTGAACTTTAATTAGACAGGAGGGCTATTTCACAGGCAATGAAATAAGGCATTGAATAAAATGGTCAGAATCTCACATCAAGCTGAGGCCAGCTGTGTCTTGGAAAAATGTCAGTTGTGTCTAAGAATAATATATAATATATTATATTACTCACACTGAATTTAATGCACACCTACACTCTTTCTATGCTGCTAAATACTATACTCTACCTCCATCCCACTGTGAACCTGTCTTACAACAATCAGTGCTCTGTTACAAGTCTACTTATGCCCTGTCATCTCACTATATACAGTTGTTGAAATGATAATAAAACCCAACTTGAAACCCAGTTTTCCTGGCCTTGTGGTGTGGTACTGATCATGACTATCTTGGCACAAGTTTGGTAAGAATGCCACAATCTGCCAAATCTATGCCAATCTGGCATAGATTTGGCACTTTTGTGGATGTGGATTTAGAATGGATCAATTGGTATACAAGGATTCCCGGCTAATATGGTACAGACTTAGCACCAATCTGGTATCATTTACAGAGATGCAAAATAGATTTGGTGTGTGTGTGTGTGTGTGTGTGTGTGTGTGTGTGTGTGTGTGTGTGTGTGTGTGTGTGTGTGTGTGTGTGTGTGAGAGAGAGAGGGGGGGGGTGTTAGGGAGAAGCTTGGAAGGCAGTCTTTGATTAAAAGAATATTTTAGTAATTAATCTCATCTGACATTTATATAGTAACAGAGTGCACTTAACTCTCTATAAATACTACCCAGTG
>JAIFZK010000047.1:1927500-1935000 GCA_027481765.1 Tenualosa thibaudeaui
TCCGGATTCTGCGATCATAATGACTCACTCCAATTCACACATTAACTTCTGTTAATGGGTGACCCATGTGACCCATTGTCACATGATCAGGCATGTGGTGTACAGATCACAGTTCCACCCACAGTGGTCCAAAGATATAACTCCTGGTTCTCTACCATCAGATCAGAACTGAAGAAGCTTTTTGGATGAAAGGTGAAACTTCTTCAAGCTCCAAAAAGAAGTCCAGTTGCATACCATGAACCTGGATGAATGAGAATCTTCACAGACACTCTGATACCTACCCAGAATGCTTTGCATCAGTATGCAGGAGGATGACCTCTTTCATCAGTCGTTTCCATTAGCGCCACTTTCCATAGTGTAAGACAGCCTTTCAACAAGCTGCATCTCATTTCTCACATTATGTAGCTTATACTACCTGGAAAATGGTATTCATGATCAACATTTTTGGACACTGTTGGTCAACGTTGTAACACAGAAAAGACGAATGTATTAACAGTATACTAACAATGTATTTAGAGTATACAAAATGTGACTTCTGGATTCTAACAAGACCGGAGAGTGTGAGTGTGTCATAAAAAAAACAAAACAAACAATTTATTTTGCAATCAGAAAGAAATGTCAGCGGATCTCCTTCTGCTCTGAGGTGCACTGGTGTGTCTCCTTCCATAATTAGAGTGGGCCATCTCCGCCGTGGAAGAAAAACAGAAACAGCAAAGAAAGATGAATCTGCTGGGGTTGTCACATATGATGTGGCTGTCTATACTGGTTTTGGTAGCACTTTACCAGAGGCTGGCAGCACAAGAGTGTCATGACACTTTTTGAATGTTCCTGATTGTTGTCATTAAGTGCTGTGTGGTTTTTGTAATGTAAAATTGCAGACATTACAAAAACTGAATTATGGTTAATGACAACAATTATAAACATTAATGAAGTGTCATGGCATGTCATGTCATGTTCATGATACGTGTCATGGCGTCTTTAGGCATGAGAGGCTCGACAAGTGTAACTGTGTTTCTTTTGTTGTTGTTTTTTTAATCATGAAAGTAACTGAATAAGTGACTGAGTTCAGTTGAGCAACAGGATGTTTTGTAGCAGACTAAATCTCAGAGCAACAGTAGAGCTGTTTGCTCTTTGATGTCTGCTTTTCCATGGGGCTTGCAGTGCAGTCCAGGACAAATAGTGGCTGGAAGTAGAGAGGCGATTAGAAACAAAACAGTGTGTGTGTATGTGTGTGTGCGTGTGTTGTGTGCGTGTTTGCTTGTGTGTAAGCATGTTTGTCAGTGTGTGAGTCGGTGTGTGTCTTTGTGTGGGTGTGAGGATTGTGTGTGGTTGTGTACTTATGTGTGTGTTTGTAAGTGTGTGGGTGTATGTTTATAACTGTGCGAGATTGTTTGTAGGTGTGTGTGTGTGTGTTCTGGCACAAGAGGTGTCTGTATCTAAAGAGGTGAGCAGTAAAAGGGCTTCAGGTGAGAGGAAAGAACAGCAGCAACAGATGGCCTCACAGATGGGTCCTTCTCATATCGACCGGACAGTCAGAGGGGGGCCCTCTGTTTGTGTGTGTGTGTGTGGATATGCATGTATGTGTGCACAAACTGCATGTGTGTGTGTGTGTGTACTTGTGTGCGTGTGTGTTATAACTGATGAGAGAGCAGGGAAGAGAGAGAGAGTGTGTGTGTGTGTGTGTGTGTGTGTGTTATAACTGATGAGAAAGCAAGGAAGAGAGAGAGAGAGTGTGTGTGTGTGTTATAACTGATGAGAGAGCAGGGAATAGAGAGAGTGTGTGTCTGTGTGTGTTATAACTGATGAGAGAGCAGGGAAGAGAGAGAGTGTGTGTCTGTGTGTGTTATAACTGATGAGAGCAGGGAAGAGAGAGAGAGAGAGTGTGTGTGTGTGTGTGTGTGTGTGTTATAACTGATGAGAGAGCAGGGAAGAGAGAGAGAGAGTGGGTGTTATAACTGATGATAGAGAGAGTGTGTGTGTGTTATAACTGATGAGAGAGCAGGGAAGAGAGAGAGAGAGTGGGGGTGTTATAACTGATGAGAGAGCAGGGAAGAGAAAGAGTGTGTGTGTGTGTGTTATAACTGATGATAGAGAGAGAGTGTGTGTGTGTTATAACAGATGAGAGAGCAGGGAAGAGAGCGAGAGAGTGTGTGTGTGTTATAACTGATGAGAGAGCAGGGAAGAGAGAGAGAGTGTGTGTGTGTTATAACTGACGAGAGAGAGAGTGTGTGTGTTATAACTGATGAGAGAGCAGGGAAGAGAGCGAGAGAGTGTGTGTGTGTTATAACTGATGAGAGAGCAGGGAAGAGAGAGAGAGTGTGTGTGTGTTATAACTGACGAGAGAGAGAGTGTGTGTGTGTTATAACTGATGAGAGAGCAGGGAAGAGAGCGAGAGAGTGTGTGTGTTATAACTGATGAGAGAGCAGGGAAGAGAGAGAGAGAGTGTGTGTGTTATAACTGATGAGAGAGCAGGGAAGAGAGAGAGAGTGTGTGTGTGTGTTATAACTGATGATAGAGAGAGAGAGTGTGTGTGTGTTATAAAAGATGAGAGACAGTGAGAGAGAGAAAGAAAGAGAAAGAGAGAGAGTCTGTAGGTCCTTGCCTGCCTATCCCTAACCTGAGAGATGAACAGATGGCATAAGGGCTCCTATCTAAACAGTTAATGTCTGTCTGTTACTTTGATTTGACTCCTCAGACACTGGATGTCCCTCTGTGAGTCAGGCTGAGTTTCCTGATGAAGACAAATGGCTATGAAGTTATGAGACACTGGAACTAAAGTGGAGAAAATGGAGCTGCAGGAGACGACATCACTGATTAGGTTTGTATTTCCAAACCAGATGGTTTTAAAAGAAGCTGCTTTATAATTGAACCAAACCTCAAAGCAAACCACACCAGAGAGGCAGTGTGCCCCTGCCTTCAGTGCTCTCCTGTGTCTCTTACCAGATGTCTTTGTCCCAAAGAAACGTGTGTTAGAAGTGAACAAAATGTCGAACAAAACATCCCCGAAAGGTATAGCTCTCCCCTTCCATTAGCCTCCCACAGAAACTTGCAGTGTTTTGTTATTGCTTGGGGGACAGGGTGTCCCCAACTCCATTTGTTTCAAGTTCACAGTGCCAGGACTGTGTACAAACACCAATTTCTTTCACAGTGTGCCCTTGTGAATGGAGAGGTATTGTAGCGGATGAGGAGACACTGAATGTTACAAAAGATGCAGAAAGTCCAAATGCTGAGTGAATGTCCAAATGCTAAGTGGATGTCTAAATGCTAAGTGAATGTCCAAATGCTGAGTGGATGTCCAAATGCTAAGTGGATGTCCAAATGTTAAGTGAATGTCCAAATGCTGAGTGGATGTCCAAATGCTAAGTGGATGTCCAAATGTTAAGTAGATGTCCAAATGCTAAGTGGATGTCCAAATGTTAAGTGGATGTCCAAATGCTGAGTGAATGTCCAAATGCTAAGTGGATGTCCAAATGTTAAGTGGATGTCCAAATGCTGAGTGAATGTCCAAATGCTAAGCGGATGTCCAAATGCTGAGTGAATGTCCAAATGCTAAGCGGATGTCCAAATGCTAAGTGGATGTCCAAATGCTGAGTGAATGTCCATATGGTGAGTATTAGGTGTGTATTAGCATTGCTTTCCTTGCCTTGAAGTTGCAAGATGTAGGACCCACTGTTTAAGGAAAAATGTGGCGTGATTCAATCTATAGCCCCGTTGTTTGATAGCAAACCGGTAGCTATCATTAACTGAATGGGGCATAGGAACAGGACACTGAAAGTGAGTTTCTGTGCCCCATTCAGTTAGTGTGAGCTGCTTGTTCATTATTCGGTCTAAGATGCATCAAATTTCCTCCTTCTTTTCCCTACTGACAGCACTCAGTTAACAACAGGATTCACACCAGAATTCTCCTTAAAGTTCTGAAATATATATACGCAATTAAATTTTCTTAAAAAATAAATTTCTTTTATTTTTGTTCTTGAATTTTTTGTTTGTTTCTAAAATGAGAAAGATCTCAGGCATCCATTGTAATGATTCTTTGTAAGATTAACAATGATGAGATATTCGTTTTAAAATGGAGTCCACCGTTACAAACCGTTTGTGCAAAACATCTGGAATCCCTCAATTGCCATACCTTTCCTTCCTCGTGGGCAGATACTTCCTGTGAACTATGCCAGAGCCCTCTGTCTGCTGATTGCCCACCCAAAAATGTGTAAAACTAAGCTAATGGAGAGATCCCTGTCTGGAGCAAGATGTGACATTGAGCGGAAGCACTAGGTGGCGCTAGCCTGGCTAAGCTTATGGTGCACATCGGCTGCTATATGTTGTTCAAAATTCTCTAGTTCTTCTTCTGACTATCAGCAATCCAAAAGCATGAACAAAAGAATTATATTTTGAAACGCTCCATGCAAAACACATCAGCTCTCAGTGTAATAATCGCAGCCTTAGACTGATCACAGGACAGCTTTTGTAAAAAAAAAAAAAATATCTAGGGGGTAGTAATTTCTGTGTGAGCATCTGCATCATGTCGCCGCTGATGATAGAACGCAATGCCCCTTGGGAGATTATTTTACAGCCATTGTATTTTTCAACCAAAAATGATTTTAACATGATTATATCTATTGTCACTGATGACAGTGTGGGCCGAGAGAGTGAGAGAGAGAGAGAGAGAGAGAGAGAGAGAGAAGAAAGAGGAAAATTATACACTGTAAGCTTATTGCTTTGCAATTGAACTCAGAAAGATGAAGCAACAGAGTTGAGCAGAAGATGTACCTCATGTGCTGTTTCCTTGTGTGCTGCTCTTGTGTGTCCGTGTGTGTGTGAGTGTGTGTACTTGTATATGTGTGTGAGTGTATTTGTGTGTGTACTTTGTGCATTGTGAGTGTGTGTTTGTGCATGTGTTTGTATGTGTGTGTGTGTACTTGTATATGTGTGTGTACTTATGCATCATGAGTGTGTGTGCATGTGTTTGTGCATGTGTTTGTGCATGTATGTGTGTGTGTGTGTGTGTGTGTGTGTGTGTGTGTGTGTGTGTAGTGACCCGGTGCTCCTCTGCGCTGAGACAGAAACAGAAGCTCTGCCCTGTTTGATTATGCAGTAAGTGAGTATGTATGTGTGTATGTGTGTGTGTGTGTGTGTGTGTGTGTGTGTGTGTGTGTGTGTGTGTGTGTGTGTGTGTCGCTCGTAGCTTCAGTCTTTCTGTCTCGCCTCCAAGATCTTTACATTCAACACGTTGGGTCATCAGGATGCCGTCGAGTCCAATGCAGATGTCTGAGATTGCAACCCACACACACACACGCACACAATCACCCACACACACACACACACACTCTCATCTCATTCTCTTAACATCTCTCTTCACCTCCACCCAACCCCACCCCTCTCCCCTCCCTCACCGTCTCTGTCCCCCCTGCAATGGACGTGTAAACGATGTGGATGTGGTGTCCTAGCCGATGGAAGTCAGCCAGGGCAGTGTGGAGCATTGTGCTGTCCCCGGGTGATGAATGAGGCCACAGCCGGTCAGAGGAGACGAGATGGTCAAGAGGACCATTACTTTCCCATTATTACTGACCGTGTGTGTGTTTGAGGGTGAGAGAATATTAGTCTGTCTGTGTGTGTGTGTGTGTGTGTGTGTGTGTGTGTGTGTGTTTGAGGGTGAGAGAATATTAGTCTGTGTGTGTGTGTGTGTGTGTTTGAGGGTGAGAGAGAGATAGGATATGAGTGTGTGTGTGTATGTATGTGTGTGTTTGAGAGAGAGACAGAGAGAGAGCATGAAAGAAAGAGCTGTGTGAGAGGAAATGAGTGTGGACCTGTGTGCGTGTGTGTGTGTGTGTGTGTGTGTGTGTGTGTGTGTGTGTGTGTGTGTGTGTGTGTTTGAGAGAATGACAGAGAGAGAGAGAAAGAAAGAGCTGTGTGTTAAAGAGAGAAAATTAGTGTGGACCTGTGTGCGTGTGTGTGTGTGTGTGTGTGCGTGTGTGTGTGTTTGAGAGAATGACAGAGAGAGAGAGAAAGAAAGAGCTGTGTGTTAAAGAGAGAAAATTAGTGTGGACCTGTGTGCGTGTGTGTGTGTGTGTGTGTGTGTGTGTGTGTGTGTGTGAGAGACTCTGCATTCTCAGCACTTCCCTTCTAATTCACTCAGTCTCTGGGCCCAGATAACATTTAACAGCACTACTATGGATCCACTTCACTGTTGGCTCAGACCTCAGACTGGGCACTCTCTGTGGTTGTCACCTCTCTACACAGGCGTGTGTACGTGCACATCCCTGCTCCTGTGTGTGTGTGTGTGTGTGTGTGTGTGTGTGTGTGTGTGTGTGTGTGTGATGTGCTATCAGTTAGGTGTTCTCTTATATATAGGGTACCTGGTTCTGCAATCAGGCAAGTGATCTCATTTATATGCTGGTCTGGTATGCAGGGTTTAGGTAGAGGGGGATGCATCATCCATGGAAAGAAACTGCTAGAAAATGGAATAAAATCATCCTGACACCGTGTCAAATTGCATATTACATATGGTGATAGTGTTCTTTGTCAACACAGTGGCCACCTGACCAACATTTTCATGACATCAAAAGTCACTGTCACTCAGCTACCAAAAGTCACTCGCTTGGGAACCTCAAGGTTCTGGACTGCAGGAATTTAGGATGTAGTCTGGTGAAGAATTTAGGATGTAGTCTGGTGTTCCTAACATACTCCTTACCCAAGATATAGATTATTTCAGGATTATTTCAGAATAAGATGCTGTTTGTTTCAAAGGGTCTAGGGCAAAGAAAAAACTGAGAATTTGTTTGCAGTTGATCATAATTGGATTTTGCTTCCACAATACAGAAATGTCTCTCATGATAATGACTTGTTGTGATGCACCAAATGATTTGTGATTTAATTTAGCAGAGGAGCTAACTAAGCAGCCTTTGTGATTCATAGTCACTATACATCAGCAGGTGACGTCACCCACGGCTGTCTGAGAGCTGAGAGAGGAATCTGAAAGACTCACTCCATCTGCCTCAAGATGCTTAGAGCAAAGAAACCTTTTGCTACATTTCCAAACTGCTTTGAATTCACAAATTTCTTGTATTTATTTATGCATTTGGCTGACCTTTTTATCCAGAGCAACTTACATTCATCAAGTACTTCAGCGCCAGTCTCCCCTTGAGGAGCTTAGGGTTAAGTGCCTTGTTCAAGGGCACAACAGTGGCAACTGGGATCCAGCCCACAATTTCCAGGCTACCTAATATGCTAGTCAGGTTCCTTAGTATGCTAGACAGGTTCCTTAACCGCTTCGCTGCCACTGCCCACTTCTTGTCTCTAAAGTGTCTTTAGCTCTTCCCTGAACATGTCTGTAGTTCACAATGACAAATTATTTTGAACTAGGCCTACTCTAAGTCCTGATACTCTGATGTTTTAGTGCATTTAAAATGATTACTTTTAAATTGCAGTTAAACTGCAGTTCATTCTTGAAAAATTATTTTTACTACTCAGAAATGCTGATCCATTCTATTAGGCATGATAGGA
>JAIFZK010000047.1:1942500-1987500 GCA_027481765.1 Tenualosa thibaudeaui
TGGTGACCGGCTTAGTGGCCACCCAAAACCCCTGAGGCCAAAAGAGAATCCCAAGCAATTTAACAGCTGAATGATGTCTTTAAATATGCAATATGTCCACTCTTCCATCACTAGAGTTTCTTAAATCGTTGGAATGTGAGAGTGAACTTTAAATAAGCTTCTGCCGCTGACAGCTGAGGCTTTGTGAAAAACTGTCATGATTCCCTTACGCCTGGCATTAACAGGTACAGGCTTACAGTCTAGGATTAAAGAGAAATAAGAATGTTTTACATATCTGACGTTTCATGAGAGCTCAATGTGTGTATATCCTCGTCCAACTCTAAGACCAGTTACACTTGTCAAGGTTTTAAATCAGATTTTTCTTTTTCAAATCAGCTATAAAACTGTCATTTCCTGCCACCACTAGAATGAAGATGAAGCAAGGTCAAGGATAAGTTCATAAACACAGAAACCAACTATAGGGAGAACCCAGCATTTTCTGGGGATGGGGGTGGGGGGTGGTCTTGGCACCAAATAATGCCAGTCCAAAACTATCACACGATGGCAGAAGACATTATTGAAGTCTTCTGAAGATTTGGGGCTTTGCTGTTTCAAGCAGCAGAAACTGAGATGCACTTCTTAATGACATTAACTGAAACATACTTTGATGTCCTCACAAGAACATGACATGGGAATGCACTGCTGCAGAACCACAAACAATAGAAACACTCGTTGGCATGCCGATAAGAAGTACACAAGTTCTCTCAGTCTTCAACACTAAGTGGGTCATCAGTGTGTATTGACACTCTGCTGTATTTTAATGCTCTGCTATGCAAGTTTTATGCTGACTGACACAGATTATTTGTCTGATGTCTGGCGTGGCATGAAGGGTAAATATGCTAGGTACGAGCTTTTCAGGTTAGCTAAAAAAAAGCTTGCAGTCTCTCTAAGTGTTTTTTAATGCTAGCTATGTACACTAGCAGTCCATGCAAGTAAATGTCATGCTTCCTATTAGGGGTATGTTAGCCACCTTTGAGTGTGTGTCATGCTGGTTAAGTACATGCTCTCACTTTTAAGTGTGAATTATTCTAGTACATGCTGACACTCTTTATGTGCATGTGTATCTGGGAGTGTTTGGGGGGTGTGTGTGTGGTGTGTTGCGGTGCGTTTGTGTGTGTTGCTGGTGCTTAAGCATGCTGGGATTCTTTGTCTGAGCGTGTGTGTGTGTGTGTTTTGCTGGTTGACTGGCTGGAGTGCTTCCTTAGCGCTTGGGAGTGGGAAGAAGTTTTCACTGCGCTGCCAGAGCGTGCTGAGCGCATGAGAGGATTACGAGTGAGCCAATCTCCAGCGACACCAAATCAAAGTGAGAATTAACACCAGCGACAGACGTCGACGGCTTGCCTACTCTCCCCTCACCTCCCCTCACATCGCCTCAGCTCAGGCCGGCCATCGCTACGTGCCTTTGCACTTGGCAGATTGAAGAGGAGGAAGAGGAGAATGAAGACTTGCAGTAGGATGGAAATAATCTCTCTCTCTCTCTTTCACACACACACACACACACACACTAATCAGAAGTGTTTCACTTGGTCGCCCAGGGAAACCTTTTACTCAGTCCTCTTCACCTACAGTGTCAGATGAAGATGATCACTCCACACACACACACACACACACACACACACACACACACACACACACACACACACACACACACACACACACACACACACACACACACACACACACACACACACACACACACACACACACACACACACACACACACACACACACTCACACACACACACACACACACACACACACACCTCCTCACTCAGCCCCAGAGACACAGACATCTGGCCTGGGCAATAACATCAACCACAACCATGGCCAACACTTAGACACAAAAATCAAATACCCGTTTTCTAAAACAGATTGTTACAGTCCTTGATTATGACTGGTTGACTCGTGTTCAATGCCATTTTATATTCCCCGACATAGTTTGTTATATATGGCTGCGGCATTCAATAGTTACATTGGCTGCATTTGTGTGTTACTTGGCAACCATTCAGCTGAAGGTGAGTTTGTTCTATACCATGAATACAGCACAGCTGAGGGGCTTTAACAGCACTCAGCTTCACCCCACTCGTCTTGTGCCTAACAACACCCCTCAGCTGTGCTATATTGTGATATATATGTATACAATGGCTTCTCAGGGCTTATTGCTTAATTAGAAGGTGAGGTTATTTATTTATTTAGTTTATTTGTTTTATTTTTTAAAGGAGCAATGTGTAATAACAATGACCTAGAAACAATAACAGAATGTGAAGAAAAAACGCCTGAGCATAGCACTGTCTAAATATCCACAGCGGTTAGCATGCAAATCAAGTACTGTTAGGCCAACTATTCTATCACATTCTACTATCTAATACAAAGTGAGTGAATTCAAAGCTACATTGAACACAACTCAGTATTTCACAAGAAGGAGGCTACAGCTACACATAACAACTTTAAAGACCAAACACAAATAGAAGTGTTGTTATTTGATGCACTTCAACAGATTTGCAGTCTCATTTGCAGTTTTTCTGTCAATTAGCAGAATGATGGACTTAGCCTTGGCGCTAGCTTTACTCTCTTCTGTTCTGAGAATGAGAGGTAGTCCAGCAGCAACAGCATCAGTCATGAAAATAAAAACAAAAAGTTCAGGAGAATAAGGGTAATAATGTTTACAACAAGCAGTTCATCAATTATTTATAATTATTTAGCTCCCGAGGAGGAAAAAAGTAAATAAAGACTGCATGGGAGCAGTATGACTGGGAGAATACATGGCGCCATGAAACTTATTTATCGAAAGAAAAAATAAATATAGCGTCTTAATCCATGGGCTTGAAGCTGTCAATGTTTTTCTCTCAGAGGAGCTTACATAACTCCAACAGCACCCAGTTAAAGAGCGGGAGAGAGAGAGAGAGGGAGAAAAAAGGGAAATCTCTTGGCAGCTAGTGATGCCAGTTCAAAACTATCAGACGATGGCAGCAGACTTTCTTAAAGTCGTCTGAAGATTTGGAGCTTTGGCGTTTCGGGCAGCAAAAATAACACATACTTCTTAATGACATTAACTGAAACATAGTTTGATGTCCTCAATAACACGTCAGAGGAATGCGGAGATGCAGTAGTGGGCTAGTGTAAACAACAATAATGGAATATTGTTTATGTTCCCTTGATGTTGATACTGAATTTAATATCTCAGAAAAACATTCTCATTCTCATTATAGACCACATACATTCACAGTCTAACTGCCTATTAGTCTTGATGCAGAGATGCTGTTGTTTCATGGTTACGTAAGAAAACTGGACACTAGATTATTCAGTTAAGGAACATCAACATTTTGCAAAAACACACAAATTGTTATAACCAGCTCAAATAATGTGTTGCATCTCCAATCCAATTTCTAGTGTATTTCTGTAAATCCTCCAAAGCTGATGAACATAGCCCTCTACAGGATCACACACTGTACACAAGTTCAGTTGAGCACAATGTTTCTAGTGAAATTAGATGCCAAAGAGGAAGCCTGCTGGGCAATGTGTCTGGATTTTCATATCCTCTCCAATCTTCATAATCATAGTCTTCAGTGGCGAGACTGTGGCCCACTGGTTAGGGCCTTGCACTTGTTCCTGCAAGGTGGCTGGTCCGGTCCCTGACCAGGAGAAAAAAAAAAGTACTTTCCTTTCTTGACTGACAACACAGAAAAGTCAAAAGTCTCCTCTCCTCTCTCTTCTTCATTCCTCGCTTCTCCTCTCCTCCTCTCCTCTTCTTCTCTCCCCTCCTCCTCCCCTCTGCCTTCCTCTTCTCCTTCATTCCTTCTCTACTCTACTCCTCTCTTCTCCTTCACTCCCCTCCCCTCCCCTCCTCTCCTCCCTCCTCTGCTCTCCACACCCTGCTGCTGTGGAGATGCAGCTGGAGATCCTAACCCTTTCACTGTTATTTGCACTCTGTTATCTCTGTGTGTGTGTGTGTGTGTGTGTGTGTGTGTGTGTGTGTGTGTGTGTGTGTGTGTGTGTGTATTAGGCTAGTCTAGTCTGACAAATCCTTAGCAACCCCACCTTTTTATTCACCTCACTCACCCTTGCCCCCCAATACATACACGGCACCTCTCTCTCTCTCCACTTCACTTTCCTACTCCCTCCATCTCTCCTCCTCTAAATGACCTCTATACCCCTCCCTCTCCCATCTCTTTCTGTTATTCTCTCTCTTCTTTTCTCCCTTCTTTGCTTTCCTTCTATAGATGCCTCCTTCCAATCTCTTGTCTACCTGTATCTTTTTCATATTGGTTCAATTCAATTCAAATTCATTTTCATTCAAAGGAGCTTTGTTGGTACGACAAAAACCTCAATTTGTTTTGCCAAATTATTTCTAATTACGCTTCTCTTTCTCTCTCCCTCCCCATCTCTCTCTCTCTCTTCTTCTCTTTTCCTGTCTTCTTACTACCTCTTCTTTCTCACTCATGGTCCTCACCTCCGTCCATCCCTGTAGGCATTGTAGACTCCATCCTGTTTAACCCATCCTTCTCTGTGTGTGTGTGTGTATCTATGCGTGTGTGTGTGTGTGTGTCAGCTCTCATATGAACCTTTAATATCCAGTCTGTGTCAAAACCACAAGCCTGTCAAATTTACGAGGTGAGGACATTGATTATAACTCAGACCCCTCCACAGGGAGTGAGTGTGTGTGGGTCTTTTGAGTGTGTGTGTTTGTGTGTGTGTGTGTATGTGTATGCATGTGGGAGTGAATATGTGTGTGTGTGTGTTGTACACATGAGTGTGTCTCTGTGTCTGAGTGTGTGTGTGTGTGTGTTGACAGATCTGCTGATCAGAAGTGAAATATTGGTCCAAGAGCCACAGTAGAGATGGATGACCTTTCTGGTCAAAGCCTGTTTGTCCAAAGCTGATTAAAAACCCCAAATGACATTTTAGGCTATTATCACATTAGAGCTCTCTCTCGTTTCGCACACAAACCATTTGTGTGTAATTAACCGCTGACTGTGTGTAGCGTGTGTGTATGTGTGTGTGTGTGACTTCAGTGAGTGGCAGATGGCTCTGTTTCTGAAACAGCCTCTCCACGCCTCAATAACACAGTGCTCCTTAGTTCTCTTGATGCACACAAACACACATGTGACCACACACACACACACACACACACACACATACAGAGACATGTTTCTAATAGGACAGATGAAAATCATACATGTTTTCAACAGAATATTTTTATAGGCAACTGATTCAGCAGCTCTTCAGTCCTGGTCTATATAGGCAACTGATTCAGCAGCTCTTCAGTCCTGGTCTATCAATCAGCTCTGTAGACCTGGTCTAACTGATCAATCAGCTCTGTAGACCTGGTGTAACTGATTAATCAGTTCTGTAGTCCTGGTGTAACTGATGAATCAGCTCTGTAGTCCTGGTGTAACTGATGAATCAGCTCTGTAGTCCTGGTCTAACTGATTTATCAGTTCTGCAGTCCTGGTCTAAGTGATTAATCAGCTCTTACAAACGATTCGACTACATTTCATGTTAGGCTGTGTCTGTTATGTCAGTGAGTTCATCAATGGCAGCTGCATGCAATAGTAAATGTGTACTGGTGTAAAAGTTGTAAATGTAGTGGTGTTTTAGCCCACAGGATAACTTGACTCATGACTGCAGGAAAAATAAAATCCCATGTTTATCAACATACCAACAGGATGCTTATATTAGATTTTTTCTGTATATTAATTAAATTCAATTCAATTCAACTCCTTTTGGTAGTTAGTATAGAAAGAAACCCTGGGCAGATCCATGGTTCAAGGGGCCAACCCAACTGCCAGAGGTCATGCAGGAAAAGTACAACAATGGTTATCATGATAGAGTACAATGTGTCCATGATTTTAGCTGAGCATCATAATAATTCCAAAATATTGTCCCACAACATTATATGGTAGTCAAGTCATAGGTGGTTGTCAAAAGTTATAGCTGGACAGTGTAGTAGCATCCAGACAAGGAATGGGATCGATCATGGGGGTAACATTGGGAGGGTCCATTTTGACAGTGCCATTGTGGGGAGGGTCAGTCACAGGGCTTCTAGGAAGAGGAGTCAATGCTGGCACGGGCATCAAGGAAGGGCCTCTAGGAAGGAGAGTCCGTCCTGGCATGGGCCTCCCGTGAAGTTGGTCACATTCCATTCAGGGGTAGTTGGTGAGAGGAGTCAACCAGTGGGAGGCAGGAATGACACTCAGCAGAGATGACTGTGGTGTAGGTGGACAGAGGAAACAAATGAGTTAGGCCAGGCTCACACTTCACTGATCATATATGACCTGTGTATTTATGCAGCATCAACCTCACCTAGGGCAGTCAAAGAGCTAGAACAAGCCCAGCCTGGTCTAACTGAGTTAGCTCTGTAGTCTTGGTCTAACTGATCAGCTCTGTAGTCTTGGTCTAACTGAGTTAGCTCTGTAGTCTTGGTCTAACTGATCAGCTCTGTAGTCTTGGTCAAACTAAGTTAGCTCTGTAGTCTTGGTCTAACTGATCAGCTCTGTAGTCCTGATCTCAACTCATCCATCTGCTCTGATCTGTCTGGTGCTGTACCCCAGAGTTGGATTTTTGTTAATTTGACACACATGAAAATGAAGTTACAGAAAAGGCAGTTAATGACTAAAGTAACCATTTTGCCACGCACAGAGTGAGTGTATGTGTCTGTGTGTGTGTGTGTACGAGTGTCTGTTTTTTTTAATTCTCTTAGCTGCCAAATATGCTAAGTAAGGAGCTTAATTGTTTGGCTAATAGGTTTTGCATTGAAGAAATTCATAAGAATGATCTGTTAAAAGTGTGTGTATGTACGTGTGTGTGAATTGGCTAAAAAAAGTTTGTGTGTGTGTGCGTGTGAATTGGCTGTTAAAAGTTTGTGTGTGTGAGTGTGTGTGTGTGTGTGTGTGAATTGGCTTTCCCCGTTCGGCTCTTGACTGACTGACTGTAAGGGGGAGCGTAGCTGGCAGGTTGTGACTGTTATCAGACACAGCAGAAACTCACCCTTAAATTTAGTGTATTATTAACTTTAAAAAATGGCTTCCTTAATTGCATCTGAGAAAGAAAATCATTTCACAATTTTATATCATAAATGCAATTTCAAAACCTGGCCCAATTAATTAAAGTAGTGCTGAGATAGAGAAAAGCTGGACTGTATTGTAAAAGGCTCATTACACACATTATTAAAATGTTATTTCTCCAATTAAGTCCAGCACTGAGCAGATATGGCAGTGGTCGTTTTGCCGATTAAGGGGAGGGACAGTTTTTGTGAGGGGAAGTCGGCCATGTCTGACAAATCTGAAGTCGTTTACATGAAGGGCACTTTCAGAGAGCTAGGCTGATACACACCTTGAAAGCAGATTAGAACTGGAGGCTAGCCCAGACGCTGGAGATGGACCGAGCTCCTGGACCTGGAGGAACCAGTGGTGTGATTGGCCCAGATCTGGCAGAACCGGTGATGGATACTTAGTTTTTGTGGCGCTAACAAATATTAGTGTTTTATTATTACATTTTTTTATAAGAATATTTAATCTCTCGCGTCGTCCCTCACAAGATGCTGCACTCAAGGGCTGACAATATGGCTTATACTAGAAACTGTTCCTACTGGAATAGACAGAATGACAAAACCACTGCTGGATACAGCCACACAAGAGCCAGAACCGCTGCAGAACCACTGCTGGATACAGCCACATGAGAGCCAGAACCGCTGCAGAACCACTGCTGGATACAGCCACATGAGAGCCAGAACCGCTGCAGAACCACTGCTGGATACAGCCACACGAGAGCCAGAACCGCTGCAGAACCACTGCTGGATACAGCCACACGAGAGCCAGAACCGCTGCAGAACCACTGCTGGATACAGCCACACGAGAGCCAGAACCGCTGCAGAACCACTGCTGGATACAGCCACACGAGAGCCAGAATCACTGCTGGATACAGGCTGACCAGTAACCAGAACCACTTTACAGATCAAGTAACAGAATCACTCCCAAATGTAGCCACAGCAGTGACAGAATCTCTTTCCAGATCTTTCCAGATGACAAAACCAATACAGCCACACCAGTGACAGAACCACTACTTGATCTAGGCAGAGCAGCGGTCTGGCTCCTTATCCATTCCGTTTCTGGAAACTGGGTCAGATCTCCTTTAGCTCTGGTGCTGGAGTCGTTCTTCACCTGCTTATTTCCACTGGTGGTTGAGCTGTGACGGAGTTTTCTGATTGATTGGTTAATTCTGCATGTAATTGGGTCCCATTGTTCTATAGGCCTGTGCCGACTCTGCCAGGGTACTCATCAGAATCTCAGCATGTTTGTGTGTGTGTGTGTGTGTGCAGACCACTCACAACATGTATAGACCATAGGGTCTTGCAAAAAGGAGAGGAGGGCAGAGTATGTGTGTGTGTGTATGTGTGTGTGTGTGTGTGTGTGTGTGTGTGTGTGTGTGTATAAGTGTGAGTGTGTGTCTGTGTGTATAAGTGTGAGAGCCATGGAAGATGATGAAAGGAAGAGTGAAGAGAGGAGGGAGAATGAGAAGAGGGGGAGAGGAGAGAGTGAAGAGAGTGTTGTGACCAGAAAAGTGCATGAGAGGGGGATGAGGGTGGACAAGTGAGAAAAGAGGAAAGAAGAGAAGATGGGAGAGGAGAGGAAAAGAGAGAAGAGTGTTGAGGAGTGAGAACAGAAGAGAGAATTGAGAACAGAAGATGAGAAAGAATGAGAGATGAGAGGAAAAGAGAAGAGAGGGGGAGAAGAAAAGGATAATAATTGATGAGAGAGAAAAGAGGAGAAAAGAAGGAAGGAGTGGAGAGGATAACAGGAGAGGGTGAGGAGAGAGGGATGATGAGGGAAATAGAAGAAAATGGAGGAATACATCCTGAGATTAGGAGAAAGAAAGAAAAGAACTGAAAGGAAATGGCAGAGGATGTGAAAGAAAATATGAGGACAGAAGAGGAGGAGAGGAGGAGAGGGGGTTTGGAGAGCTGAGCAGAGAAGAGAGGAGGGGAGGAAAGGAGAGGGGAGAAAAGAGTAAAGGAGAGGGAAGGAGGTGGGGAGAGGAGACAAGAGGAAGGGAGGAGGGGTGAGGAAGGAACATGAGGAGAGGAGAGGAAAAGGAGTGTGTGAGAATACACAAGGATAAACAGGAAGAAAGAAAGGACAGAGAAATAACAGAAAAGGAGGAGGAGGAGAGAAAAGCTGAAGGATGAGGTCAGCTCAGGAGAGAGGATGCAACAAAGGAAAAGAATAAGCAATACACACACTCATACACACACACACACACGCACACACACACACTCACACACAAACACACACTCACACACGCACACACTCACACTCACGCATGCACACACACTCTCTCACACACACACACACACACTCACACACACACTCTCTCTCTCACACACACACACACACTGATACACATGCACACATACACCCACACATACACACACACACACACAAGAAAAAAAGGACCAGACAAAAGCAGTTCAAATGGTGGTGGGTCACCCAGGCGGGGGGGCTTCCATTGAGAGTAGCCCAGAAGGAGCCGCTGCGGTCTGGGCCCCGCCGACACATTGCTCCGCTCTGTGGCGCTCTTTATGACACACTGCTCTGCACGGCACAGTCTTTATTCTGTGTGTGTGTGTGTGTAGGTTAATCCAGGGCTCTGCACGCTGTCTGACTGGCAGTCGCTCTGATCCTGCCGTAGGGGGTCCAATCGCCCACCCACCCACCCGCCTGCCTGCCCGCCTGCCTGCCTGCCTGTCTGGCTCAGTGCTGATGGAGCCTGTGTGCCGTTGTCATCAGATACATCCCATAATAGATGAAGATCAGTGAACAGACTGGTGTAAATCTCTCTCTTTCTCTCTGTGTGTGTGTGAGTGTGTGTGTGTTTGAATTCATGTTAGCGGCAGTTGTCACACTCAGACTGAGTGGTGCAGAAATCATCTCGGTGGTGAAGCCATTGAGCGTGCGTGTGTGTGTGTCAGTTTGTGTATGTGAGAATGTGTGTGTTTTTGTGTGTGTGTTTCAAGCTATGTTGGTGCCAGTTGTCACACTCAGGCAGTGTGGAGCAGCAGTCATCGCAGTAGTGAAGCCAATGAGCATGTGTGTGTGCGTGCGTGTGTGTGTGTGTGTATGAGATCGTATGATGAGCAACAGGCTACAGCTCTGAGCAGAAGCGGGATGAATAAATCGTTAAATCACGTTGTGTTTTTTAATCTTGTTTCACCGTGATCAATGTCCTATTGAATGGGAAAAGAGGCAATCAACACAGAGATGTGAAATTATTCAAGTAAACAGCGAAACTACTGGTGTCACAACAACAACAGCACCCCTTTGTGCACGGATGTGGGACCCTGCTGCTGAACTGCACTCGTTTGAATGAGCGCATGTAGAAGAATGTTTTAAACATGCAATATGAAGTTCAAGGTGGGTGAGCAACGCTGAGCTGATAATGAACACACTATGCTTCCTGTAGCACTCTCAGGTAAACTCCAAGATCTGCAAGCTCTCCATCCACAGAGAACAGCAAGCTCTGTACACAGCCACGTCACAGCCTTTTACACAAGCCTGACAGACTCTGTGAACTTGAAACAAATTGGGGGCAGCTTGCAATAGCAAAGAAACAAACAATAACAAAACACTGCATGGAGTTTCTAGGGAAGATCTGATGGAGGGGTGGGGTGTGTGTGTGTGGGGGGGGAGGGGTGGGTGGGTCGTGAGCTGCTGCAGTACCTTTCTGGTGTGTATGTTTTGTTTCAAATATAATGTTCGCACGTCTCTTTAGTCTGGTAAGTCTAGTAAGTCTTTAGTCTGGTAAGAAATATAAACAGAAATAGGAACATGAATAAAAACATCCATCATGAATCATGATACAGTCAAATGTCTCAAATACACAGGCTAGTTTATACTAACAATTGATATATGTACATAAATAGTGAACATTTACAACATAAATATATATGTTATAACACACAGAGATGGTGAGAATATTGGTGAAGATGGAGAAGACATGTAGGAAAATGTATGATGTTAAGCCCCTGTAGCAGACACACTATAGCAGCCCGGGTTATTAGCATGCTGCACACCACACTATGTGCTGGCCTGCATGGTATAGGCTCCATGTTATGCTCGACTGCACACTCCCCTTATGTAACATAGGACAACTTGCAGGAGGTGTTAATGGAGTGAGAGAGTTTGTGTTGCAACACACAGATACAGTGTGAAGCCAGTGTGCATGAGAGTGTCGTATCGTGTAAGTGTGTGAATATGTCTAATGATTATATGCTCAACGCTCCATTTTTGAAAGTGTTTTTGGTTTGTTTTGGTTTGCCGTTTTCCCTGTTTACTTCATGTCCTTGTAATTCACACAGGTAGTGTTGTGAGTGACAGCGTTGAAGACTTTAATCCAGGCGGAGTTTCCCTTGTGTTTCTGTGCTATCCTAACCCATGGTTTTTGTGCCACAGTGTAAGTACTCATGCCCTGTGTGTCCATGTCTAATATCTCAGTGTTGTGCAACTGGCTGTATTATATTAATACAGCGCCTTTTACAATGAGCGCCCAAGAGCAAGAGAGGCAAGCAAAAATCCCCTTAAGTTTAGTAAAGAAAAAGAATATATATATACATATACAACATAATACATATATTATGTTGATGTGTGCCTATATGTATACTGTTGTCTCTGTTGTATAGTGTGTGTTTATATTACGATTTGTCTATTGCATGCATACTACTACACATCTATTTGTGAATGTATAGAAAGTTAACATCTATTCAAGTAAAATTTCTTGTTCACGTATGTCAGGTCTGCATCAGACCTGGCCACAACCACGCCCCCTCACTCCGCCTCACAGATTCTCAATCCCTCTCCCCGTTCGCACTCCCTTCCTAGTTCACGATCACCTTCACCTGTGTATCAATTGGTGTCACCTGGTCTCCACTCTATTTAAGCCCCCTCCCCGGTTTCCCTGAGGTCTGGCCTCGTCAATACAATCGTTACTGTTACCCTGGATTATCCCCGAGTCAGTCTCGTTTCCCGCGATCTCCCGTGTTCTCTTGTGCCGTTCCCCCCGCGTACCTAGACTTCCCTATTGGTATTGTTATTCTCAGTATCTCCTTGTTTTCCCAGTCAGTGCTTTTGTGTTTGCTTCCTAGGTCTCCTGTGTGTTATTTTTCTGTTCCCCTCCGTTATAGTAGCGGACGTGACTTTGTTAATCCCCGTTTGGTTTATGTTTAATAAATACTTCTTGGTTAAATTCTGCCTCAGCCCCATCTGTGCCTGACAACGTAAGTATGCTTGACCAATAAAACAACATTTTAACATTTAACATTATACACAGACGACATTTAACGTTATGCCCAGACAACATTTAACATTATACACAGACAACTTTGAACGTAACAGTAGCGTATCAAAATCGAGTCACTACTAGGCATAGTGCTAGTGTTTTGAGACATATGACAGGTGAAGACCTAACTCTAACGGAGCAGTCTCTAAAGGCTGTAACACTATGAGCACTGGGTCACTACTAGGCACAGTGTTAGTTTTATGTGACTAATGACAGAGAAAGACCTAACTCTAACGGATCAGTCTCTAAAGGCTGTAACACTATGAGCACTGGGTCACTAATAGGCATTGTGTTAGTGTTATAACTAACGGAGCAGACTCTAAAGACTGTAACACTATGACACTATGAGCCTATGAGAGGAAGCACACCGTTAATGAGCTGAGCAGGATTTATTATTCACTCCTGACAAATATTTTGAATTTTTCAGAGAGTGGAATGCAATCAGTAATTGTTATAATGATTTACATTTTTCAAACCTGCCAGAGATCAATACATCCACAGTTTTAGTCTGTGTATCCAAGACTTCTTTAGTGTAAACAAGCGCAGTTCAAGCACTGCTCTCTCCATGCAACCATATGCTAGTTCATCCATGGATTCATCCATTATCTATTGTATATATATCCATCTATCTATTCATACATCCAGCAATCTATCATCCATCTATTATAAAAATTTATCAAAATAAAAGCATAGTCACAGTGTCACATTGACCGTAAGTGACCTGTGACCTGTCACAGTGACTGTAAGTGACCTGTGACCTGTCACAGTGACCGTTAGTGATCTGTGACCTGTCACAGTGACCGTAAGTGACCTGTGACCTGTCACAGTCACCGTAAATGACCTTCCCTAGAGTCTTTCTTGGTGTTCGGAACAGAATCATCTCACTGACATTTCTGAGGATCTCTGAATGCCAAACTACCGCAGCACATTAGAGATCTTGGCATGAGTTTTCCCATCCTCAAAAAGCTGTTTAATCATATACTTATGATCTGCAGGTCCGGCCATTATGTATGTTTTGCGGGCCCTCCTAAGGTTAATTTCCAATTTACTCAACTTGCTTTACGTCAAAATTGGATGAAACGTGAAATGGCCGTTATTAGTTTTTTTTTCTATTCATTCAAACACAAAAACGAAACTAACCATAATCCATTTTTTTATTTTTGGTTTTGGAGACAAACAATGAAGAAAAGAGTCGTTTTTTTTGTTTTATTTTGAAAAAGGCATGAACGAATGATACACGGATTAGCCACCTACCCCATCCATTCATCCATCCATCTATCCTTTTCATCCATCCATCTAGCAATCTATCTATCCATCTATTCATCTGTCCACTGATCCATTCATCCATCCATCCATCCATTTTTCCATTCATCCATCTTTCTATCTATGTAACCTATCCATCCATCCATTCATTCATCCATCCATCCATCCACACATGCATTCATCCATCCATTCATTCAACTATCTATATATTCTATTCATCCATCTAGCTATCCATCCACCAGTGGCATTTTACCAACAATGAACCAGTTGCGTTGACCTGCCTTTGAACTCGTCACAGTTTAACTAAGAGTGCAATGATTGGAGAGATGCATTGTGGGCCTGTGGGCCTGTGTGCTGTGTGGTGGTTGACACTCGTGCTCCTGCAGGTCCGCTGGGAGAGCTGGTGTGGTGAGCACAATTACGCAGTGGTGAACCGAGCCAGCCAGGACTCATTATTCTGTTTTAAGTGGATCACTATGAGAAGAAAAACACGCCTGAATGTAATCAACTGTATAGACACACACACACACACACACACACACACACACACACACACACAATGTTGATTGCCTTCAGGCTCAACAAGGCAATGCGTACTTCTTACCTATTCTCCAGCACTGGCGCAGTGCAAGTGCTGCTTCCACATCAAAGAGACAAGAAGCCTTTATGAGTTTTGCAAGAAGCATGTGCTGAATTATGCAGAAATGTGGAGACATGGTGGACGCTGCTGCCTGTGTCCTCATCTGTGCCTCATTGGCGCCTCATCTGGCCCTTATCTGTGCCTCATCTGGCCCTTATCTGTGCCTCATCTGGGCCTCATCTGAGCCTCATCTGGGCCTCATCTGCTGCGTCCCTGAAACAGCTGTGGTGCTTTGGAGCAGAGATAAACGACACATCCTGTGAGGTATATAGAGTTCTCTCACTTGCTCTCTCTCTCTCTCTCTCTCTCTCTCTCTCTCTCTCTCTCTCTCTCTCTCTCTGTCTCTCATTCCTCACCTTTCTCTCTCTTTCGTGTCAAACCTTCAGCCTTCAGTCAGACAGAGCAACATAGCTGTAACATCAGCTGGGATTGAGAAGATTAGGAGAGTGTGTGAGAGAGAATGGGAATACGCCATAGAGAGAGAGAGAATATACATAATGAGAGAGATAAAAAGAGAGAGAGAGTGATTGGGAATATGACATAGTAAGAGAGAAAGAGTGAGAGATTGAGAGTTTGGGAATAAGACATCATGAGAGAGAGAGAGAGAGAGTGAGAGAGAGAGAGAGTGAGTTTGGGAATAAGACATCATGACAGAGAGAGAGAGAGAGAGAGAAAGAGTGTGTGTGTGTGAGAGAGAGAGTGCGTTTGGGGTTATGACATGCATAGAAAGAAAGACATACACTAGGACCTTGGGCCAGGCTTGAAGCAGAGGCTTTGGAAGCGTTCGGACCTGCCTGATGTGTGGATGGAATGCTAATGAAGCCCAGGGCTACATCCTCCCAAGGAGGATTGCTGCTGTTGGTGCTGATGCTGTTGTTGTTATGTGGTTATTGTTGTTGGGCAGCACATAAAAACAAACAAACGGTAACAACTGCCAGAAATGGCCCCTGCCAAATGAGTGCTACTGAATCATGAGCAAACAGAGCATGGAGACACTGTTTAAACATCCACACATCTGACAGCACAAACAAGGATGTTTTCTCTGCCAGTCAAACCCTCCAAAAGATCTTGACAAAACAGCACGCAAACAGAAACTGCAATGGTGAAAGACATGCTAGCAGCAAAGGAGTGCTGTTCGAAATCTGCTAACACTCCTGGCAACATAAACAGGGCAAACACTCTCGATTTTAAACATGCATGCAATCAATGGATGCTGTGATCAGAGGAGGAAGATTCTCCTGGCAAGGTCAAGGGTCATATGTGAATCACCAGGGGGTTTGATGCTGTGAGAAAATTCCATGTGGATGTGCAGCACCTGTGAGCGATGGATGAATGAACGGTAGTAGATCAGAAGACAAAAGCAGTCTGCAGACATACATTACACACACACACACAGAGAGACAGACACACTCACACACACACCCCGCACACACAAAGACCATGGGAACAGCAGCCAGGGAACACACAGCCCATACAGATGAACATTTACATCTGTATTCTGTAGCCATCTGGTTGGGATGAAAGAGCACATTAAATTAATAACATGTAAATTCCTAATATTGAGGGGGGTGGGGGGGTGCACCAAGACACACACACACACACACACACACACACAAACACAGACTGGAGGAAGGAACCCTGTGTTGAACTCTCCTCTGGAGGAGGGGAGGGGCAGTAACTGCCCGGGGCTCAACTTGAAGCGTCGAAGGCAATGACAACGTCGATGTGTTTAAATTTCTACAGTAAATCGCTCACTGGTGGAAAAAAAAACCACCTTCACTCAGCCTCCCGCATGTCTTTGCCCCAAGGCCTTCAGTCTGAAACCCACGCATGTCAAACAGAGAGAGAGAGAGAGAGAGAGACATACAGACAGAGAGAAAGATAAGGGAAGAGAGAGAGAGAGAGAGAGAGAGATGCTATGTACTGCACAGGCAGGGGGTTGAATTACTGACACTGCTTTGAGCCGTGCTGTGCTTTCACAGACAGCTTAGATCAAAACCTCAAGTGTATTAACCTGAACAGGGCCCCTAGGATGTCTCTGTGTGTGTGACCCTAGGGCTAGTCTGTAGACCATTTCAAGAGAGTTGGATTATTAGCATCATGGCTTCTCCCACAGGGGATGGGCTTTATTGACCGTTTCAACAAGGTTTAATTATTAGCATCATAGCTGCTCCCACAGGGTTTCCGTTCAACATTCAATATGTTATCTTAACGTAGTGGAAATAGATCGGAGGAGAACATTTAAGCACTGTTTTTGTTCATTGTTGAAATGGTCTGCAGCAACATCACATTAGGGGAGAGACTGAGAAGAGTGTAAAGAACTAAGCTAGGAAGAGAACAGGTACAAGCTGAAATGAGAAGTAAATCAGGTCCGAGATTGACAATGACTTCAACATTAACGACTGACTACATTAACTATCAACTTGTATGTACAACTTGTATGATGTAGAGTTTGATCCCATGCCAGAATTCCAGAATTCAGATGTAGAACTCAGTCTGGATTCTAAGTAGCCCCTGATTTCAAATGAGATCAGTCCTGATTTAAACCTGAACATAATTATGAACTAGTCTGATTTTGATGTAGACCCATACTGGTTTCTAAATAGTCCAGATCTGCATCTGATTTAAAACTGGATTTACATAATCATGAACAGGCCAGCCTCATGTGTACTAAACTGAGGAGGATGTCTGAGGAGGTTCCTGTAATTAAAGATATCAACAACACTGATGCTGATCTGAGTATCCCTGAGGGGAGACATTTAAACAGGGTCTTCACCATCTCAATATCTTCTCACTGATCACAGAGCAGTCATAGATCAGCATGCAGCTGGAGGTGTCTCGTGGAAGAACATGCATGTGTGTGTATGTGTGTGTGTGTGACAGAGAGAGAGTGCATGTGGAAGTAAGACGTGGAAGATACCACACCTGTGTGTGTATGTGTGTGTGTGTGTGTGTGTGTGTGTGTGTGTGTGTGTGTGTGTGTGTGTGTGTGTGTGTGTGCATGTCAGTGTGAAGTGTGTGTGTGAAAGTATGTGCAAGTGTAGGTGAGCCATAGAATATCCCACAGCTGGAATATCCCTCAGCTGGTAATGAGTGTGTGTGTGTGTGTGTGTGTGTCTGTGAAGATATTCAACAGGATTTGTATGCATGTTCACACATGCACGTGTATATGTATGCAATGACATGTCTGTGTGTGTATCTACGGGATGTCTGTCTGTAGAGTGTTAGAGTGTGTGTGAGTGTGAATACGTTGGTCTGTACATATCTGTGTTCACTCTAAGTCCTTGTAAGTCTTAATTGTCAGTGGGAAACGTGAGTAATTACTCCACACTTCCTCTGGCTGATCAATGCATTGATTTACAGTAATGACTCCTTCTGTATCCACAGCCATGCATTTGCTATACCCTGCATGTACACCACCAGGAGCTCAGAATAAACAGGTGAACCCACCACTCCCCAGTCCAGTACAGGGAAGGGAGACAGAGAGCACAGTGTGTGTGTGCGTGTGTGTGTGTGTTTGTCTGTGTGTGTGTGTGTGTGTGTGTGTGTTTGCTTGTTGTGTGTTTCAGAGTGCATATTTTTTACATGTGAGTTCATTTGTGTGTGTATGTATGTAGGTGTGTGTATGCGTTTGTGTATGTGTATGCACTGTGTGTGTGTGTGTTTTAGACAGAGAAAGAGAGAGAAAATGTGTGTGTGTGTTTGTGAGACAGAGAGAAAGTGTGTGTGTGTGAGTTTGAGTGAGAGAGAGAGTGCAGAGAGAGAGAAAGTGTGTGTGAGTGTGTGTGTGTGTGTGTGTGTGTGTTTGAGAGAGAGCAGAGGGAGAGAGAGGAAGTGTGTGTGTGTGCGCATGAGTTTGTATGTGTGTGTGTTTGAGACAGAGAAAGACAGAAAGAAAGTGTGTATGTGTGTGTGTTTGTATGAATGTGTGTGTGTGTGTGTGTGAGAGAGAGAGGGAGAGAGAGAGAGAGAGACAGAGAGAGAGAGAGAGAAAGTGTGTGAATCTGTAAGTGTATACAAAGAAAGTGTGTGTGTGTGTGTGTGTGTGTGTGTGTAGAGAGAACCAGAGAGAGAGAGAGAGCTAAATTAGAGTTCATCTGTGCGGCTGGTGGGCAGGGATCTGACTGTGAGTGTGTGTGTGTGTGTGTGTGTGTTTGTGTGTGTGTGTGTGTGTGTTCATCTGTGCGGCTGGTGGGGAGGGATCTGACTGTGAGTGTGTGTGTGTGTGTGTGTGTGTGTGTGTGTGTGTGTGTGTGTGTTCATCTGTGCGGCTGGTGGGGAGGGATCTGACTGTGAGTGTGTGTGTGTGTGTGTGTGTGTGTGTGCGGCTGGTGGGGAAGTATCTTACTGTAGAATAGTAATGATGTTTCAGTGCTGCCAACTCTGAGTCACACTGGACCAAAGCAGGACTGAGGAGAAACTGCCAGGATGCACATACTGATGAGTTTAAGATCACACACACACACACAGTGCATACACATACACAAACGCATACACACACCTACATACATACACAAATGAACGCACATGTAAAAAATATGCACTCTGAAACCCACAACAAGCAAACACACACACACACACACACACACACAGACAAACACACACAGTAGGGCCTAAAAATTATGACACTTTAAGGAATGCATGAAGTTGGAAAAAAAAAATTTGTTTTTACTGACCATTTCTTTGGCTTAGGCCCAGGAGAACTTCCAAGATGTATTAGAACTGTGAAAGAGCATTTGTCACATGGCAACATTGGTTGCAAAAATTCAAGTTCTAAAAGGAATAAATTAAGTCAGAAAGTAGATTTTCTTGGCTTGTGTGTGTGTGTGCATATAAACATTTGTCTGTGTATATGCCATTGTGTGTATGTGTGTGTGTGTGTGTGTGTGTGTGTGTTTGGCTTTGCAGATTAAAAACCTCAGAGCACTTGTCCCAGCCTTTGATAAATACTCATAAAACTCCAACTCAATCAACTCTATAAAAAATAAAAATGGTAAAAAAAAAAAAAGACAAACCACCTGAGTGAAACAACAAAAAAAACTCCTTTGTGTATTTGAATTCACCACCTCAGATGACAAACATCAAAAGAAACAGATATCTGAGAACTACAATCAGAGCCCCCTATCACAGAACTCTGACCCAGTTCTAGCCTGGTTCCCTCATAAGCACTGGCTTAGAACTGGCACATCGGTAACGATCCAGTCCCAACGTCATTTATCGACGCAGTCTTGATCTTCTTCACACGGGCCTATCCAGCCTGTCACATCAGTATAAATCATTCAGATTTTTATCACCGCAGAACAGAGAACCGCTTCTCTTTCCCGTGAGTATTGCCGTCTGGGTTGGCATGGGGTGGTGGAAAAAATCTCTTTTACAGATTCGACTGCCTGCATGGAGACGATGAATTTGGATTCTAAATGGATGTGGGCTGTTTTATATTCGGCAGGATAAGCTCTGGTGTTTATGGATGCCGTGTGATCTTAGGAGATGACTTTGAGCTTGTTAACATTCACAACGTGAGTGCCCTACAGAGAGATACACGTAGGGTCAGTGAGGTCAACAGAGGGTACACACACATACACACACTCACAATTATACACACATATACACATTATGTTGCACATATGCCACACATACACTCTTACTAGAAGTGCAAATGAGTAAACATGTACACACACACACACACACACACACACTCACAATTATACACACATATACACATTATGTTGCACATATGCCACACATACACTCTTACTAGAAGTGCAAATGAGTAAACATGTACACACACACACACACACTCACAATTATACACACATATACACATTATGTTGCACATATGCCACACATACACTCTTACTAGAAGTGCAAATGAGTAAACATGTACACACACACGCACACACACATACAAACACACAGACTCACACACACACAAACACATACACTATCCAATGAACATATTGCAGACATAGACACATTTCTACAAATAAGCTCAATCATGCACACAAATACTGCCATTTATTTAGCAGAGGTGCTGTCTCATGTTGATGACATTGTGATGTAGGTCAGGTGAGATTTAACCAGGGAAAGATGAGGTCTGGGCCATGAGTCAGAAATGCAGTGTGTGTGCATGTTTGTGTGTGTGTGTGTGTGTGTGACCTACTGAATATGAATGAGCAAAGGGTCAGACCCCTAAATGCAGCATGTTACAGTTTGTTAAGGAATCAATAAACTAATCATGCTGAGAAAATGATTGTACTTCATCTGGCTAAATTACACATAAGCAGTGTGTGTGTGTGTGTGTGTGTGTGTGTGTGTGTCTTTTGAGCGAGGGCAACATTAACCACTTCATCTGGCTAAATTACACATAAGCACATTGGCACATGGCTACTCTTTCCCCTACTTTCTCTCTCGACACACACCTCAGGGGGCAAAGAGGTGCTGTGTCCTTCAGTCAGGGCTTAAAGCATTTTGTGTGTGTGTGTGTGTGTGTGTGTGCTTTAAGCACTGCCTTCAGTGCAGGGCAACATTACCCAAAGATACAAATGTCTTGTGGTGAGTGTATGTGTCTGTGTGTGGTCGGGGGGGCGGAGTGAGTGTCTGTGAGTCTGTTCGCAGTGGTGTTTGTCTTTCACACTATTTCTATGTGCATAAATGTGAGTGTGTGTGTGTGTGTGTGTGTGTGTGCATGCGTGTGTGTGTATGTGTGTGTGTGTGTGTGTGTGTGTGTATGTATGTGTGTGTGTTTGTGTGGGGGGGGGGAGGTGGGTACGTAGTTATGTAGGTGTGTGTTTGTTTCCTGTGGTTTCAGGCCTGGTATGAAAGATGAAAGGACTAAGCTGTTGTTTTTGAGTGATACTGGTCTTTTTTCTCTCTCTGGGCAGACATGGTTACACACATACATACACACACACACACACACACACACACACACACACATATACACACACACGCGGAGTGGTACCAGTCCGTTCTCTATTTTGGGATGATCAGATTGCGCTGAACAGACCCACACACACACACACACACACTCAAACACACGTACATTGATAGGTGCCGGTCTGTTCTCTATTTTGGGCTGGTCGGGTTGCGCTAAGCCTCACCACTGTGCTGACCCATCAAAATGTCACGGCTCGGCAGGCACAGGATCGGCTCCATCCGTTTCACAGAATTACACACACACGTTCATCACAGCACACACACAGAGACATACAAACTCGCAAAGATAGCTTAGGTATTTCTAAAGGGCACAAAAGAATTATAGGAGAGTTATGAAGTTTGAAGGAAACACTTTTAATGTGACATAGAGAATATGACTTAAGGTGACAGAATATGTCTTAATGTAACTGAGAATATGTCTTAATGTGACATAGAGAATATTACTTAATGTGACATAGAGAATATGTCTTAATGTGAAATAGAGAATATGACTTAATGTGAAATAGAGAATATGACTTAATGTAACATAGAGAATATGACTTAATGTAACATAGAGAATATGACTTAATGTGACATAGAGAATATGACTTAATGTGACATAGAGAATATGACTTAATGTGACATAGAGAATATGACTTAATGTAACATAGAGAATATGACTTAATGTAACATAGAGAATATGACTTAACTTAACTGAGAATATGACTTAATGTGACATAGAGACAGAGAATAATGATTTAATGGGACTGAGAATATGACAATGTGACTTTAATGTAAAATGAGCAAACAACTTGGATGTCAGTTAAACCTACAGTAAATTCTATTTATTTATTTGTTTGTTTGTCCTATATTTTACCAGGGGAAATCCCATTGAGATACTAAATCTCTTTGGCAAGGGAGCCCTGGGAGTACATGAAAACAATCAAAACAACAGCAGTACAAATCAAAACAGAGAAGCAGACACAAGGTCAAGACAAGAAAAACATAAAGTGCAGACCAGACCAGTACAAAACACAGACAAGGATCAAAGCAGACAGAGAGAGGAGATTTTTGTAATACATTTTATTACAAATACTAAATAACCCTGATAACATATAAAAGTGATTTGTGACATCACTGTCTAGATGAGAAGAAGAAGAAGAAGGTTAATGACTGTCCAAATTTAAGATTGTGGAAGTTTCCCAGTTTTTTGCAATCTAAACCCAGCACTCTGTATGTGTGTGTGTGTGTGTAAGAGAGAAAGAGAATGAAAGAATACTCTGACCTGAGAAATCCAGGTGTCAATTTGGCATTTTGTCGATGCTGTCATTCTCAGACATTTACAAACAGAGATAATAGTGCACACACACTCACACATGCACACACACTCACACATGCACACACACACACACACACACACGTACACACACATACACAAACACACGCATGCACACATACACACACACACACACACATACACGCACACAACACGCACACACACACAACTAAAAGCTGTTCTATTACTATTAGGAGCCCATGGCTATTACAGCAGCAGGTCTGAAAAGCAAGGCACATACTCACACACGCACACACACACACATGCACACACATACATACACACACACACACGCACACTCGCACACAGTCATAAGCACCACTAATGCAGCAGTATTAGAATCAGAGCTGTACATTATTATGATGAGAGAAAAAAACCCAAAAACATTGAGTGTAAGCAGGTTATTGTGTGTGTATTGTTTGTCTGTGTGTATGTATGTGTGTGTGTGTGTGCGTGTGTGTGTGTCTAACAAAGGTTTGTATGTGTGTATATATTTTAGGGAACAGGTTGCCTTGTGGATGCCTGTATGTGTGTGTCTGTGTGTATGTGTGTGTGTGTGTGTGTGTGTGTGTGTGTGTGTGTGTGTGTGTGTGTGTGTGTGTTCATCCACCCTCTCTGCTCCCTCAGCTATCTGTGAGGGCATACAAAAGAGAAGAGGGAGGGCGAGAGAAAGATAGACAGAGATAGATATGGGGTGAGAAAGGAGAGAGTGACAAAGAGAGACTGGAGAGAGAACAGAGAAGATGGAGGGAGGGAGGCAAGGGAACTGGAGTGAGAGAGAGATAGAGGAGGGAGGGTGAGACACAGAGAGGGAGATGAAAAGAGAAACTGCCGAATGAATTATGGAGAGATGTTACTCTGAACCTGCTTGAAGACGTGTAGAGGATGCAAGTGTGCGCACACACACACAAACACACACACACACACACACACACACACACACACAAGGCAGTGACATCTTGGAATGAGATAGGCCTGATGCTTATTTCAGAGACGTACCTGTCAGAAGTGTTTTCTCATTCATTTATTCCAGAAAACATCAGTGACACACTCACACACTAAACAACACACACAGATAAACACATACACACACAGATGCATATCAACTCCTCCCCAAGCACTGTCACTGTCACAAACACAGCTTTTTTTGAAGTGTATGCTCCAAGGTTTGGCCTACAAGATGACAATATCACCTGACCCTTTTTAATGTTTCTTTAACATTGTTGATTTGTTTGATACTTGTTTAAAATCTTTGTTAGTTCCAGTATGCTTTTAAAATCTTTTAAAATCTTTGTTAGTTCCAGTATGCTTTTAAAATCTTTTAAAATCTTTGTTCCAGTATGCTTTTAAAATCTTTTAAAATCTTTGTTGTTCCAGGATGAGGAGAATGGTAATAAGATCAAAATGAAACATGGCTATGAATGCGAGAATAGTGGTGAGAGGTCTATTTTCCCAAGCACATTTTTCCCTTTCTGGTTATCCATCGGTGGATGTTTTCTTCCGAGCATACATTCCCAGCAGGTGTGTATCTGTGGAATCCGGAGGATCAACATCTGTTTGCAGGCTTGCTTCATCTCACCGTGTGTGTGTGTGTGTGTGCGTGCGTGCGTGTGTGCATGCGTGCGTGCGTGCGTGCGTACCACGACTTGCTAGAGCTTGTGCAGCAAACAACAGAAAACCTGAGCTGTTTGTCTGACTGTGTATGTGTGTGTGTGCGCGTGTGAATATATGTGTGCAAAGAGAGGCAGGGATAGTGTGTTTGTGTGTGTGTGTGTGTGTGTGCGCATAAATACTGTATGTGTATATGAGATCATGTGTGTGTTCATGTGCAGCACACTACAGGTAGTAATCTAATCAAACTCTCCATGCAGCTGAAAAGATTGAATTGAGGTCAAAACCAGATTCAGGTCTTTCAGTTCCTACGTGTCTCTTCTCTTCTTCTTATACTCAATAGCCCACTCTCTTTGCTGGGCATTTTCCTGCCCCCCATAGCCCAGACAATCAGAAGAGTGTGCACAATACACATGTATCCTGGGCCTAGTCCACTTATAGAGACTGAAAAAAACTGTTATGTCATCTAGAAGTAAACTCACTGAAAACAATGGCTCATTTCAGTAAAGTAGACAGGGAACACAAAGATTTGGCATTGTGACATATTAAATGCGCCTCTCTTCTGTTTTCAGATCCCTGGTCGGCCATTTTTTTTATGTTTGATTTGATGTGGATAGATCTCTGTCTGTTTTTGATGTGTTTTTGTGTGGATGGAATTATTTTATAATGCAAGCAAGAGAAAAAAATAATCAAAACGCCTGTACTGTATTGCAGTACTCCCCAGTACATGTATTGCATTACTCCCCAACACTGTGTTTGTGTGTGTGTGTGTGTGTGTGTGTGTGTGTGTGTGTGTGTGTGTGTGAGAGAGAGAGAGAGAGAGAGAGAGAGAGAGAAAGAATACTTTGATGTATCTCTCGTCAGACCAGAGAAATCCAAGTGTCAATTTGGCATTTTGTCTATGCTCTCATTCTCAGACGTTTACAAACAGAAAAACAGAGATAGTGGCGTACACACACACACACACACACACACACACACACACACACACACACATGCAAACGCACACACAGAGAAAAAAAACAAACAAAACAAAACAAAAACCAAACATACTTTACTAGCATAATAAAAGAGACTCCATCCAACAGTGACCCAATGACCAACAATCACAGACAGACACTCCAACTGTTGGAAGTTGTTGGTGGTTGTTGTAGTTCATGAGATCATGTGTGTGTGTTTGTGTGTGTGTGTTTGTGTGTGCAAAGACCTTTGCATTATGCCAGCTTGTGAAGCTGCTGCTATAACTTAGAGTTGAAATCACAAACCGGGTCAGAACCCCACCAACTTCATCCTACTGCTAAAAGGTTGCTGTCCCTGGGCCAATGGCCTGGACTCTTCATGAAGACATGGACTGGATGAGTGGATGAAGTTTCTCACATAGTTGTTTCCTCTCACCCCCCTACTCACATTTAGGGCAAATTCCCCCGCGGTTGTCTGGAGAACATCAAATATTCATGTGAACAATGGTGTTACACACATTTCTATTCCACATGTACCCACACACACCAGCTGGCTCCACTGCATTCAAGAGTACTTCCCACCTGTTTTACACACACATACGCAGTTCATGAATAGTGTGAAATCAACGAGAGGAGTCCTCATTATGATTTTGAATGCATCTATGTAATTGTCACAATCTAATCATACTAGGAATTAAAGTGTGATTTAAAGGAGAAATCCGGTCAACAGTCCTGTTGTTCAAGGTCACTGAATCATGTCTTTAGGAGAACCAGAACCAGATGTTAACTGAATGGGGCATAGCGAAATGAAACTGAAAGTAAGTTACTGTGCCCCATTCACTTAATGTTAGTTGCCCGTTCACTATTCAGTCTATGCTGTATCAAATTTTCTTGTTCTTTTTACTTTCAACAACACTTAGTGCCCTCTTGGTGACCTCTAACAACAGGGCTATGGATTGGTTCAAACCGCATTTCTCCTTTAAGCTTAAATTTCACTTGACCTCAAACAGCATGGTATGGCAGCGTAGCATGGCAGCAGTACATATTTCTCTCAGACTCCCCTGGATCTGACCTAATTACTGACTGAAACAATGTGGCATGTAAAGCCAGAGCAGAAGCTAGTAGTCTGCATTAGCTTCTGCATTAGCATTAGTCTGCATTAGCTCCAGCTTTGCAAAAATCATAGTTCACCACCTCACAAACGGCCAGTGTGAAAATATGTAGGCAAAAGTGTCTGTATCTCGGACTTCTCTGTCACCCACCGAGTTTGAAAGCAGCAATTATTTAAAAAAAACATTATAAATTCCATAGATATTTTGGCATGAAACCAGGGACATTATTACGATTGCTTTGCTGATGTCACCCGTGGAGGACTTATTTGGAAATGCCTTAGATGAATGTGTCTTAGCCCTTAACCCTTGGTGTTAAGTTTAAAGTTAGAATGTCTTGAACAAAATGTATTGTTAGCTGGGAATGTCCTGCTATTAGTATTTGAGAGACTTTTTTGGTAGCCGGTAAATGCCTTGGATGAAAGTGTCTTGCTGTTAGTATTTGAAACTTAAAATGTCTTGGACAGACTTTATTGTTAGCTGGGGATGTCTCAGCCTGAGGCTGGTCACATTAATCTTTTCTGTCATATCTGTCATCCCATCTGAAATCTGATGAGTCAGAGCTGCTCTTTCGCTGGGCCATCAGTGTGTGTATGAGTGTGAGATGTCGAAATAGAGTTTGTGTGAATGTGTCATGAATGTGTCATGAACCTCTGTCAGTGCAATCTCTCTCCAGTTGAAGTGCTTGATCTTTTACAGTGTGGCCGTGTTAGCCCCAGTGTTGCTGGCCAGACTAACAGACTTCCACTGATGGTTTCTCAAGAGGGTTGGAGCTCAGCCTCTAAAGCAGAGCCACTGATTGTGTTTCTGAAGATGACTGGAGGTGTTTCAGCCCTAGTGCACCCACTACAGCCCTGCGGTACAACAGCAGTGTTCAAGATATTTACTTCAAGATTCAAGACATTTCCTTCAAAACTCAAGATATTTATTTGGCCTCAGTGTGTCCAGTGCAGCCCTACAGCATGAGAGGGAAGACTAGCAGTGTCCAGGCAGTGAGAAGGGACCGCATCAGAGCTGATGGCCCATGAAGCCGCAGCTGTGGTGGGTTAAACTTTACAATGTGAGGCTTAATGCTGCTGATACCGTCAGGTGTTCCTGTGGCTCCCTAGTACATAGTGTTCCTGTTACTGTGTAGGACACCATTTATGTTCCTGCCGCTGTCTACACCAGCAAGTGTCCATGTTACCCTCTAGAACATCAACAAGTGTCCTTGTTACCCTCTAGTACAGCGACAAGTATTCCCTGTAATGTGCCATTAACTGTTCCTCTTGCTCTATATTAACAAACACTAGACCATGTTCCAGTTTCCCTCTGGATCATCATTATATGTTCTTGTTGCTGACCTTTAAAAAAAAAAAGTTCCTGTTTCCGACTCCAATACCATGGGCCTAAGGAATAAACAACCGCTTACCTAAGGTCATCTAATTACGTTTTTCCTCATGCACACAAAGCCATTGCCCTTTGATTGTAGACAGGATGATAGTTGATGTTTTTGTGTGTGCGCGTGTTTTGTTTACAAGTGAAAGTTGAGTTGTAAGCAACAGGTGGCAAGACAGAGGTGATAATCAATTTTCACTTTAGTCTCCCTTTTAGTATCTGTAGTAGAAGTAAGGGAAAAAAGACCCAACAGAGGACCGGCAGGTAACATGAACTGAATGGGGTGTAGAAAAATGAAACAGAAAGCGGGTTTCTGTGCCCCATCAATTAGTTTTAGCAGCCAATTTGCTATTTGGTTTGTGTTTTATGACATTTTCTTGTTTTTTTTTTCCTACCAACAGCACCTTGAACAAAAGGGCCATGGATTGATTGAAATTTAATTTGTCGTTTAAACATCAGGGATAAATTTCTAATGTACATGAAGTGTAAAAGTTTGCTATTCCGACTATGCCACTCAATTAAAGAGCTGGGGCCGGGAAACTAAATATAAGCCATAGTCAATAATAGACAGCCAATAATAGGCAATAATAGACAGCCAATAATAGGCAATAATATGCTGTCCCTGATTTTCATCTCAGAGGTCTAATCACTGTAATGTTTTTGGTGAATAGGCAGGACCCAAACAAAGCAAAGACTTAACTTACACAGATATACAAGGTTAACTCAAGGACCAGCAAGAACAAGGCACTACAGCATGCACACCGAACATGAACATGAACAATGATCAACCAAGGACTGAGGAAACAAGAGGGTTTAAATACACCTGGTTAAACAAGGGAACAGGTGAAACAAGGCAGGGACTGACATAATGAACAGGACTAGGTACAGGTGAGGGGCGGAACCAGGAACAGGGACACATGGCAAGGGTAAACAATGGGCAGACAGGAAGTGACACAGAACAGACAGGAAGTAACAGGAGGAGTAGGCAGAAGGAGCACAGGGGGACAGGACAGGACAGGACCATACAGTCACCTCAAGTTAAGAGCCCAGCATGCTAGTTAGTATCTTAGCAGTTTAGTAGTAGTTGTAGGGTAGTAGCCTCTTAAGGCGTTGAAAGGGAGGCTTACCAAAGTACAAACCGCACAGGTATCCACCAACTGGCTACCATACACACACACACACACACACACACACACACACACACACATTGTACACTCAACATAAACCCTCTCTGGTATTACAAAGATGAGTGTTGGGAATGCTATGTGTTGTGTGACTAAAGCTCAATCTGTTTTTGCAAGGATATTAAAAAGAATATTTGGAAATTCTGAGGAGAAACATTTTCATCAAAACATCCAAGAAATTAGTAATCAGCCCTTAGTTGGATTTCACATAAACCCGTTTAATAGGAAATGTCTTTCTCATTATGCCTGAAAGGCTTTTAAAGTGTCCGTGCAAAAACACAGTGATTATTTCATCAGAAACAAGACGGTTGCTTTGTGCAGTGCTGCTTAAACAAAACTGAATTGTACTGCACAGTTAATACCATGCCCAGATGCTGTTATCGTTATTTTTCTGTGATGATCTCAAAATGATGTTACAGTCTTGGCAGCAGGCTAATTATTAAACACAGAGATATCTCACCCTTCTTTTATCCTGTAAAAACAATGCAAAAGTGACAGACAGGAAAAGCTCTGCAACTCTCTTAACAGAGTTAAGAAATATGACAGCCCAGGTTGTGTGTATGTGTGTGTGTGTGTGTGTGTGTGTTTCTATGTTAGACTCATGCATACACAATTAAAAGCAAAGTCATTTGAAATGCAGATTGCATTCTGAAATCACACAGCGCAGTTTCACACGCACTCACTGCCATTTTACCCACGATGCA
Source organism: Tenualosa thibaudeaui (assembly GCA_027481765.1). NCBI lineage: Eukaryota > Metazoa > Chordata > Actinopteri > Clupeiformes > Clupeidae > Tenualosa > Tenualosa thibaudeaui. Next base: position 1,971,968 of record JAIFZK010000047.1, read on the forward strand.
GTGGGCCATGCAGAATTTTAATAGGCACTGTGGCATAAGATACTAAGGCCACATAATGGGCTGCTAATTTCAGTGACTTTTTCATTAACTATCTGGTTGAAGCCTCACGTCATGTTCTGCCATCTTCTACCATTGTAGTAGCTGTCTCCTCATACACACACATACATACAAGAACAGACACAAACACACACACACACAAACATATGCACAGACTTAACACAAATTCTCTTGTACACACACACACACATACAGATATATTATACATATATACATATATACATATTCACACAACCAAGAACAGCCATAAAGCGGATTGGAAAACTTTGTGTCATTCACATGGCAATCTGTGCGTACATGTTTTTGGTCCGTTTTTGTTTAGTAACGCGTGTTACTCAAACAGATTGGACCACACCGCACACGTCTTCCACACGTCAATCTCATCTAATCATTTGCCGTGGTGTAAACAGCAAGTTTTCTGCCATTCACTTCCAAATGAATCACCAGTAGAACAACACAAGTCTCTTGTGCTGTGTGTGTGTGCGCATGCGTGCATGTATGTGTATGTTTGTGTGTGTGTCTGCCTGTGTATGTGTGTGTGTGTGCAACAAAGGGAGTGACTGTGACTGTGTTTGCAATTGTCTATGACTGTGTGTGTGTGTGTGTGTGTATGTGTCTGTGTGATGGGTTTATTAGGACCCTTTGGTTCCAGGTATTTGCTAATAGAGCACTCTGCTGTCTAATATGAGAGTAATTTACTCAGGCCTTTTCTCCAGAGCTCCATGTCATTTATACTCTCACAATGATACACAAACACAGGCTACACAAACACACACATGCACACACACACACACACACACACACACGCATGCACACATACATACAGATAGATACAAATGTATAAACTCTGTTCATCTCTCTCTCTCTCTCTCATATACATACACACACAAATATAAAGCAGATGCCTATGGCTGGCTGTAGTCCTATGGAGGCTAAAGGGGCATAATAAAACCCTTTCCTCATGACTGACAACCATGATGAGCTCTGAAAATTAAAACAGAAGTTGGAGGAGACAGCTAATGGGTGTAGTGTGTGTGTGTGTGTGTGTGTGTGTGTGTGATTCAGTGTGTGTGTATGTGAGTAGCCTGCAGATTTAAGCCGAACTGCATGTGTGTCAGGTCTGTGTGTGTGTCCACATGCATGTTTGAGTGTCCCACTTTAACCAAATCTTTGTGTGTGTGTGAGGTGTGTGTCTGTGTGTGTAGTTCTGTGTGTATGTGTGTGTGTGTGTGTGACAGTCAGTAGCAGCAGGTCTCCCCAAGGGAAGAAGCAGTCCAGAGCTGTCACAGCGAGTTCCTGTCAGGGCTCAGCTCTACCCATCTCTTTCCAAGGACAAGTCGCTAACGCGCTACATATGCTAACCATCCCCCCTCATTGCCACGACACAGGCCTGCTAAACCTCCCTTATTACATCAGCTGGGGCTTCATTAATTAGATGAGTGTCATTGTGACTGACATTTTAGAAATCTAACCAAAGGAACAATGACAAAGAGTTGTCACATTTTTTGTCCCTCTCATGACAGGACGAGGACAGATGACTGGACTGATGTTGGGTTTTGAGTGACACGATGTGTCAGTGTGAGAAAATTGGCGATTGATGAAGACTCTGTAGTCATTTAATTTAGCACTGCAGCTGCTGTCCCTTCATCCCGCTCTGTCCCGTGCCCTGAGCAGTCAACCAATCAGATAGCAGCGTTCTGCAGAACATCCTACAGGATTACTTGTTCTCCTCCTGTTACACTTATGACAATGTTATTACTTAGATTTGTGACAGATTTGCTTGTTTTAAGTACAAGTGGACCCAGATTATTAATATTTTTCTCATGTTAAGAAGTCCATTTGCTCTAAAAACAACACAAACTAGATTTTGATGCTTAATATGGAACTAATAATACTTAGTTAGGAACGCATTCTTTCAGTCTATAGCCAATAACTTTTATCCAAAGTCATGGCATTTAACCACACAGCTTTATATCGGATCTGGATGTTACCAGATAGCATAGCAGTTAACATCTGGAATATATATATATATATATATATATATATATATATATATATATGTTTCCTCAGTCCTTGGTCGATCGTTGTTCATGTTCATATTCGGTGTGCATGCTGTAGTGGCTTGTTCCTGATGGTCCTTGAGTTAACCTTGTATATCTGTGTAAGTAAAGCCTTTGCTATATCTATATCTAGATATTGTTCCCTTTCACTTTGTGTTGAAACTTCCTACATGGATGGCAAGCCATTTCTCTGAAGATGGATGTTGGGTGGTAGGTTTCCGCAAAAAGAAAAACAAATTTTTTTAAATTCCGCAGTCAGCCCCCCGAACTGCACATATGATACTACTCATGATATCACACTTGAATATTTTCCATGATATTAATAAGTGCTAATGATAACTAGAAGTTTGAAACATGGGGTCCCACTTGTAACCAAAGAGAATAAGGAGAGTAGTTTGTGATACTCATCATAGACACGTAAAAGGTTTCCAGCTAAAACACTCATTAGCAGACCTATCTGCTGGAGAGTAAATGGACTGCATTTGTATAGTGCTTTTCTACTCCTACGAGCACTCACTGCACTTTACAGTGTATGCCTCACATTCATACATCGGTGGCAGAGGCTGCCATTCAAGGTGACAACCTGCCACCGTTAGCAGTGTGGGATTCAATATCTTGCTCAAGGACACTTCGATGGGGTCAGGCAGAGTGGGGCTTGAACCTGCAACTCCACTTCCACTGAACCTCCACTTACCAAATGGCACCTCTAACACCTGTGCAAACATCTCCCCTGCATGGTGAGCAGCTGGTTTACTGAACAAGTGGAAGGAGTTCAACCTTTTGAGCCAGGGATGTTGGCTGCTTGTGCGTATGCAGTAACGTTATTGTTGCACTGCGGGTGTAGCTGGTGCTGCAGATGTAGTGCAGTGGTTTACAATTCGTTTGACATGCTGTTTGTGCCACAGAGAGCATCAGCAGGAGGACGGTAGATCTGATCTGGCTTGGATCCTGGCTAGAATTCACTATGCTCCATACAGTCCTACAGTTTTGCTCACACACACACACACACACACACACACACACACACACACACACACACACACACACACACACACACACACACACACACTCCATAGGCTACGGCCCTACTGCTATGCTTGTACACACATGCAAACACACACACACACACACACATCTTCAGCCAGCCCCTGTGCTATGCTTATTAAAAGTGGCAATGTAGCTGATGCTGTGTTGTTTTCCATGGCGGTCAGTGGGCATGGCGCCGGGTGGGCAGGGTGGCAGCGGGGTGGCACAGGGCAGGGCACGCTGCTGGGTATAACTCAGCGGGCCAACCGAGGAGCGGTCACACACCTCAGGCTCCGTCACATCACGTCAAATCAAGTCTCATTATCTCTCCACGCATGGGTGATGTGTCACCTTGATGGGACACGGAGCTTGTGACCACCGCTCACCTCTCAAGTGACAGAGAGGGAGAGAGAGAGAGAGACAAAGAAAGAGAAAGAGAGAGAGACTGAGACTAAAGAGCTGTCCAGAACAAGACATGTTTGCAGATACAGCACACACTAATATATGTAATATATTATAATATATATATATATATAATATATATGTAATATATAATAAATGGCATTAAAGAGTCCTTAAACACTATCTTCTGCTGTTGTGTGGCATCACAATCATAATAAATTGCCCCTTGATAGGGTATGAAACCATGGAAGAAAATGTCTAATTCTGCTGCAAGTGACATTTGTAGTCACTATTGATTAAAGTGTTTTTTTTTTTCATAGTTATTTTTCCCATCCTGTCATAGAAGATCTCCTGAGCTAGCTGGCCACTTCCTTTACCCCTGAGCTCAACGAGTAAGGCTGCTCAGATTAACTGCCATTCAGTTCATTTCTGCTCTTTCGCTCTCTCTCTTCTCTCTCTCCCCCTTCCTGTCCCGCAATCTCTCTTCCCATTGTCATGATCTCTCTGCCACCTCTCACTCTCTCTCTCTCTCTTATGGTGACACTCCCCCACAGCATTCAGAGTTAGGAGCTGAGGTGTTTCCATGCATGCAATAGGACCCAAGGTGACCCATGCTATGGGATGAATCTCACCACCTCAGCAGAGCAGGACCAGAGTATGCAGTGGTCTCCACGTTCCTCAGTGATAGTCTTCAGATGTGCAGTGGATGATTTGCATGGATGGGTTTTCTGTAGAAACAAAAATAGTATTTATTTTACATGCCAACTAGATATGTTCAAAGATCAATTCATTAAACACGAGATTTAGACAAAATCAGGTGAATCTGACATTTTTGTGTTCACAAAGAGGTTACTTACACAGTGTAAACATCATGTTGTTTATACTTGCTTAAAGGTTGCTAACACAAAACAGAAATGATAATAGAAAATGCCAGGTCTCAGATTCCACAGAGATTCAACCTATTTCAAATAGACTGTAAAGATGTAGACTATTTCTTACATTCTTTCCTTCTTTCATTTGCTCTCCATGACAGTTTCCTATTCAGATCTATGACAGTTTGTTCTGTCTGTTCTTTCTGTCTCTGTGAGTTTTTTCCTCCTCTCCCTCCCTCCCTTCCTCCCTCACTCTACTGTATCCATTGTTCTTTACTTCAGTCTTTTTTTCTCTGTCTTTTCTCTCTCCAGAGCCGTTTCCCTTCCCTGGTCTATAACATCTGTTTGATGTCCACATTTCTCCCTGGGTTGCACTGTGCGAGTATGGATTGCATCTCTGGCCAGAGATCTGGCGGGTGTCCAGCCGTGCCTCACAGGGACAGATGCGGCTTGAACTCTCCGCAGACCCCTGCCTGCTGCAGTCTAGTCTCCTAGCCTAGCCGAGCACTAACTGTGAATAAAAATGATCAGGTGCAAGACAGGGGGCGGGAGGATGGAGCAGGCTGCTGATTTCAGGCGCTTAGCAGAAGAGCCAGGGGCAAAGGAGGCGGGGGGGGGGGGGATGGGGTGTCCTGTGTGAATGGTGAATGGGTAGAAGGTGGATGGTTAAAAGGCCTGAGGCCATCTCAGTCTTAGAGAGGAGTTTTACTGAGGGAATAAGGTGATAGCATAATACAATCTGAGGTAGGTGTCCTCAGAGTGTATTATGTGTGTGTGTGTATGCGTATGTGTGTGCATGTAAACGTGTATGTATGTAAAAGTATATTATAGAATGTAAACAATATGATTGCAAAAGAAGCAAAAAGTTGCCTGTGCTTTATTTATGCTATAATTTATTTACTACCTGTCGACCTCTGTATGTATGTACCACTTTACATGCTGAAGTATTCAGCAGTAGAGGCTTGCGGCTAACACAGCTGTCACTGTGTCACATGCCTCTGTTGTATGTTCCTGTGTGTATGTATGAGCTGTACTTCTTTGCTCCTGCTTGTTTGTTTGTTTACTTGTTTATTGCTAAAGGGTGAATGTGTACGGTATGGCACATGCTGTGGCCTTGTTGATGTTCGAGCTCAGGTCACATTTCCAGTCGCTAGCTTCAAACATTCCCAGTCATTGTGTGTGTGTGTGTGCATGTGTGTGTGTGTGTGTGTGTGTGCGTGCGTGTCTGTGTGCGAGCATGTGTGTGTGTGAGTGAGTGTGAGTGTATGTGTGTGAATGTGTGCGAGCATGTGTGCGAGTGTGTGTGTGTATGTGTGCGAGCATGTGTGTCGGTGTGTGTGCGTGTATGTGTGAGTGTGTATGTATGTTTTTTTGCGTGTGTGTGTGTGATGTCTGATGTCTCATCCCTAAAGTCTTCACGGTAGAATCAGTCTTAGAAGGAGATGATCCCAGAGCAAAAAACTTCTCTCATTACAAGCTAACACCACCAAAACGCAGACAATCTGGCTCAAAATCCAATAAGTCTACAAAAAACTATCATGTGTTTTCTTTACACAGTGAACATGTAGTCAGTCATAATACACTGACTTTCAAAATGCTAACAAGTGATGGGATTTTCTGAAATTACATTCATTTTCATGTATTTCAAATCCACTTGAAGCAGTCTTAGAAGGAGAAGATCCCCTCTCCCAGCATCTCTGTGATGCTGTATCCTCTAGGGGCTGCTGAAGGTCATAGGGTCATTCTCAGTAATCCAGAAACAATCACAGAGCTTGATATCACCCACAAGTACTGTCCCTTATCCTGCACACTATTGATTACCAAGGGAAAGCGGCACATAATCCATGCTAAACTAAATTCCCCAGCGGCACATAGCCTAGAAGTAATACAAATTACTAATCGGTGACAGCCTCCAATTCCCATTACAAAATATATAACCATCATAAATATTTATTCAGTCATACTTTTAGCACCCTTAATGATGTTACAACCAGTGCAATTCATTAACATTCCAGAGCAATGAAACTGGGATACACTTCATCTTGATGTTCACTTACAGAACCCATCCTTTCTGTTTGTGTACACACATTTTCACTGATTTCACACATTTCTCACACTCTTTTTCAAAACATTTTCAAATGCAGCTTTCATGGAAACATCTAAAAAGATATTCTCTGTGTGTGTATTTCTAGTGTCTCTGTGTATGTCTCTTGATGCTATATTCTGTGTGTGTGTATTTCTAGTGTCTCTGTGTATGTCTCTTGATGCTAAATTCTTCAACCCACATCATTCATCGTGCATATAAGATGCTACCTTTGCTGTCTGCTGTCAGAGACCAAAAGCAAGTATCTATTGTTTGATGAAAAAGTAATGTCTGTCAATTTAAATTTCTGTGTATCAAGTATATTGTATTGTATTGTGCATTTTTCAGTAGGTGCTATTGTGGGTCTTGCATGTTGCAATGTTATATCTTAAGAGAAAAAAATGCAGATTATGTTTATATAATATTTTACAGTAGTTCCTTTTCACATATTTAGTAGGTTTGTCAACATTCAGTAAATTTGCTGACATAGCAAAACCTATAAGGTTAAATCTGCTTATTTGAAATCAAAGTTTTGCAATTTGTTGTCGGTTGTTATGATTGATTGAAAGTAGGACCTGACTACAAATTGTATTGTTTGAAGGAAAATTTTTGATGCATCTTTTAGAGCCTTTTGTAAACAAAATGTGTAGTTCTGGGTAGAGTGCATCTATTTAGGTCTGTGAGTTAACTGAGTATAAAACGTAAATTTCGAACGTAGAAACAAAGCGACTGAAGTATCAAAGCAATCAAGAAAAACTGGAATCAGATTATCGATCATGATGGATAATGACTGTGTTGAAATGGGTTTCAAACATTATTACAGTTTATACTATTTCAGACATATGCTGTAAAGCGCTTTGAGTGCTCGTAGGAGTAGAAAAGCACTATATAAATGCAGTCCATTTACCTTTTAAACTATTTATTATGCTATGGACCTATTCATCCAACTATTCTTTGAAATTCTTTATAATGAATTCCAACAGGGTTCCAAACCCATTTGAGTTGTATTGGTCTCGTTCCTCCCGCTTACATCTCCCCCTTCTCTCTCATTATGTTGTTAAACAGAGATGTCAGGCTTTGTTTTTGTCTTATTGCTCCTGTGGTTCTCAGTGGCCTTTTACCCTTAATTCTGCATTGGACTCATGTCTCTGTTAGCGAGGAAAACAAATCTTTTTCATATGTATGATGTCTTCTCTGGTCCGCTGGATCTCAGAGTCAAAGTTGCACCTGCATTATTTTATGATATTTGAAAACACTTTAGCCTGTCACCTGTGCACAAACAAATGTATAAATATTATAGAATCAAATCAAAACAACTTCAAAACAAATCAACTTGCTATGGTCCTTGAATAAAACCCAATAAATTGCTCCTATTTATTGAGGTTAGGTGAAAATAAGGCATTTAAAGATTCATTAGAAACACTTGGCACCGCCCCTATCATATAAACTCGGGGACCTGGGTTCAAGCCTGACTCAAGGTCATTTCTCCGATCCTTCCCGACCTCCTACTCATGTCCTGTAAAGGTCATTTCTCTGATCCCTCCCACTCCTGCCCTGTCCATCTCTGTCCTATCTTACTAAAGGAAAGGAAAGTGTATTGTCACATGCATATAAAAAAATGGAATGAAATTGAGTCTATTTGTCAGGCTATTTTGTGCATAAATGTTGTTGCCAACGGTTGCTACCACATGTGACATCTTAAAATAGTGTGTATATAGCCATGTGTAGATGTGTTCATATGTTTCATGACATTATACACTATTAGGCATGTGTCTGGTTGACATACACACATATATAGTATGTCTTTGTAAATATTTGCATTGTATGATTTATAACAGGCAGCGTCTATATTGTAATAGTTGCATTTGGTAGATTTGGTTGGTCTACAGTTTCTAATATATGTTGTAATGTGTAAGAGTTATGATACTTGTTTGTAGGTTATGTGCAGTCGTGTTGTGTTTGATTGGCAGGCCTAGATGGGAAAAGGAAATGATGTTCTTTTAGAGCCCAGTCAGAGAGTTCATGGCTTTTCATGTGTGTTGAAAGAGCACATGTTGGAGACGAGAACGCAGTGCCCTCTCTCTCTCTCCCACACACACACACACACACACACACACACACACACAGACACACGCAGACACACGTTCTCAGGCTTTAAAGTTCATGAAAGCTGTGCATTTTTCATGTGCCTTTAATGTGGATGGCGATCCATACTTAATATTCACACTCTGAAGTCCAGCTTCTGAACGGCACACAGCTTAGCAACTTGTGATGATGGAGCCGCCGCACGAAAAGCCCATTTCATCCAGCTCACATCACCAGCAGTGTGCAGAAAATCCTCCCGATTCCACCTCTTGTGCACTTGTGCCTCTTAGCTGGTTTACTGCATTGTATTTATTTGTATTAAAATATTAAATATATTAAAATGTTTATTTTAGAAGTTTCTTTACTACACATTGCATTTCAGATTGTATATTATATTACACTTCATATCGTATTTGCTCTTTCTTCTCTTTGTATTGTTATTGTGTTGTACAGTTATTGAGTTTGTCCTACATGTCATGCTGCAACTGCAAGTGAGTTTTCCAGCTTGGGATCAATAAAGTACATCTATTGATCTATCTATCTTAGCAATGTTGAGCCACAGTGGGGAAAAAATGATGAAAAGTTTATTAATCAGTTGAAAAGATGAATCAATATTATAATAAATCAAATTAATTACAGTTCTTTGTCAAATATCTGTAGAAGCTGAGGAATGAGTGTTATAAAATGGTGGATGGTCAGAGACAAATTAAAAGAAGCAGCCAATTCCGCAATAACTCTGATGTGAGTGTAACAGCAGTAGAGTGATAATTGTTGGAATAAAACCCTGGTGTAATTTCTGAACACCAGGCATTGTTAAACATGTTAACGTGTTATTCCAGTCCATTTCATTAGCACAGTAAATCAGCCTCCTTTCTCCATCACCACACTGTTGCTCCAATGGTTTGGACTGAGGAGGAGTCGCAGATGGGAGAGAGCGCCCCCGGTGGTCTCTCAACACAACAGCAGCCTGTGTTTTCATGCACAAGAAGCCAGGTCCAAATGGCCCCACTCCAGACGGTGTGTGTTCAAGCGTGAGCCATTCAGCTGTGACAGGTGGCACAGTGAGCAGGGGATTAATATACACCGGCACAGCTGATGCATTACCCCAAAAATGCTGCTCCACCCAACTTCCTGTCATTTCTGTGTATATGTGTGTGTGTGTGTGTGTGTGTGTGTATGGTTGGTTGTGTTAGAGTGTGAGTGTGTGCAGGGGTCATTGTGTGTGTAAAAGTATAAGTGTGTGTGTGTGTGTATATGTGTATGTGTATGTGTGTGTGTGCGTCCTGTCCCAGACTCTGCTGTCAAGTGTCCAGCACGTGCAGAGTGTTTGTCATGGTGTAGTGGCCATCAGGATGGTTAACAGCCTGTACCTGAAGCATATGAAACATACGCTAATTAAGCATCTCACAAGGCCTCTCCATCTGCCCACGGCCTCATTCAAACACACTGGACCACAGGTGAAATTCACCTATGCATCTCTCACCTGCATTGGGAAGAATGCTGTCTCTCTAGCTCTCTCTCTCTTTCTCTTCTAAATCTCTCTCTCTCTTCTCTCTCTCTAGCTCTCTCTCTCTTTCTCTTCTAAATCTCTCTCTCTCTTCTCTCTCTCTAGATCTCTCTCTCTCTCTTCTCTCTCTCTAGATCTCTCTCTCTCTCTTCTCTCTCTCTCTAGCTCTCTCTCTCTGTTTCTCTTCTCTCTCTTTTTCTCTAGCTCTCTCTCTCTTTCTCTTCTAAATCTCTCTCTCTTCTAAACCTCTCTCTTTCTCTTCTCTCTCTTCTAAATCTCTCTCTTTCTCTTCTCTCTCTCTAGATCTCTCTCTCTTCTCTCTCTCTCTAGCTCTCTCTCTCTTTCTCTTCTAAATCTCTCTCTCTCTTCTAAATCTCTCTCTCTCACTTTCTCTTCTCTCTCTCTATAGCTCTCTCTCTCTCTTTCCCTTCTAAATCTCTCTCTCTTCCTCTTCTCTCTCTCTCTCCCTTTCTCTTCTCTCTCTCTCTAGCTCTCTCTTTCTCTTCTAAATCTCTCTCTCTCTTTAAAATCTCTCTCTCTATTTCTGTTCTCAATCTCCCTCTCTCTTTCTCTGTAACAAGATGGTATACTTTGAACAAATAGAGCACTCCCATCTCTTTCTTTCTCTCTTTTTCTCTCTACCACCCCCCCCCCCCCTCTCTGCCGGTCCCCTACCAGCTATGTGTGAGGCTAATTTTTACCACTCACTAGCTCTTGAATGTTATAAATGCTAATTGTATTATATTATAAGCGATGCTAAAGCTGTAGCTTCTTAATGCACTCAGACCCAATTTCAAGCTTGGAAGAGCAGGTTAGGATATTCCCCTCACCGAACAGAAAAATGACAGACTAGCTAATGGAATCAAGTGAAATTATAACGTTTGGTGGTGAGAGAAAAAGTGCATATCTTCACATACTTGGAGATGCTGGAGTCTGGAGGGGTGTGTGTGTGGGGGAGGGCAGGGCCGTATGTGTGTGTTTGGGGGGGGGGGAGATAGCAGAGGACCTCAGATGGGCCACCGGTCCCTGTCTGTATCTAGGCAACCTGGACCGAACCTCACTGCATCATAATGGGTGGAATTGAAGCGAGCATCCAGAGTAAATCAACCCTTAGTCCTGTTGGAGAACATTTGCCACAACAAATTTACACACAGTGAATTTGCAAACCACCAAACAATTTCCGACAATTGCTTTGAGGTGGAGGAAAGTGTGTGTGTGTGTGTGTGTGTGTGTGTGTGTGGGTGTGTTTTAGGTGGGGTGTAGTGTTTGTGTGTTTGAGTGTCTATAACGCGTGAATGTAGTAGTGTGTGTGCGCGCTTGTGTGTGTGGTGTGTGTGTGTCTGTGTGTGTTTCAGTGTGCTTATAAAGAGTGTATATGAAATATATCCTTATGATAGTCTCTGAGAATATCAGTGTGAAGGACAGAGTGTATGTGTGTGGAGCTCCTTAGCCACACACACCTCTACACAAATCAGAGGACACACATGTACATTCATGTTTCTCAAACACACACTCTCTCTCTCTCTCCCTCACACACACACACACACTGTCTCTCTCTCACTTCCTCTGTCTCTCTGGTGTTTGTAAGTTTTAAGGTTCAACTTAATGATTGCTTCTGTGTATATGTGTCTGTTAGAAAGAGGTGTGTGTGTATGCGTGTGTGTGTACGTGTGTATGCTTGTGTGTATGTCTGTGTGTGTGCGAGTGTGTGTGTATGCAGCAGTGTTAGACATAACTTATTTAATTGCCTCCTACTCCTTGAATTGAAATGACCTCCACATGGTCAAGTGTGATGTTACTCTGATGATTCAGTAATAGCCTTGTATGTTTGGTACTGTGTGTGTGTGTGTGTGTGTGTTTGTGAATACGTATTTGTTTATGTAAGTCAATGCGTGTTGTGTGAGTCAGTGATTTAGGCATTCTTACGCATGTGTGTGTGTGTGTGTCTGTGTATGTTTTGCCCTGCTTGACCCCGAATGCTTCTGACTCAAACGCTTCTAATACGCACGCACACACACACACACACACACACACACACACACACACACAGACACACACACACACACACAGACACACACAGCTTAAAGGCATGCCAGTGGCTGAACTCCTGTGTAGATATTCTTCCAGTTTTATCCCCAAAGTGCACAATCCCTGTGTTTGTGAGCTCCAGTGTCACAGAGAATCTCTCTCTCCCTCTCTCTCTCTCACACACACACTCTCTTTCTCTCTCACTCTCTCTCCCTTCCTCTCTCTGGTGTTTGTTTTAAGGTACAACTTGGTGATTGCTTGTGTGTGTGCGAGTGTGCATGTGTGTGTGTGCACGCGCATGTGTGTGTGAGGGTAGGAGACTTGAATGAGATAGAAGGAGCAAGCGATCCTCTGTGTCTGCAGATGACAGCAACCATTAAAGTGTGATGGGCTGGGGGCGGGGGAGGGGAGAGGACAGTCTCTTCATCTCTGTCACTCTCTTTTGCTAGGGGGAAGACACTTGTCTTGAGGACACAATCACACACACACACACACACACACACACCAGTATTCAGCAATATACACACACACAGGTGCACACACACAGACGCACAGATACACACAGCGAACATTCAAGAGTGAGAGAGCGAAAGATAGATAGAAAGAGAGAGAGAAAAATAGAAAGAGAGAGCAAAAGATTGATTGAAAGAGAGAGGGAGAGCGAAAGGGAAGAATTCTTGCTGCTACACAAGACACTTTGCTTTGTGATGACAAGCCAGATTTTTCAGTGGGTCGCTGTGTCATAATGCTTTATTGTGTCATAACGGACATCATGCCGCAGACCTCATCAAACACACAGCTGGTTAGTTTCTCCTTCAACAGGTTAAATTCTCCAAAACTTCTCAGCGATATCCATGTGCTCCACAGGATGTGATTGGGCGTGTTCTGAAATGAAAAACAAATGAAAGAAAATGAATAATATCATCAAAAAAAGAGATGAAAGCAAGATTGAGTATGCTAACATGAACGAACTGTAAATGAGGTCACCTTTGGGGATTCAGTGATGTGCACACTATCATAAACAGCTGTAACCTTCCATCTAGGCTCAAACTCTGGCTTCACTTTCCGTTGGTCTCAATCAGACCCTCAAATTGCAGTGCTTTGCAGAGCCAAGATATGAGAGAGAGAGAGTGTGTGTGTGTGTGTGTGTGTGTGTGTGTGTGTATGTGTGTCTGTGAGTATGTGCGTGTGTGAGTGTGTGTGTGCATGCATTTGCATATGTGTGTGTGTATGTCGCAATCAGAGGGATCATGACTCAGACAAGACGATGCTGATGAAGCAAGGGAGGCTGTGTGAATGATGACATTGTTAGGTTAAAGTTCACGAGCGAAACTCATCGGGTGATGCAACATTTGTCTGATTTGTCACACACACACACACACACACACATTACTGAAGGGCTGTATGGCACACACAAACTGCTGTTTGCAATAGACTATTATTTTCCACATATGTGACATCTGACATCATGTATAAGCTGATGTTTTCAGTGCATCAAATCATTAAAAGCTCACCTTCATTATTGTGGCAGTGAATGTGAATAAAAAGTTACATTGTTGCAATTAAAGAACCTGAAATCTCTTTCTCCAAAACAGTGTATAGCTATTCCTTGGACTGCACTACTCTCAATTTCTTGCCCATCTCATACAAACCCAATGTCAAATTCTTGGAAAAAAATTGTAACCTCAAATTCCAGCCCATGTGACTGCATGCTGATTATCAGAAAGGCTTGGTTTGTCAATGTCTTTTTCATGGAAGGAACAATTAGGTCCTCTGACAATAATAAACATAGGTCAGAATATAAGTTGCGATGCGATGAGCTCATTATAGTGAAGCCTTATGTCCCATAGGGGAGGAAGAGGAGTAAGGACTACAAGACTTACCTTTCTGTATCTGTAACAGATCCCAGCTAGCCTAACTGTGTATGTAGAGTGTTAGTAAATCTCCCTCACGACATTTCAAGAGCCTCATGGTCAGTTAACTGGAAACCTGGGCTTTTTGGTCGAAGGCTAGGGCGCCTGACAGTTCCTGTGAGATTACGGGTTCAAGCCCTGAGGTGGACTTTGTGGGATGACCTCAGCAGATTAAACTACTTCGGTCTCCTTTAAAGTCACTCAGTACCTTAAACTGCAATATAATAACTTATTGTTGTGCTTTTCAACCAAGGGTTTCAGCAAATTGTGTTCAGATAAACGACACACTTTACATGTGATTATGCATGACGGATGAGCCGACCATTGTTTCTGTAACATGTACTTGTAAATTGTTGCTGTAGAAGTTGCCACATGTTTCTCTTATATGGAGCATCCTCTACAGCAACAACACAATGCCTGGGGTGAACAACAATGACGTCAACAGGTACATGTTAGCAACATTAAAATGAATGGAGTATTCTACAGAATCATAAAGAGCAGTGTAATATTGTGTTGTAGCAGTGGAGAATGTTGTGCTGTGCTGTGTTGTGTTGTGTTGCTGAGGTGGATGAGGTGGTGTTGTGAGTGGAGGATGTGTGCTGTGCGATACTATGTTTTATTCTGTTGTGTGTGGAGGATGTTGTAATGTCTTGAATTTGCTGTGTTGCTGCTGTGGAGGATATTGTGTTGTGTTGTGTTGTGTTGTGCTGTGCTGTGCTGTGCTGCTGCTGTGGAGGATGCTGTGTTGTGTTGCTGCTGTGTTGTATTGTGCTGTGTTGCTGCTGTGTTGTATTGTGCTGTGTTGTGCTGTGTTGTGTTGTGTTGTGTTGTGCTGTGCTGTGCTGTGCTGTGCTGTGTTGTGTTGTGCTGTGCTGTGTTGTGCTGTGTTGTGTTGTGTTGTGCTGTGCTGTGTTGTGCTGTGTTGTGTTGTGCTGTGCTGTGTTGTGTTGTGTTGTGTTGTGCTGTGCTGTGCTGTGCTGTGTTGTGCTGTGCTGTGCTGTGTTGTGCTGTGTTGTGTTGTGCTGTGCTGTGCTGTGTTGTGTTGTGCTGTGCTGTGCTGTGCAGTGATGTCTTGTGCTGTGTTGATGAGGTGCTGTGCTGTGTTGTGTTGTGTTGTGCTGTGCTGTGCTGTGTTGTGCTGTGCTGTGCTGTGTTGTGTTGTGCTGTGCTGTGCTGTGTTGTGTTGTGTTGTGCTGTGCTGTGCTGTGCTGTGCTGTGCTGTGCTGTGTTGTGTTGTGTTGTGCTGTGCTGTGCAGTGTTGTATAGTGCTGTGTTGCTGCTGTGTTGTGTTGTGTTGTGTTGTGTTGTGTTGTGTTGTACTGTGCTGTGTTGTGTTGTGCTGTGTTGTGTTGTGTTGTGTTGTGCTGTGCTGTGCTGTACTGTACTGTGCTGTGTTGTACTGTGCTATGCTGTGTTGTGCTGTGTTGTGTTGTGTTGTGTTGTGTTGTGTTGTGTTGTGTTGTGCTGTGCTGTGCTGTGTTGTGTTGTGTTGTGTTGTGT
>JAIFZK010000047.1:1992500-2107500 GCA_027481765.1 Tenualosa thibaudeaui
CTAAGTGAATGTGAGTAAGAACAAATATAAAGTGCATGAATTTGTCACCTGAGAATATTTCACACACCAAAAAGCCATTATTCACATTTTACCCCCACGTGGGAAATGTTCTGCAAATGCATGCAAGATATGCAGCAATTTGTCATAAGGTACAGAATGCTCTGGATGTGAGACAGTGAAAAATCACTGACCGAGAAATGTGAAAACCATCCAGGAAATATCTCACAGAAACAAACTGAAGTAAGAATGTGTTATTTCAACGCACATTCATAAGCTGCTTGCTAGTCTTAAGTTGTTTATGCAAGGTGCTTCTTACTAAAAACATTACTTATTGAACACTTGTAGACGGCAACAGCTTGCTCTTACCACATTTGCTACTAATAACGTCACTGGATTATGTGAGGACATTGTGTGGCCAGTCATTTCAGGACAAGGCTGGTGCTGATTATAATGAGATTGCTGTAAGCATATTTAATGCACTAAGGGATATTTACTGATAGATTGTAACATATTTAGCAAGAGCTTTGGCAGGCCATGATTGCTGTAGACGATGATGTGAAAAAAGTTAGTCAAGGACAAAAACTCACAAATGCAGACTCTAGCACTAAGGATTTCACCAGACAAACAGGCCAAATCACAGATGGAAGATGAATAATGGGTCTTTATACATTTAATGTGTGCATCTGTAACTAAAAATGCAGTGGTATTTGACAGGTGCTGATAGGCATGAGACATGTTCTTTTCACTGCAATAAAAAAGACCTAGAGAGATGATGGATTAGAGTGTGCACTCGTATGAAAAGTGCATCTCCATATCAAAAGTGAAGCCTGCTAGGTGACTGAAATGCAGGCCAGAGAGTCTACTTCAAAAGAAGATGACATTATAATTGGACTGTTTAAACGCTTGATTTACAATCTCACTGTAAATTTTACCGCATGGCTGGTCATTCAGCCTGAATGGATGTTTCTCAAAGTGATACTCTGACAAGAAGAATATTTAATAAAGTTTACTTTCAAAAAATTTCAAACAAGTTTGGTTTCTTTCACAGTAACATAAAATAATTAATATTAACAAACATTTTGTAATGCCAGCAAACAACCACATTTAGGTACATCTATTGAAATGTCCATGTTGCACAAGCCAACATAGAGAAATATTGCCTTAGACGCTCTGGCATTTTTGTGACTTGGCAGTGGTATGGCACTAATCCATCACAGATACAATAACAAACTAACACTGGCACGGCCCCATCCATGGCAAAGTGGCAACCTTAATTTAACACTGACATTAACACACAACCTGAACCTGATATTGTGCAATCCTTGAGGGCAAAATGGATCTGGTCTTCTGAGGTAAATAAAATCCACAGTTATCTGGGATCCCTCTGCAGTATTAGTCTGTGTCATGACAACTTCATGATGTATATTTCTGGCACATTTTAGCCCTTAGTGCTGTTCAGTCAATTGCTCAAAAGTCAGTATTTTACCAACAGCACTCGGTGACCTACAACATGTCAAGTATTCTGGCTTCCATACATGCTGTGCCCTGACTGTCATAGAAGTCAATATGCACACAGATGAGCATTTAAAGATCACAAACACAAATACACATGTGTACACATGTCCACATGCATACGCACACACACATACACAAACACACACATGCACACAAACAAATGCTCAAACGTTATTTACATTTCACCACACACCTCCCAGTAGTATTTCTCTAGCTGCTGTTAGCAGCTCCTAAGGCCTCTGTGAGGAGGGTTGGCACTGAAAAGCCCCTCTGGATGTCAGGTACCCCAGTACTGAGTTACCCGCCCACAGTGCTGCCCCAAGCAGACCCATCCAAACTCGGCCAGACGTCCAGGATGCCAGGGTGAAGTGGGTATGTAGCATGTAGGACAGCAGCACCAAGGTAGCCTGTGGGGCGCAGACACACACATACACACACACAGCGTCTAAAATTAGAACAAGGAAAAATCACGGAGTAGTGTGGTGAGAGTATGGAGAGGTTGCATAGTACAACACACTTAACCATCAATTCATCATTCACAAACGCGCACACTCTATCTCTCTCTTTCACACACACACAAACACACTCACACACACAAACATACATTTACAAAAATCTGTACATTTGTCCATCCATCAAGTACAATGGGACTACGGCTTACCACAGCTCTGCTGCTGAAGAGTGATGCCCTGTCTTTGTGCGGGTGTGGGTTGGAGGAGGTGAGGGAGACGAAGCTGTCCCCTACCATCATGGCGCCGAAGGCTCGCGTCAGGTGAAGGGGCAAGGGGAAGTCATCCTCAGGCCCGACCATGAACTGCTCAACAAAAACAGGAAGTCACAAGAGCAGGAGATGAACAACAGTGAACAACACACTCAAGTAAGAACAGTTGTTAGCTTGCAAACCAACTAGCGCAGGATAGGCTCTCCTGTTATGCCACATGCCACGTGGCCACCAAAACTGCGTTTGGGATGACTTGATGCTTTGAGGAAACAACTGCACAGCCAGAATCATAACCCTCAAATTTCTATCCTTTGAAGCAAATTTTATAACCCTTTGGCCAAATCCTTTTGAAAGACCTTCAAAAGCCAGAGGTGTATAACTGAGCTGAGTCAGCTGTAATCTTTTCAGGTGAACTCAGGGACATGAACAATGGGTTTTCTTTGATACTCAGATAATCTGAGTGCTTCTAGGAATGTTTTTGCAACTGTTATTAATGTGGCATTAAGAAGGAACAGAACTCATACGTGATGTGGCAGCTCTTATCAGAATGCTAAATCTGTTGAGAATTTATTTGTTAAGCAGAATTCCTTTAGAACATATTATATAAAAGAACAGTTGAAGGATTAAGTCTTTAACTTAAATAACTCATAAGTAAATACTAAGATTATCAGTTCATGTGGCAATATGATTTGTGGTTAAAAGGACTGTAAGTCATTTGATTTTTGAAGAATATGCATTTAAAGGGATTTCATTATCCAAGATGCTTTGCGTGTCTTACGTGACTGACGCAGGGTTTGTTTAAGTTTGCAGCAGGCATCTTTTCTCGTGTGTTGTTGAAGCAGACAATTTGAACAGGCACTCGCTGTAATTTGTTACCTTCTTTGTTAAGTAAACGTATGAAAGGAAACGACGTGTCACTTCATTGTTTTGTTCGCCAAAGAGGATTGTGTACAACCACAAAATCAGATAGATTTCCACAGAGCTTTGCCAGATTAACTTTACCTTCCAATCAAATTAAAACAGATTGTTGCTTATGTCACTGCTGTTACGGCCTTATTAACAAAGGAAACAGCACAGCTGTGATAACGCCTATAACCCCAGTGCCTTCAATCACCCAAACTAATAGGTCTCAGCTGAGTAAGATGTAGATCAGTTATAGACGTACCTGGTTTCCGAGTAGCCAATCAGGAAAAACCAACCAAAGCAGACCAAACAGGAAGGTGGCGAAAAAGTCCATGTGGAGGAAGAACCTCTGAGCATCGCTGAAGATGCCGCGCATGTCTACAGCCCGCGTGCACTGCCGATGGTCCATCGCCATCAGGATGAAGCTGCTGAGCATGAAGCTGGAGAAGACCAGCAGGTCCAGCACTGGCACCTTTCAGTGTCAACACACAGCAGGGACACATAACACAGTGCTCAGAGGACATTTATACTAGCATTGAGAATTTACAAGGCCAGGAGACGTCACTTTTTACCCAGAAAGCATGAGACGTAAACAACAATGGCAGTTTACGAGTGAAAGGATTTTTAAGTCTTATAATAAAACTGAAAAACATGTCTTACTAGACAAGGCCAACATGGGCTGAGGCCAACTTATCCTACTAGTCACAGATCCTTTTCCATAACATGCATGTCTTTGGAGCACAACATGAATCAACATCTTGCCTAATCTGAACTGCATGTGAAGCTGTGGCTTTACAGGCACCTCAGGTCCCATTGTTTAGTCAGTGTAGGTGATTGTTCTCTCCCAGTAAAAACTCACCTGATTTGAAGATGCACCATTGGCTTCACTTCCCCAGCAGGTACCAAAGAGTAGGGCAAGAGATGCCTGCACACACACACACATACACACAACATTATGGCTTACCACACCTCAGTACTGCTCAATAGCATGCCTGTTAATCTTTCCAATTAACCTTAAGTTTTTTCTTCTTAGCCTATTTCACCCTAAGTGAGCCCTGCATGGCCTCTTTCTATTTAGTACCGTGTCTATGGAAAGCCCACACCGAACTGGTTCTAAGCTTGCAAAGTCAGAGATTTAACACATTTCCAGCCCATGTTTATGTACAAAGATTAAGATGTGTTATGAAAGCATTGAAAACGCACTCACAATTCATTCACTGTTCACAGAGCGTGTTTTCTACAGAATCATTTAAAACAGACATTATTATTGTTAACAAACCCATATTTATACATAGCCTGCTCAAAAAATAATTTCTCATTGCGCCAAGAAATAGACCATTTAATTTAAAACCGTCGCAAAAGTCACAATTCTGGTCAGGTCGCTGCCAGGCATAAAAAGGTGAAAATAAAAATGCCATTTAAGTAATCATTTGAATGCACTTGTCGGCACAGGGCTACTCACTATAAGTCTGGATGTGGAATGGTCAGTCAGCGACATCGCCTTGTTGCTTCTGAAGAGGAGAAATTTCACGTTGCTGGCGAACCACACGCACACCAACGAGCGTGTCATTTCAAAGGGCTCCTCGTCGATGCGAATTTGAGCAACCTGCGCATGAAATATTCCCAGTCAGTACTTTCAGGACAACAGTGATAAACTAATTTAGGCAACTCGCATTAATTGGCTAGTCTAGCTAACTCTATAGGTGCGTGCAGTTAACAGTTAAATTCTCACCTGTGGAAAAACGTTCTTCGAAATTATCCGGTATAAAAAAGTAAGCAAAAACCCAGAAACCATCTCCGCTGATATGATTTGGCTTTCAGCCGCCGTTTTCCTGCCGTTAGGATACATTCTACTGCACTTCTCAACTGCGTCGACTATTCCTCTTCAGTACAAAGATGCTGTGCTCTGCAGTGCCCCTTCGCGCGACAAAGTAAATACTCCCATCCTTACACAACTTCTTACGAAACCCCAGCTGTAGGAGGTGGGACCACCGCGTGGTTAAGCAGGCCTGTGTAATGCCGTTTCCTGAAATTTCCTCCTGTAGCGAACCACGGGAGAGTCGTTGTAGTCTACCTAAACGTCGTTAGCAGATTTTTCGCGGTCTCTTACAACTCTTTTGAACGTAAACTCTTACAACTCTTTAAACCAATACTGAGGACATGCTCGCTGAGTGAAACCTATTACAAGGCATTTTGTCATCCAGTTATGCGCCGCTTCGCTCATGTAAAGGCAAAGGGTTGGAGTTTAGAGGAAAGCTTGACACTACAAACTGCAGGTGGCGCCATAGACCATCGTGTTTAATGAGGGCTTTTCGTAGGGAGATGAATGTTGCTGAGTGCAAATTTTCAGTCAAATACAAAAATAATAACTAGGCGCAAACTACAACATGACATAATATAAATAAAATAATCTAAATAAAAAAAGATGATGGAAGGACACGAGGTTAAATGAGAAAAATCCTGTTGTGTGACACGCCTATCACATGGCATTGCCAAACAGGCCTATATCTGAGAAACGCAAGGTGAGTAGGTTGTTTCTGTAGCAGTCAAGATATACAGTGAGTCTGGCAAATAAAGATCATTATGATGTTGATATCCAGTCAAATAATTATATATAATATTTACTTTACATAAACTGGAGACTAAGCCTCCAGATATTTTTGGACACGGAGGCCTGCCTTTCAAAGGGACATTCTAGTGCAAATCAACCCATAGCCCTGTAAATGTCCTTTTCTCTGCTGACAGCACTAGTTGATTTCCTCTAGAGAAGGCCCTTTAGCCCCTTCAAGCAGCAAAAATCCCTTTAGATCTTTGTTACAACACATGATTTTTTGTCTCTGGTGTATACTAGCAGCGCACACACACACACTAACACACAAACACACTTGGGGTGGGGTTAGGGGGTCTTGTGACATCAGAACCACACACACTTAAAGACCATCATGTGACCTTATTCTTAACTCAACCCAGTGAGAAATTATGTGAGTGTCCCCTACTTTATGAAACAGAGTACCAGCAACTGATGGACCACTCTGTGGAGTGGTGTGGTAACAGCCACCTGCTCTTAAATGTAGCCAAGACCAAGGAGATGGTGGTGGATTTTAGGAGGACCAGGTCTAAGCTAAACACCATTTACATCCTAGGGAAGAGGTAGAGGTGGTAGACAGACAAAAATATCTGGGGTTCACATAGACAATAAACTGGACTGGAACACCAAGGCTTTCTACATGAAAGGTCAGAGCAGGCTCTATTTCTTGAGAAGAATAATCTATCTTGATGCAATGCAATGGGCTTCATTTCCATACATCTACATATTCTTTTTTGGGGACTTATCAGTGTGTAGATTAATGTCTGAACAGGCAGTCACAGTCTTGCCTTGACAACTACCTCAGGCTTTGTATTGTGGGTAGAAGTATTTTTGTCTGTGTATGTGTATGTGCTTCCTGTATGTTTTTAAGGCTGTTGAAACAATGGATAAATGGAACATTTCCCTTTGGGGAATTCCATTCCATCTTCCATTCTATTGGAAAATTCCATTAATTCCAAGTTCCTTTCAGAAATTCAGCCCATACACTGAAAAATCTAACCTGCAAAGGGCCAATGCAAAATCAAGCACATCAGTTTTCAACCAGTTAATTGAAAGAGCTATTATTAATATTAGATGCATGTAATAACAGGCCACATGACAATACATTACATATTCGTGGACATCATACCAGGCCGTTTGAAAGATAGCAAACGTCAGGCCGTAGTTTGGCCACCCCTAGTTCATATCAGTGACCACAAAGTGTCTACAATGTCTATTATAAATACGTACAAATGTGCATTAATATGTAACGGTACATAAGAAAGGTATGCATAATATACACGTTTCTCTTTCAATCTGTTTCTATTTTTAGGAGTCTCATTCACAAAGGCATCACATGTTACAGCTGTTATTGCACAAGCAAAGGGATTAGGGAAGTTGGGGTTTCTTTGAACTTAGCTTGTGTGTCACCAGTGACAAGAACAGCATGACCACTGTTGCAATTGGAGACAGAGAGAGAGCGAGAGAAAGAGAGAGAGAAAGAGAAGAGAAGATGAACTGAGAGAGAAGATGAACTGAAAGAGGCTAGAGGCTAAACAAAACAAGACAGCCCGGTATTGGTAACCACCACGTGTTTTATTAGAAGTCAGTCATTTGCCTGGCATTAGTAACAGCCATGTGTTCACCTCGAAGGAGTTTTAGTAGAGGTCAGTCTTTCGATGGACGGCACTTATTCTGCTCCAGACACATAAATACAATGCCAAAAGTCAAGTAGCTTTAATAGTCAAAGCAACTCATAAAAACATAGTATAGCAGATAACATAACATACTGTATGTCTGGAACATCCTCCAACACAGAAATTCATGCAGAGGTTCTTACATACATGTACCAGTAATGCTGTTCCAGTATACCAGTAATTTACGGATGTATAAACAATAGAAAGCCATGAAAATATTACCTTTCACAGATAGTCCTAATTATAAAAAAAGTTGACCACTGTTTAGAAAACACTTTCATCCAAAGCAACACACAATCTCAATGACTGCTTTGGTGATCAAACCCAGGCCAAATGATTGACAAGCAATGACTTCAATGCTCCACCATGTCATCACCATGCTCGCACAGAAGCTGTCAGAAATGATCAGATTCTATTCCTAAGATCCCTATGAAAACCTAAGCATACAAAATAATAAAAAAAAATGTTTACACTGTACAACTAGTCTTATGACAGCAACTGTCCTCATGTGGCAGAGTAGCTGTCTGTAATGGTGAAGGAACGTCCAGTTCTAAAGTAGTTCTCGATCTCCTCCAGTGATCGGCCTTTGGTCTCAGGAACACACACGCCCGTGAAGATGATGTTCACCACACACACCACACAGAAGAACAGGAAGGGAACGAACAGCCCATATGCCACCTATGGAAAAACAATCACACCAGTGTTGTACAAAATATCTGAGACACTTGAGTAAAAAGTACAGATACACTAACAAAAATCACATTGGTAGAAGTTCAAGTCACCCACCAGCATGTTACTCATGTAAAAGTCTAAACGTATCTCACGAGAAGTAATCTATTATGAAATGTACTTAATGTAGGTAATGAAAGTAAAAAAATCGGTAGCTTACAACAAGCTTCGAAAAATGTCAAAACTGCCACTCCCGATATATATATATATATACATACACTGTATATAACCTACAGTATATGAAGTCATGAAATCACAAGAAAAAAAATAAATCTCAAACATGAATAACTATAAGCATTTATGTCATGGCAGTAACATTAGAATCACCTTTTTCAGACAGGTTTACGATGTTGCATGAACAGTGCATAGGTCTATTTGCATTTCAGATTTGGATTCTATATTAGACCTATATTCTTTTTAAAATAATGGATACACTTAAGTCAGTTATCAGGTATATGAGCAAAAGGTTAGGAGAAACTGAAACTAGACTGTTTTTGTTGAACCGTCATTGGTTTCACTTGGGGTTTTCTTTCACAGTTCAATAAAGTAACCTGATGTTGGAATGTTTGAAAACCAATAGGCTACCTCAGTTGACAAAATAGAGGTAATGAAATCTGCACTACATTCACTTTAGTATATGCCAACACGGGACACTGCTTTGCTCTGGTGAAACTGAAAGTAAACTGACACCGCATTGCATGTTGCTAAACTAATTGAACATGTTGCAGGTTTCCTTTGACATGTTGTCAAAAGCAGAATTGCAAAAGCAAAATTAAAGCAGTTTGATCTGATGATAACCAAATTAAATAGCTAAAAGCTGTCATACTTTGTTATTTACGACAACAATCCTTGCAAGACAATTATAAGCTTTTTATTTTTATGTGCATGCAGATGAGTGAGATGAGAGAGACAAAGATACATATATATATATAGAGAGAGAGAGAGAGAGGAGGGGGAGAGGAGAGAGAGAGACAACGAGACAGAGAGAGAGAGAGAGAGAGAGATGTTATGTGAATGCGTCATACGGCAACCTAGTTCTAGTTTCTGTAATTGAATGGGCTAATTTTCATCTATCCATGAAACAGGAATTTATCTAACGTTAACGTTTGCCTGCAAGAAGTTATTACATGGCGACAAGTCAATGCATGGGAATCACTGCATTCTCAGTTGAGTTTATTCTGAACTCTGAAGATGCGTACATGAAACAGCCTCATGTGAGGAATTACAGTACAGTGAGAAATCTGAGATGTTTCATTATGTTGTTGGTGTTTCCCCCTTCTGATATTTTCTAAAGTGAAATCAAAGGTTGTTTAGTCTCTGCTGAGGCAGAACTTTTAAACGTTGCTCTCTCTCCTTTGTTTAGTGTCCTCCGCTCTACGGATTTCAAAATCAGATACAGACAATCAGAGGCGAACTGCGTGAGCACTTGTCACAGACAGAGGTGGGGCAGTGGTGGCGTAGTGGTTAAGGAACCTGGCTAGCAAGCAAGTAGCCTGGAAAATTTTAATCCTAGCTGCCACTGTGGTGCCCTTGAGCAAGGCTCCTAAGGTGCTCTAAGGGAGACTGGCTCTGATGTAATTGATAGTTGACAAATGTAAGTCGTGTTGGATAAAAGTGTCAGCTAAATGCGTGAATGTAAATGTAAACAAGGCATGAGCCAGTATCAATATAATACCGGTCCTCAATAGCTATCCCTAATGCTGAGAACTGAAAATATACTGGAGGAAAAGTATGCAATTAACTGAGGAAATGTCGTGAAGTAAAAGTTGTAAAAGTATAGATACTCCCAAAACACACTTAAGTCCTGTAGTGAAGTACTTTTACTTAGTTACTATACATTTCTGAAACACATACACACACACATACACACACACACACACACTCTTGAGCAGCAGCACTTGTGCAGGAGAGAGAATGGCAAGTGCGTGAAATGTCTGGGTCAGAGGTTCTCAAGCCATTTCCACATATACTCAAATCCAGCTCAGATCTGTCACTATACAGGGTTAAATATGGCCATGATCTGTTGGTCTAGCACAGATTTGGATCAAATCTCATCTCACTTGAATCAGACCCAGAAACCACATCAGAACCAGACTTGTTCCAAAAGAAGCTGCAAAGCAGACACAGTACTGTAGGCCAAATAGGAATACTATAGGCCTACAATACTATAGGAATATTATAGGAATACTATAATTGTTCAACATCAAAACAGGAAGTGATCCTCACCACTACATGCATGAAGACCTGCGTGAGCACAAAGGCTGTGATCCAACTGATCCCCACACACACTCCAGATGCTATCCCACGAGCCCCCAGCGGCAGCACCTCCGACATCAGGAGCCACGTGATTGGTCCCCAGCCCATGGCGTAACCTGTGAAGGACCAATAAGATACAGGAACAGAACATAAACTTTGGGCGAACACACTGTGAAAGTATATCTACCTTATTACTCTCATTTTGTCTTCCAGAGTCACAGTTTGTGTATGTATTTGGCACTTATTATGATTCTGTTCAACTATGACTTTGCATTAAACTGTTGATTTTAATCTCAATGTAATGTTTACTGATGCCAATGATGTTTTGGGCAAAAGAACTACAGTTATAAACAGGCAACAACTTTTAGATCAAACTTCCTGTGTCGATACATGGGTAGATTCATGTGTTCTAATTGGATGATTGTGACCATGCACAACAACATGTGACACAACTGATGAATGAAGCTATTCATAAAAGTCTCAAGGTCAAGGTCAAGGTCAAGGTTACTTTATTGGTTGTCCTGGAGTGAAATTTTACTACAATTAACGAAAGTTGCTTCATAAGAGTTGCAGTTTGCCATGATCCTCAGTTGGGAATATATGGGATTGGGAATGTCAGCGGGAATGGGATAGTCAGTGTCAATGGGTATCGGAATATCAATGGAAATAGGAATGTCAGTGTATACTGGACAATATTTGGTGTCCAAGTGGCATTGCTCAGGACCAATCCTCATCACCATTACCAAAGATCCTTAAATGCTGACCATCGCTCCACTATAGCTCTCTACAGTACTCTGAACACTGCTCTTGAATCTCATCGTCAAATGTTTCTGTTTCCTTTGGTGTTGAATTTTTGTCATGTCCCTGTCTGCTGAACATCTGATCCTACTTGGCCTACTTGCAATTATTTTCAAACAACAGGATACTTCTGAAACGGTGTGCTGAAAAGTGTGTTGACCTCATTATTGTGGCACTAGGTTGGGTCTGGTTGTGCTAACAGGACGTCTCTTCCATACTTCCAGGCACACACACACACACACACACACACACACACAGTGTAGTTGACTCATGAGTACATTTCAGCCAACAGGATGGAGATTCTCATTTGCCGGGCACTCAGTGGTCAGACACACACACACACACACACACACTAATTGACTCATGACTAAATTCTCATTGGCCGGGCACGCAGTGATCTGTCTCTGGTGAAAGATAGGCTCTAAGTAGACCAGTATGTGTGTGTATGTCTATATGTGTGTGTGTGTGTATGTGTGTATGTGTGTGTGTGTATGTATGTATGTGTGGTGCCCAACAGTGTGATCTGTGTCTGGTGAAAGATCGGCTCTAAGTAGACCAGTATGTGTGTGTATGTGTACGTGTGTGTGTGTGTGTGTGTGTGTGTGTGTGTGTGCGTGTGTAGCTCATCATCCCACTGCACATGCATGTGTAGACATAATCCAGATATCTGTTGGAAGGTCTGAATTATCAGTCCATGTACAAGACCTCTGATATGGCCTTGATCTGGCTTTGTTCTGGCTCTGGTCTGGGTCAGATTTGGCTCTGATCTGGGCCACATTCCCCCCTTTAGCAGCAGACACTCACCGAATATGATGACCATGGTACTAATGAGAGGGATGAGTGTGATGGGGTCAAAAGTCGTGGTTGTCTGAGAGGGGCCCTCCGCCCATTGTAGCAACAGAGAGCTCGTGTTGTTATGGTGACTTGGGGGTGTGTGGGTGTACATGGTCATGGTCAGCATAGCCAGGAACATGAGGAAACCTGAGAAGAGAGAATAAATGTGTGAGCTTGTGTGTGTGCATGTGCATGTGCATGTGTGTGTGTGTGTGTGTGTGTGTGTGTGTGTGTGTGTGTGTGTGTGTGTGTGTGTGTGTGAGTGTTGAAACCCACCTGAGGTGAAGAGGAGGGCCCTCCTGCCAGCTCTGTCCATCAGACCAGCTGCAATCATGACAGAGACCAACCTTATGGCCCCCACCAGAGCTGCATCATAGCGTGGCTCCTACACACACAACCAACACAACACAACACAACACCACACAACACAACACAACACAACACAACACAACACAACACAACACAACACAACACACAACACAACACAACACAACACAACACAACACAACACAACACAACACAACACAACACAACACAACACACACCACAACACCACACACACCACAACACAAGACAAGACAACACCACACATACCACAACACCACACCACACCACAACACCACAACACCACACCACACCACACAACACAACACACAACACAACACAACAACACCACACCACACCACACCACACCACACCACAACACAACACCACGTGACACAACACCACACATCACACAACACACCACACCACACCACACCACACCACAACACCACACAACACAACACAACACAACACAACACAACACAACACCACACCACACCACACCACACCACACCACACCACAACACAACACCACACAACACAACACCACACATCACACAACACACCACCACACAACACAACACAACACCACACCACACCACACCACACCACACCACACAACACAACACCACACCACACCACACAACACCACACACAACACAACACCACACAACACCACACCACAACACAACCAACACAACACAACACAACACCACACCACAACACAACCAACACAACACACCACCACACGGAGAGAGTGGTGTTCAGAGAAATACGAATAACACCTAATAATAACACATTGAGATACTGTATATAGCTATATAAGGTACATATGTTATATATACATTTGTACATATGTTAGAATGATAGACATCGTACACATCAGTGTTTTGGTTTTTGTATGGTGTGTGTGTGTGTGTGTGTGTGTGTGTGTGTGTGTGTGTGTTTGTTGTGCCCATCCGTGTGAACTGTGTCTGGTGAAAGATGGACTCTAAGTAGACCAGTGTGTATGTGTACGTGTGTTTGTGTGTGTGTGTGTATGTGTGTGTGTGTGTGTGTGTGTGTGTGTGTGTGTGTGTGTGTGTGTGTGTGTGTGTGTGTGTGTGTGTGTGTGTGTGTGTGTGTGTGTGTGTGTGTGTGTGTGTGTGTGTGTGTGTACGTGTGTGTGTGTATGTGTGTGTGTGGTGCCCACCAGTGTGATCTGTGTCAGGTGAAAGATGGGCTCTAGGTAGACCAGTATGGGTGTGACTCCAGTCATCTGCTGTAGGAAGCGCATCCCCACTGAGATCAGGATGGGCTTGTAGTAGAAGGGTTGGCCCAGCTCTGCCCAACCTATACCGCTCTAGCAGGGAACACACACAAACACACACACACACACACACACACACCGCATATGCACACACGCACAGGACTGATCAATCAATCATTCAATCAGCATATGGTATCTTTCACTGCAATATTAAGTAGTGAACAACAGACATCAAAATAAAACATACAAGAAAAGAATGAGACACAGCATAAATAATGGTAAATGGACTGCATTTATATAGCGCTTTTCTACTCCTACGAGTACTCAAAGCGCTTTACATTGTATGCCTCACATTCACCCATTCACACACATGCACTCATACACCGGTGGCGGAGGCTGCCATGCAAGGTGCCAATTTGGGGTTCAGTATCTTGCTCAAGGACACTTGGATGGGGTCAGCCAGAGGGGGACATGAACCCTCTGGTTGCCAAACGGCACCTCTACCACCTGCACCACCATCTCCCCAACCAGCAAATAATGCAACCAGTAAACCATCAATATGTATGTAGACTCTCTGAAACACTCTTTTATTCTCTCTCTCTCTCTTTGCCCTGCCCCATGAGTTTGCCCTGAGTCAGTAACGGCTAGATACTCAGTCACACTCCGACCAACTGAACCCTGATAACAGACCACGGACCCCAACCACAGACGATCAGTCAATGACAAATTAAGTAATGTGTGTATGTGTGTCTATGTGTGTGTGCATGTGTGTGTGTGTGTGTGTGTGAGGCTACGAGACCTGGAAACCTCACAACTAACAAAGTTTTAAGACACCAATTCTGAATTGTATTTGCGACTGTTTAATCATCACCGCCCCCCCCAAATACTCCTAACTAAGTATTGCATCTCCTATTCCCAAGCAACGTTAATCAACGGCTTGGAAGTTCAGGGAAAGTAGCTATATTGGACTTTTTGAGGAAACGCCTGCTTGCTTGTCTGTATGTCAAATGCCAAGCTCCATATTCACACTACCCCATTAAGACGTTTTCTCTGGAGAGAACTGCCAAATGTGATGTTATGATCACTGTTCTCTCGCTTTGCCTGATCGGAATGATCACAACGGTCAATTCAATGGAAAGTGTGGAGTGATTATTAGCTGTGAAGAGGCATGGTATATCCTGGATATAACTGTTTTGTAATCAGTATTATACTATAGCATTTACTGCAAAACAGCATGTAAAGCATGTTGCATGAACCCATTTTGAATGTATGTAACATAATGACTTGACTTGACTTGACAGGGCTGTAATCTAATCTATAAATTCTGTGATAGCTTGGAACTGATCTCTTCTGAGCTGGATTCTCACAGTAAAGCAGTCAGTTGCTATCCTAGGAAGAGTGTGAAATATGGCACACTGTGTGTGTGTTTGTGTGTGTGTGTGTGTGTGTGAAAGCATTTGCAGGTGAGACAGCCTGCTGGGTGTGTAAAAGACAACACTGGTTGTGTGAAGGTGTGTGTGTGTGTGTGTGTGTGTGAGAGAGAGAGAGAGAGGGAGAGAGAGAGAGAAAGTGAGAGAGCATGTGTGTGAGTGTGTCTGTGTTTGAAGAGCATCAGAGCATCAGAGAGTCCTGAATCACTCGGGTCTTCTGAAAGAAAATACTGTGTGTGTTTGTGTGTGTGTGTGTGTGTGTTATACTGTATGTACCCTACACAATGTACCTGTGTATTAATGCTGTGCTTGATGCAGTGTCTCTTGCAAATAAAAAGGGTGTGTATGTATATGTGTGTGACTGGTGTGTACGACACAGTGTGTGTAAGTACCTGTGTGTTTACACTCTGCTCGATGCGGAGGAACTCGCTCATACACTCTGTCCCTCTGAACCACTCGAGTGCACGGCAGGCATCATCACGACGGCCTTTCGTGATAAGGAACCGTGGCGAGTCAGGCATAAAGCACAGCAGAACTACCATCACAATCACCGGAACTTCCCCAGCAATCGCCAGCCATCGCCACGGCAACACCAAACCTTCACCACAACAAGAGACAAGAGACTCTCACTGAAATGTCAATCAAATCAGCCTGCAACTCTGGTGCTCTTTTCATGATTATGATAAGAATTACGATTAGCAGATATAAGTAATTTATGTTTTAAAAAATATTGTTTTTTTATTGGCTTTGTTATAATTATTATTTCTAGGTAGGAGTATAATCTTTATATTTTGCATTGGACAAAAGTGTATGTAGTAGTATGCCATCAAGTCTATTTGCTAAACTGTTTGTATATGGGTATATCAGCTGTGGGATGTTACCGAGTGCATAAAGTGCCAGGGACCCAAATACTGCAGTAAGCTGGGGACAGGATCCCAGTGTGCCTCGGACTTTTGGGTGTGAGATCTCTGAGACATATACCTGACACACACATAAGCACACAGACACACACAGACACACACACACACACATACACAAATGCCCACAAAACAGGCATGTACACACAGAAAACACACACACACACACACAAGTACACATTAATACATGAATATAACAGCAACAACAAATCATAGTTGATCACAGTCAATCAGTTGTGGTCGGTTACTAGTATATACTGTATAAATGATCATCCCTTGGCTGACCTACAGGTATTGAAGCTGCAGTCATGCCGCCTGCGATGCCAGTCAGGAACCTGCCCAAGTAGAGCATCCACACAGCCTGCGCCGCCCCCATGACCAGGAAGCCCACAGAGGAAGGCACTGCCGACATCATGATGCTGACCTTGCGGCCGATTCGGTCGTTGAGCACCATGGCACCCAGGCCGCCGACCACTGCCCCCAGAGTGAAGATGGACTGCAGAGCCACAGGTAGGAACAACCACAGATGAGTATCCAGATCCACTTACAATGACTGAATCCTGATGAGAGGCTTATGGCCTTTAGGCCTGAACCCCTAAATACTGAACAGGTGGACTGGACCAATGATTTTTAAATGAGAAATCCGATGTGAATCAATCAGTGTTGCCGAGTGCTGTTGGTAGGTATGAGAACAAGAGAATTTGATTCAAAGTAGACCAAATAGCGAAACAGCAGCTAATGCTAACTGATGGGGTACAGGAAAACAAAAAGTTTCTTATGCCCCCAACTGTTTGCGTTAGCGTTAGCTGCTGTTTCACACATTTGGTCTATGTTGCACCAAATTCTCTCGTTGCCATACCTGCTAACAACTCTCAGCATTATCAAACAACAAGCACATTGCTTGTTTTCTCCTATAAATTCACACTAGGCAACGTTTTAGGTTAATTTATTAGCTTCGTGGTCACTTCGATGATTAAATGACTTTTGGGTTGAACGGAGGCTCTCTTGTCCGCCTCTAGTGTAGGTGCCACACTTGCACACCGGGTTGCGAAAACGAAACTGAAAGTAAATTAAATCGAAATCGTATTTATTACCGGCTTGTCAGTCAACGTAACTGGTTCCTATTCTTTGTTTGTAAGTAAAATCACATCGATTGCTAAGAATGTACAATGTTGTTGCTAGTTTGTCAGAAAAATCAGCGTCTATAGGGGGAACTCCGGAGATAAAAAAAGCACAATCTGGCTCACAAACTCCTTTAAGTGAGTGAGTGGACACACAAATTACTGGACTTTACTGGCTATACTATATTAGCCCATTGCACAACCCCCCATCCCCCAACCTATTACAACATCTTTTCTGTTTTTACTCTCTTCTATATATCAAGGACTAGACAAAGCTTTTGCACTGCTCTCTTAACTGCTTATATTGTTTTGTCATATTGCTGCATTTTATTATGTGTAGCCTACTTTTCCTTATACTTATATACTTAAGGTTTTTTCTGACAAATTTCTAAATATTTTTTTCACCTTCAGCTCCTATTTTTAATTTTTGAGGTTGATAAGGAGTTCTATTTTGCATCTACTTTGATTGGACAGTCAATCCTTCTGACGACTCTTCCTCTATGTAACCCTCAGAAGCACATGTGAGTGATATGATGAGAGACAGAGTTGAGAGGAAGCTGATACGGGTTAAAATAAATAAATAAAATAAAATAAAAGATGAAGCTGCTCACCCCAAACCATGAGATCTCATGAGTGTCCATCTTTAGCCTTGGGTCATTGCCCTTCTGCAGCTGCGGGATTACAGGGGAAGGGTAGACCAGCGAATACCCAAAGTTGAAGTTCCCCAGGACCGCGGAGAACGCTGCCAGGTAGAGTCTTGCATTGCTGACGGAACAAAGACACAGTGTAAGTTTAATACGACAGTGAATGAGCATGAGGCACCTTAAACAGAGGGACAGGGCAACCAGTAGGACCAGAAATACCACAAAGAACATTGGGATGTATTGGCAATTTCATACATTGTGATGTATTGGCAAAATTATTTATGCTCTCCAGTGTACAAATATATGCAGTTGTTCTTGGTAGAATAAACCAGTGTGGAAATACAGCAACCAAGTGTACAGTATACAGAGTTGAGATTTTGATGTTAGTGTAGTGTGATTTGGGCAGTATAAATATCTTGATGCCACAGCATATAATATCTATAGTATAAAAGAGTGCTGTAGATTGGCTCTGACCAAAAACTGACTTTGAAGTCAACAACTGAACTAAACAAATAAAAAGGTTCAAGAAATCAAAGAATTCAAAGCCAACTCACCTTCTCTGTGATGTTTTTCTGGAAATGAGGGGTTGGGTCTCCATGTCTGTCACCGGTGGTGTGACAGTGACAAACTGTTTTCTCTCAGTGGGCTATGGAGGAAATATATAGTCAGGATGGGTGTGTGCGCCCAAACCAAAAGGAGTAGTAAAGGCCAGGGCGTGTCATGTGACATGCACACACACACACACACACACACACACATATTCACACAGAGAAAAGGGGAAGAGAACTCGCTCTGGAATTTCAGATAAAGTGCAACCTGATCCTTTTGCATTATGTGTTCCTCACAGTGACTTCATTGTGTGATTTCACAGGCTAAAGTGAAAGTAAGAGAGAGAGCTGGATGAATCATCCAGCATTATAAATAAACTTTAAAGCAGTACCAGGCAAGCCTGCCATTTTTTACCTCCAGAGCTCCCCCTACAGGTGCCGATTAGCAACAACATTGTACATTCTCATCAATCCATGTGGGTTTGTTTGCAAACCAAAAAATAGGAACCAGCAATGATCATTGTGAAAGTGTTATGTTGACTGACAAGAAAATACAT
Source organism: Tenualosa thibaudeaui (assembly GCA_027481765.1). Lineage (NCBI taxonomy): Eukaryota > Metazoa > Chordata > Actinopteri > Clupeiformes > Clupeidae > Tenualosa > Tenualosa thibaudeaui. The sequence goes on from JAIFZK010000047.1 coordinate 2,011,310, forward strand.
TTGGTTTCATTCAGCTTCAGTTCCGTTTGCACAGACCCATATTTTCATACTGCAACTGTAACGGTGCTTAGCAGTGCCAGGGGCTGCCAAGAGCGCCTTTATTCACCCCGTAATGAGCAATTTAACTATCAATATGAGCTGGTGAATTCACCTAAAAACTAAGGTGACACGGAAACATATTACCCCTAAAACATAAAGATAACAGTGGATAAAAAGTGATGTTGGATTGTCCATGGAAGATGGACTGTACCTGGTTGGCCTACTTTGAGTAGCCTATAATCTGCTTTTATTTTATTGTTATATTATGTTATTTAAATCCAAAGCTTGTTTGTAGCACTGTGAAGATCATGTCTATCTTTTACAGACATAGACTTTTCTATCTATCTGTCTATCTATCTATCTATCTATCTGAACTTAATTTATGGGCGATTACAATGAAAGTTGTACACAAAAGTTGTTGTCACTTTAGAGACAGCATCCCCATCAAATCGGGCAGCATTTTGTCAACTAATGGATGCAGGGCGCATGCGCAGTATGTAATTTAGGCAGAGTTCTGGTTTCCAAGGACTGTTCGAAACACAACACATTCTCAACCACGCCGAACGCTTTGATTTGCCGGTCTCCCTGGGGAGATATGGAGAATTACGTGGTAAATAAAATCAATGCATGCATTGCGATGTGTCAGAATGATATTACAGTGAACGACAAACAGTTCTAAGTAGTTTTAAGTTTAAACAAGCTGTTTCGCCCCTAACATGTTTAATTGTTATAGGGTCTAAATGAAATGTTGCATTTTGTGAACGAAGCTACGGCCATAGCGACAGTGAAAGTTCGGAAATTAATCTTCGATTCAGTCACACGTTTTTATCTTCTCAGATTATAGACGCAATGTGCCCGAGCTCTTTTGGAACAACATTACTTGTCGGCGACCGAAAAACAGGTTTGGAGCTCACACTAAAAAAGGTACAGGCCTGTCCGATGTCTCTGGTGTCTGTTAAAGTAGGCTACTGGCAGTAAAATCTTTTTTTTTTATTCTAGGCAATATCTGTTTTTTTCTATATGGTCTTCTAACACTGATTGTTATTGTTTTCACGTTTGCTCCAGATTGAATGTTTAGATGAAGGAAGAGCCAACGAAGCACTTGAAGAGGTAGCCTAGGTGCTCATTGAATTAATTAAAGAATCGTCCACTATTTTCATCTTCTGTATGGCCTTGATATGTTTGTGCGTGCGTGTGCGTGTGCGCGTCTGTTCGCCTAGGCACTGCCCCTTCTGGAGGTCAGGCACCCAAACATTGTTCGTGTCAGGGAGATGTTCATAACCTGGGACAAAGAGGTTAGACCAGACACACAGGCAAAAAGCTGCTGTGAAAACAAACAAGATTTATTTATGCATTTATTTATCTATGTATTTATTTTTGTCTACAGCAATCCTTGTACTGTGATGTTGCTTTTTATTGTTTAGCTCTGATGATGATGATGACGGTGTATACTATTATTATTATTATTATTATTATTATTATTAACAACAATAATAACAGCAATAATGATAATAATAATAACTTATTGTTGTTGTTGTTGTTGTTATTATATGTTTTCCTTCTGTAGATATCTTCAGTAATCCTCAATGTGGTGATGGATTGCCCATACACAGACACTCTCTCCACTATCATTAGTCACCAGCGGGAGGAGAAGAAGGCTTTTGGGAAGCAGGTGATAGAGAGTCTCTTTTCCAGACACCTGTGCATGAGGGGCTGCCTCTCATAGAGATGTTTGTTGTTCCTGTTCGTTTATGTAGACAATTGAGATGTTCCTGGGGCAGATGATTGATGGTCTGACCTACCTTCACAAACAACATATCATCCACAGGTAACTTTTGAGAAAATGGAAGTTTTGTACAGATTGTTCTGTTTCTGATTCTGGATTTTTTTTTTTATTATTACAATCTGAAATACCTGTAGAAACCTGAAGCCATCCAACATTCTGCTGAAGGGATTGAACTTCCGCATCTGTGACTTTGGGATGGTTGCCCTCAGCAGTGACAGAATGAAGCTGAATGTAAAAAGCACAGAAAGTAGGTAACACCGTGCACACACACACACACACATACGTGAACACATACTCTACACATGCAGATACGCTGACACAGACACAGTTGCAGTTGAAATCCATACAGACAACAACACCCTTAGATTCAATATGCCCTACCATAAATAAACGTGGTCATGTGAAACTGGGTATAGAAGTGTGTACAAATACCATGAGTCCCCCCAACACACATAGAAACATGCACACACACACACACACACACACTACACATACACACAAACACGCACACACACACTGAACACACGTGCGCACACACACTCACTCATTTACTCACACTCTCTCATTTCACACTGCTGCAGGTGACCGATGCTGGATGTCCCCTGAGAGCTTGAGCAAAAGGCTGTGGACGGATAAGTCAGACATTTGGGCCCTGGGATGCATGCTACTGGACATGCTCACCTGCCACATACACAACGTATGTAGTCAACATATATCCAAAACCTACACAACGTATGTAGACAACACATATCCAATGGAACACATACACAATGTATGTAAACAACATTTATCCAACACATACGCAACGTATGCAGGCAACACATATCCAGTGGAACACGTACACAACTTATGTGCGTAACACATATCCAGTGGAACATATACACATATGTAAGACATATGTAAGACATATCCAATGTACGAATGCAACACATACACAAGAGATAAACATAATACATATAGAAACATATGCATGAAACACGTATACAATGTATGCATGCATACATACATAGCATTAACGTATGCAACCTAAATGTAATGTTGCACAGTATACTGTAAGTATGCAACACATACTGTAAGTATGTACATAACACGTACACATTGTTGAGAAGACTACCACTGCCTTTTGTGACTGTTGTGTCTTCTTTGTGCTTGTGATGGAGATATCACTCTGGAGATATCATGTTGGTCTTCTCTGCACTGATCCAACACGGCTAGGGCACTGCCACTCTCTGAAGCCCATTATGTTTAGTAGCTTGTGCTGTGAAAGACGGGTTTGTCATTGCACTGCCATGGTGGAGTTTGGACAGTGATGTAGTGATGACTGCTTCTATTATTTTATTGTAATGCTGAGCCTGCAGTGGCCAAAGCATAGAGTGCTTTGTATTAGAAAGGGTGTTATCCAACCTCTGTGATCTTTTGCTTCTCTCTCCCTCCCTCCCCTCTTGCTCGCTTCCTCCCTTTCTCTCCCTCTTTCCTCCAGCATCTGGCCGGCCTGTCCCAGCTGTTGAGTTTGACCCAGACCCTGTGTGCTCTGGACGTTATCATGTGTAAGGAAATGCACTCGGTTCTCCGCATGATGTTCCAGCACCACCCAGAGTACCGTGCCAATGTGTGGTAAGAGTAGAACCAGGGCAGTGCCGGTGTAAAGGGATGTTCAGACAAGGAGCGATAATGGCAAAGATAACTGTATTTACTTACATAGTTGACACTTTTATCCAAAGCGTCACAGTGTTTCAATGTGTGGTTCGGGAATTGAACCCAGGTGGTCCAGTTGTCAATCGGTGACATGACCACTGCTCTGCCACGTCCACCACTATAACCATGACACTACAACTATAAAGATATTAGCATCCATACTGACCAGTGACAACGAAAGTCCCTATTCATGTTGATGAATGAGATGTCCAAAATTCAGTAGTTTCAGATTGGCTGTCTTTTATCGTTCACAGAGCCAGACTAAGTCTCTGGCACGTCAGGCCACACATGGCCACAATCGACTGGAATAGTCTATAATAGAGGGTCTTTTCCCAGCTATGCGCTAATGATTACTGTGTGTCCTGTTGTAGGGACTTGATGAAGCATGTGCTGGTCCAGAGGTGTCTGGCACTGTGTGGTGCCCCAGTACACTTCATGACAACACTTCCCTGTGGAGTCAGCGGACCCCCTTTCCATGAAGGTCTCAATCAAGTGTTAGGTAGCTAAACCCAACACACACATATATAACAAACATACTGTATAGCACACAAAAACAAACACACATGTCACATAAACACCCTTATTCACTCACTTGTTCAACACACACATGCACACACTCTCAACATACACGCACATAACACACACTGGCTTTTGTTTAGCCGTAACTGCACAGTGGGTAGAGAATGAGGATGAAAGATAAACCGTATAGGACAGAAGGTGTCATTATAGATCACTCTGAGAATGGTGTTATAGGCAGAGGTGGTCAGAATGAAATAAAAACAAGCCCAAGCACAGTAATGCAGGCAAACCCATCAGGGAAAAGTCTATGTGTAACTTTAGTTTAATAGCATACTGTACACCTCCTCTATTTACTCACAGTTAAAACCTGCCTTACATCCCTATATGAAATGCATATGCATGCTTCTCATCTCAGATGTATCATGCGAGTAGATGATGAACATGATGCTTAGTGTACAGTCCTATGTCCTACCCATGGTAGAACTCATCCACATAATGGCGTATAATGTTTGGAATGGTGCACCTCACTGAATGTGTTGGGATCTTTCTGCAGACTTTATGCTGGCCTACAAGGACGTGGAGTCCACTCAGCTCCAGATACTCTCATACCTGATGGCAGAGAAGAAGAAATGTGAGCCTACAAGGTTCTAATAAAATAACACATTAAACAGCTAGACTCTGAGCTCAATCTAAATAATGACAAGAACGTATTATTTGAATCTTGACTCAGATGAACCAGAGCTTTGTTGTCAATACTGTGTGTGTCTTAAAGAAGGAAGAGAGTTCACTCGGTCCGTTCAGTAAGCAGTGTCATGACTCTTCTGCTTCTCATTTGTCAGGAATGTAAGTTTGTAGGGATTTGACATGATGAAGATTATGCCATACTTGGCAACTTTTTGAGTGGTGCCAGTGTTGGCAGTACTGCTAAGCCATGTTGTTAGGCTCTTTCTCAATGGTATTTGGCAAAAGGCTCTCGTCTGAGAATTTAATTAGTGAACAATATTGCCCAATCGGAACACCAGGACTAGGTTGTGTGATTGCTTGGGTAACATTAGACGAACTCAAGATCAGGTAGCCCTGTGGAGCCCTGTGCAGGGATAACAAAACGGACAAGACGCTCGTTCAACTTGGCTGGCTACCTAGCTAGTTGTGACATTTTCGTTGGGAAAAAGTCAGTGATGTTGCTTACATTATGGACTTTTGCCCAATGAAAAACATCCCACCGACTTGTTCAACAAGCCCATTTTGTTATCGCTGTGCAGGGTTGACCGATCTTCTGTGACCTTGAGTATGCCTACTGCTAGACAGTTGCCCCATGTATCATTTAAGACTGTTGACACGGAGGTCCAGGATGCATTGCCTCAAATCTAGAATGCACTGCTTTAAAGGAGCTACTCTTTGTGTGAGACATTTAGGTTAAAATATCAAAGATGGCTAAGAAACAGCAACAAAATGTGAAGAAACAATTGTATTGATGTTATGCCAAGAACCCCTAATCATTGCGTTGTCCAGATATCCACTGAAGTTAGCATGCAAATCAACAAGCTTCGCATCGTTCCAGTAACATCCCATTCGACCATGTGAATGCATACAATGCTGTGCTCAAGACTAGTTGAAATTGAAAGTATTCCACAAGCTCTTGCACAGTTCTATAGCCAAAGTTCAATGTACCCATTGCACCCAGCACCCATGCATTCTGACTGTGTATGGGAGCTTGCTAGGTGACTTCCTGTTGTGTTGTTTCCATAGTGACGGGGCATCAGGATGAGGTAGTGAGAGCCACCTGCACCACCATGAGGGCCCACAAGGACTCTGCTGCCGTTCAGCTCAAAGCCTGCCAGGTGCTTCAGGTGTGTGTGGAAGCAGGTAGGATTACTTCCCGTCAGGTGTCATACTTAGGTGTTCAGTCAGTACAGCACTGAGCCCAGCATTTACGTCCTTGTTTGAATAAAATCTGTTACATCGGTGATCACTTATAACCCTTTGCCCTTTGCAGACTTGTCCTCTGTCCCTGTTTGTCTATATAGTATAAAAACATTGGCTGAAGCCCAGTCCCAAAGCTCTGAACCCTAAACAGGCATGAATCAGCCAGTCACAAAGTCAATTCAGATTATTTGGATTGAACCAACCCATAGCCCTGTTGTTTCACATTTCACATAGGTGAACGTAGGCCAAATAGCAAAATGGCAGCCAACGCTATCTGATGACGGCAAAGAAGTTTCACTTTCTTTTGCTCCATCAGTTAGCATTAGCTGCCAGTTCGTAAATTCAGTCTAACTTGTACCAAATGCTACTGACAGCGCTCAGCAACCTCAGAGAACAGGGATATGGGCTGATTGACTCTGGATTTTTCCTTTAAGGGCTTAGGTGGGACATTGTGATTCAGTCTGACACTAATGCAACAGGGTTCCATCATGTGTCCATCACAACAGTGTGTATTTTGCCAGATATACAGCCTTGTTAGCCCATGTTTGCTCTCCTTGGCTGGTTCTCTGACTGCAGGTGAGCAGAGTGGTTTTCAGAAGCAGCTTGTGAATGAGAGAGGCGCTATCTCATGCATCCTGTGTGCTGTGGACGTCCACAATGGACAACCCGAGCTGCTGACTGAAGCCTTACGCCTCCTCTTTATCCTTTCTGAAAGAAGTAGGTTATCACTCTGATCACTCTGGCTACATACCATGTGTGTTGCTGACGTACCTTGTTTGCATCACTTAAAAATAGTTTTAGAAGACTGGTCTATTTTTTTTCGAACGTGTGCAGCACTCTTGCAGCCAGTTTTGTTGAATAAAATCTAATGGAATGTGTTGTGGAAACGGAAACGGATGGCTCTGATTGGTCTGTATGTTTGTCTAGCCCAGTCGGCAAGGTTGTTTCTGGAGATGAACGGTCTGGCACAGGCGGTGCGAGCTCTGAAGGCTTTTCCTCAGCACCAGTCGGTGGCCTATGAAGCCTGCAGGTGCATCTGGCGGACCTTAGAAGCACGTGAGTATCACATTCAAGGGGAAAGGGTGGGGATTCAACAGAAAAGTTCACATCAGCTTCTTCAAGAGTACAACACCCAGTAGTATTGTTGTGGTGTAGACATGCATCCGAAACATCCAACAATTTCACTCTAGATCTCCTTTATTTGATTTTGTACAACTTATGACTGTAACATCAGAATGTATAGTCTGACCATGACCGAGAGACCGTGCTCAATCCTTAAGGCGAATTGTCTTTCAAACTGCGTCTACACGCAGTAGGATAACGCTATGACCAATCACAGCCATCTTAGTTGTTTTTTGAACCATCGCAGCCTTGTCGTCATTGTGCTAAGCCTGCCCAGCAACTCTACAAAGATAGCGTGTTGTGATTGGTCCGACGAAGCCTTGGTAGAAGACCTACTGAAGCCCAGTGGTGTGTTGCTAGATGTACCAGCTAAGCAAAACTATTTGCTACCGCTAGATGTCTAGGCTACATTTGCACTCAAACCCTTTTAGATATAGATGTAGATTAGATACAGATTCCCCAGGGTATCTATGAGAAATTTCTATCTGGGGCGCTGATGGCATCATGCGTCACACAAAAAAGATCTTTTTTTTTTTTTACCTGATTTCAGATTGCTTTTTGATTTGTCACCCGTACAAGACTTTTGGATCAGTATTCCCTACCCCCTGTCTTTGCCTCCAGTAAACTTTAACCTTGCTTTGACCTTGTTCTGACCTTACATTGTAGATGAGGTCTCTGCCAGAGTGTATATGGGGGGCAGTGTGGAGAGCGTGTGTGTGGTCGCAGACACACACCCTCATGATGGAGCGTTGATGGAGGCTGTGTGTGCTGCCCTGCTGTCCCTCTCTGTACGAGGTGAGAACTGGGCCATTGAACTTTGTTTGGGGGTGGGGACCTTTGACCTCCAGTAAAGGGCATTAACCCCATGGGCCACATTGATTGATATCGAAAGCATATTGTAACAGCATAATATTCCCTGTCCATTATGTGTTTAATACAGCCCTGGTGCTGAGGTGAGAAACGGACTCAAAGGGCCTCATTAATTATTGGTTAATGGTGGGACATGCCGCTGCTTTCTAACATGTCTATCCATCTGTCCTCCACTCATCACCCCAGAGACGTTTGGAGACAGGGATGCTGAGGACGCCACCCTGGTGCTACTGGGGGCTCTGAGAGCTCACTCATGCCAGCCCGCCCTGGTCCAGCATGCCTTCCTGGCCCTGGTCAACCTCACCCTCATGTCCAGTGAGTATGGAAACTGTTTGAGAGCCTCATACTGATTGAAATTTTCATTACTGTACCGTAGAGTGGATACAGCATAAAGAAGTAGTAATAATAATAGTAGTAATGATAATAATAATCTTGTGTAATAGCTATTTTTGGTGCAAGCTTGTGTTCCCTTGAGTTTTCAGTACACTGGCTTAGATGTTGGCAGGGTTGATATGTTAAGGCATTTATGTTACAATGTTGTTAGACACAATGTAAAGTTTGTGTTTTGAGTTTTCAGTACTCAAAAGTACTACTTAGTACTAGCAGTGTAAAGGTGATTTAAAAATGTTTTCAGCACTGTTACAAAAGTCCTGTGCTGCTTTACGGTTTCAGTATTGTTTGACACTGCATAATTTATAAAGATCATGTTCATGTGTATTGTTTGACAGGTGAAGCTTGTAAAGGCAATGGTAAAGCTTCTGTGTTTGTGTATGTCTGTGTCATGGTAAAACTTCTGGTAGTGGCAGCTTGTTTGCGTCTACTGGTTGCCCCTGGCGGTGGAAGTGGCATCATTGTGATAAGGGAGGCAAAGCAGTGGTATCCCAGCAACCCCCAGCTCTGCCACTGCATGGTCCGAATTCTGGCAGCTATGACTGAGCACGGTCTGTAGGCTACAGACGGAAACAACGTCCATAAACTCAAGACTAATAATATACACAGTGATAATGACCCTAATAACAACAACAACAACAATAATCTCACTTTCTTATTTACCTGATTCTTTCATCCTTACTTTTTTTACCATGTACTTACAGTATAACAATAGTGTAAAATTCATCAGCCATGTTATAGGAAATGAACTATTCTATTACTTATGTTGTTAACAAGCCCAACTCGGTGAATTTAGCCATCACTTATTAATTACACAAATCAGTTTGTAGCAATGAATTAGCATTCATTAATTATACTGTTTAGTACTTGATTAATTGGCCAGTCAGTAAATAACTGAACTATCCTGTCTGCAGATGAGTTGTTGGAGGAGCTGATTTCTGTCGGCGCTCAGGAGGACCTGAAGCAGAGCGAAGCTGACTGTGCTACAGATGAGGTGAGCTGAAGGTCAAAGCTGTTGGCGAGACTAGGCCTCCACGCTGGTGGACTGACATACTGTGTGTTACCAGAGCAGTGCCGTCCCTGTCAATTTTCAAGAAGCTCTAGAAAACCCAGCTCTTCAGAGAGCACCTCCTGTCCTAGTACTTACCCTGTTCTCCCCTACCTCCCTATCCTGGTTTCCCCCTATTGCACAATCTCCTTCTACACTTGACTCCACTTCTGCTCTCTCACCCTCTGGAAGCCCCCTTGGTATTCTTGGGATTGTTTCTAAGAAATTCCTCTATGTAGCTTGAATTGTTAATTCTCTTTTGTAAGTTGCTTTGAATAAAAGCATATGCTAAATTTACATGCAAAAATAAATGATGGCCTGTTGGTTTGGTCTGTGTTCAGAAGAGGTAGTCCCTGGGTTTGGGCAAGCTGGTCAATTTCATGCCGGATTTCTCCTCTAACTTAGCCAGGTTCCTCACTTATCCACCTATTTTGATTTTTTTTAATCTATTTGTCACTTCTTTTTCCCCATCAGAAACTGAAGATGTTGATTCACCAGAGCCTCTCCAGATTTGAGATGGAGAAGGCTTCCTTATTGTGACATCATCTTCCTGGGGACAGATAACAGGAGAAAACTGTAAAAAAAAAAAATTGACACATCTCACATTGAATTTGTGTTTGTGAATTTCTTTGAACTGTCAGCAGTGTGAACTAATAGGTCATAAGAAATTTTGATCATTACTGGCTTATATAACTGGCTTAATAAACTCTTTATCGGCATTTTTATCATTTTGTTACACATGTTTGTGTTTTCATAGCTATTTATTGCTGTTATAAGTGTTGACAAACCAATAGTCCTAACGGGGAAGGTTTGGTGAGGTCACAGTAAGATGCACCGACATGTATGGACATATATGAACCGCCAGATGTCACCATTTTATGATTTTATATTTGTAATCTTTATGTACTTATTTATTTAGAACCTTTCAATTATATTGAGATGGGCATTTTATTGTTAAGCATCTGCATTAGATATGTCTCCCCAAGCTAGCCCTCCAGCCCATCAACCTCTTTTTAAACGCTGCTCCTTTATGTGTAGTAGGCTAACGTTAACGTTATTCTGTGTGGCTGTTGCCAGCCTAGACGCGAACACATTATCTGCACACCACGTACAAGTTACAGGTTGCAGGGAGTGTTTGTGTTGCATGTAACGTTATTGTCTTAGTATAATATAGTGGTGCCGTTTTTCTTTATAATAGACAATCATAGTGTTGCATTTTACACAAAGGGCAGCGTGTGATTAATTTGAATCCCAAACCGCATTTTGTGTAATCTTACCAAAATCGACGTTAGTCTGTGCCCATTGTCATTAGATGCATGAGAAATCCCTCTGAATCGTTTTTGTGTGAGTGATTAGTTCATGCCGAGCGAGCATAGAGCCCTCACTCCCCTACCCTCCTTCTCCCCTCTCTCCCTCTCTCTCTCTCTGCGCTGCTTCGTTTCGCTTGTTCCGATCTGAGCGGAGCGAGTGGCCGTGTTCTGTCACACAGAGGAGGCTACTGCCAGTGCTCTTCTGAACCATTATTCTTTTTCACGACGGCAGGCGATGAATCCATTTGGCACCGCTACAATGCGGAGATAAATCTGACTTTCAGACCGGGGCGAAGAACATCCATGACTGTGGAGGTGTGAGAATATTTTCTTTGCAACATCAGCCACAACAACCATTGACGCATGGATTCAAATCGTGGATTATTAACGTTACGGAGGAATGGTCGTGAAACCATGAATTGCAGCTGGGGGACAGAATTATGGGTATGTGTTGAATAAAGACATTCTCATAATTGCAGGAATGGTTAAGGACGGATACCGCTGAGATTTATACAGTATGTGCAGGTGTCAAGATTAACGGTAACGTTAGTCTCTGCAAATCTCTAACATTAGCTGGCTAGCCAGTCAGTCTAACGTTACTGCTCACGACAAAGTGGCCAATACATTTCCAGGTACGCATGATTTTATGTTATGGACATTCGTCCCGCAGTGGCAACTGTAACGTTAGTTATTTTCTCTTGCAAATGCATGCGTTAAAATCTCAGACCAATTCAGCGGCTAAGGGAGGACCGTACTGATCCAAATCTGTAGCAGCCTGTGGCAGGTGGCTAGCCATATCCCAGTTAGCCCTAGTTGCAAAGCCCCCAACACCCTACCTGCTAACAATCGTTTGCAAAGCCGTTAGCTAGCCGCACAAGCCAGCCAGCTATGGCAAGCCACCTATTGCTAACAACATCCCTATATTTTCGCCTATTTGCTGCGCCGCAAGCGTACCCCGCAAGCGGTACGGGGTGGGGTGAAATTATGGCATCAGGTATTTACATGTTTTTTAATAAGATACATTTTGCAAATGTACCTGACGGAATAAATAAAAATGGTGCTGAAGAGAGCACGTTCTTAGACGCACGTGCTGGTGTCGTTGTTTATTTGGGTAATCTGGGATCTCGAGCAGGCTGGTCAGATTGTTTACAACCGCAGCCACCTGTCAAAGGAAGAATAAACCCAGCGCGAATTATCCCAGAAAAGTCGCCCGCCAGATATGTCTTCATCAGATTTTAAGCGTTTTTCGTAGAGCTTGTAAGCTTCATAAGTAGGCCTAAGTTTATTCCCATTTTTCACAAAAAAATTGACCTATCAATATTTGGTGCTTTACCTTTGTCAATAAAATAGCTATAGATTGCAGAGAATTCGTATTGATGGCTATCGGACAAGGGCATAGGGAAGCGTGAAGCTGGACTTTCCTACCCTGCTCAGTGTCCTAACGCTGGAATGGCCTAAACTCTGTGTTGGTGCAGTAATTCACACTGGATTTAAAGGCTATTTTAGGAACATATTGTAGTTAAGTTTAAATAGGTTTTATGATTATAATAATTTCATTGACCCACATACCTCCTTTCTTTGTTGCCCTGATGGCAGTGGTGCATCAGACCTTTACTGTCACTGAAGTTGGACAAACTAGGGCAGCTCATGATGAAAGTGTCCTGTAAAATGTGTGTGTATGAAAGGGGAAGGTTAGCCTAGTAATCCTCATCAAAAACTAATCAGGGTATCACTGAACGTGGCCACTAATGCATGCAGGAGATCATAAAATGAAGCAACCCTACGCTACACTGATGTGTTAGACTGGCATGTGGTATGCATGCACAGACATCTAGCCCATCTCTCCTTACACACACACTCACACACACACACACACTTACTTTGTGGGAGGTTGTGGGCAGTGTCATCTGTCACACATATGGGCAACTAAACACGCTTGAAGCAGACAGGATGGCACTTGAAGCTGGGCATGGAATGGGCCTTTTGGCTTCAGGGAATGTTTGTCTGCAAGCAAAGTCATTTCACATGATTACTGGACATTAGCCTAAATCACTTCAGTGTCAAGTTTTACCTGTTCAAGTTTCCCAATACTCTTGTTCAGACTAGATTTAGTTACATGTCTTACTTGTTACATTATGGTTTTTTATAAGTAAAATTGTGTCTTACAATTCATTCTGTTCTTGAGTAACATAAATGCTACAATCATTAGATTGTCTGTATTCTTTAATGGTATAGGTCTTTATTCTTTTTTTAAATCATTGTCATTTATCCTTTGATAATGTACTCAATTAATCTATGTTCTTTCTAATATAGGCTATGCTCTGTTATGCTGTAAAGTGTATTGGGACTATGCTTAATGACGATTTTTCTGCTGTTAATAGGCCTGAGTTGATTGATTAATTGATTGATAAATTGATTAATCTGTGTGTGTGTGTGTGTGTCTGTGCGCGCCTCTGCACGCCTGCGTCCTCAGGATCAGTTTGATAACCTGGAGAAGCACACTCAGTGGGGCATTGAGTTTGTGGAGAGGTACACCAAGTTTGTGAAGGAGCGCTCGGAGATCGAGCTCAACTACGCTAAACAGATCAGGTGAGGAGCTCATGCATCAACTTGGCTGGCTGCTTAACCACCGCTACCCCACACCTTTGGGCAGGAGAGCTCACTCTTCAGCACTTGTCTTCATCCCATTCCCAACTAATTTACAAACGTAGTAAACATAGATTTTTAAAAAATTAATAGACCCAGGGCTCAGATTAGAGAAATCCTAAAATGGTTGCCTGAAATTAAATGCCTTGTGAACCCATTTCAACTGGATGTAGTGGGTATTGGGAGAGGTTTAGTCCTTCAGTCCAGCTGTAGGTATATAGTGCCATACTTATACCTGTCAGCATGACTCTAAATTAACATTTTAAAATGTTAACATCTATTAGCTTTGGACAGATAAATGTTGATTTTTACCATCTATTCAATAATAAATCATCCACAATCTTTCTATTTTACCAGCATTTGCTAATTTTGAGACCTGCCTATTGAGCTTGTTCCATTTCCTAGCTAGCTGGAGGACATAAGGGGTATAAGGGTGTCTTGATGCTTAGCTGTGGTGATGTTGGCACAGCAGGAATGAAAACATGCTCATGGTTGCAGCAGGAAGTGTTGACACGTCAGTGTGGCATTACCATGGTTACAGGGTTGCCACAGTTTTGACCCACATTTTAATATTCCATGATTGACTGCATTAGCTCCGCCTCTGTGCTTTGTGTATTTCTGTTGTGTGTGTGTGTGTGTGTTTTATTCAGCTTGGTCAGTAGTGTACAGTGTGTGGGAGAGATTTGCTGTCTTGTCTTTATTTTGTGCATGTGCAGCAGTACTATTTGTGTGTGTGTGTGTGTGTGTGTGTATCATTCATGTAGGGGTACTTTTGGTGTTCCATCGTGCTTGTATCTCATGAATGCCTTACACATTAACTGGAGAATGCCATCCCTGCAGATATAGCACAGGGTGACAGGGGTAGTGTAGGGCTAACCTACTCAGTAGCAACCCCCTCTCACACACACACACACACAGTTTACAACATGCAGAAAAGCACAGGTTTAGCATCTCATAAGAAAGCCATGGTTGGAAGACCTGTAATAGCAGATCCCCATATTAGTGATGAGTTCTAATCTCTGCTGTTCTGCTACTCTCATTGAGAAGTATATAGTACCTCCTCCATGCACAAGATTACACACAGGTGTGCACACACACACGCACACACACAGAGACACATAAACAATCACAGGTGCACACATGCACACACATAGGCACGCTCACACACACACACACATACACAGATGCATATAGGCACACACACCCTTAAGGAACAGTGTAGCCTGACACTGAGACGCAGCCCCCAGCTTCAGGCTGCAGAACTGATTGACATGGAGGAGCAGAGGCCCGCAGTCATGGGGGGAACACACACACACACACACACACACACACACACACACACACACACACACAAACAGCCATGATGCGCCATTCAGTCTTTATGCTTGTAGTCTGGGTGGTGCCACAGCTGCTATTGCACTGGCTTCTATTATTTGGTGGCACAGAGGCAGAGATTGTTATAATAGTAGAATGCAGTAGGGAGTGTAACTGTGTGTGTGTGTGTGTGCGTGCGCGCATGTGGGTGAAATGCTGCGTTTAAGCACACACAGCAGGGGGCCCATGTACAATGCACTAAGCACTTTTCATCTTGTAATTAGCATTCCCTGGGCTATTTGCTGCTAAGCTATCACTAGCTAGCGCATGGCTTTTTAAAGGCTACCGGAGACAGCAGGTTAACTGTAATCACCTCTGGCCTGCATACTCTGCTGTGCCGTTACTGTAGAAACTGGTTGTTATGGGACGGGCACGTCCTCTGCTGTAGGTCAGCTGTGGGATGCTGTGTGCGTTGCCGTAGCGATCAGACACGAGGCAGCACGCTGGTGATCTGCCTAGCAACACCCGGAGCTCAGAGAAGGAGGAGACAGAAGGAGGGTGTGAACAGAGAGAGAGAGAGAAAGATAGGGAGAGAGAGGGATGGGGGAGAGAGAGAGGAAGAAACTGCACAGAAATGCTAGAGAGAAAGAAACTGACTTTAGAATGAGAAACCAGGTAGAGAGATTCATAGAGAGGTGGAGAGACTGCAGTGAGAGAGATGCAGGAGAAAGAGAACAATGAGAGAAAAATGTATGATGGATGCAAAATTAGATGAAAAAAAAAGAGAGAGAATCACTAGAGAGAACTAGAGAAGAAGAGTGACTATAGTGGAAGAGAAAGAGAGAAAAGCGAGTAAGAAATGGCAAGATTGAGGACGCTATTGTGAAATGGGACTCAGACACTGAGCACATATTTGTGCCAGATTTGTGACACCAGTCCAGCCAGAGGAGAGCAGTGGACAGGGACGAAGATGCTACGAGGCAATAAACAAATGAACATAAAGACGCCCTGCACTGGAGATGAGTACAGACATAACACACAGACAGCGACACAAAAGACACAAAGAACAGACAGAACAGACATGAGAGCACAGACAGCAGTACTGAAGACGGGCTCAGATGCCCAGCATAGGAGAGGAATACTGACAATACAGAGGTATAGACAGCAGTAATGGGCATAGGCAGGCACAGACTCACAGACACGACACAAAACAGACAGACAGACAGACACTGTGGAAACGCAGCACATGGAGGAAAAAGAAGGAGAGTCCAGACTCAAGTCAGCAGAAAAAGGGGTAGAGAAGAGATGGCAGATGGAGGAGGGGCCGGTGCAGACAGATACAGACAGAAAGGCACTGCCGGAGAATACAGTACAGACGACACACACACACACACACACACACACACACACACCAGCAGACAGATCAGAGAACTGCAGACATCAGGCAAACAGACGGGTAGGTTACAGACACATTGAGTGGCATAAGGTTCAGACAAGAGAACTACAGACATGTAGGCAGACAGACAGGTAAGTTACAGACTCGCAGGCAATGTTGAAAGCCTTATCCATGAGGCAGACTGATAGGTTAGCTACAGGCATGAAGACAGGCAGATAGGTAAGTAGGTTTCAGACAGCCCTGCAGGTAGCAGAGAACCATTTACATAAGTCAGACAGATAGCCTATAGGTGGACTACAAACAGGCAGGCAGACAGAGGCAGTTGACTTTATGCATCAAATGCCGACAGGCAGACGGACAGAGAGGTTACAGACACACAGGTAGTTTAGAAGGGCTTGCTCTCGAGACAGACAGACAAACAGACAAGTGGTGAATGGACACTCCAAGGTAACAGACATTAAAGTAGTGGGGAAAGGCTTACATACAGCCCAGATGAAAATGCTCTTGGGATTATTTGGGGATTTCTATGGTACTTACATTATACTAGTAGGATTAAAATCACATATGTTTTCTGTATGACTTTTCCATATGGGAATGCAGACAGACAGAAAGGTGGGCTACAGACACAAGGCAGACAGACAGGTGGGCTAGGGACACACGGGCGGACAGACAGGTGGGTTACAGGCACACTGGCAGGCAGGCAGGTGGGCTATGGACACACAGGCAGACAGACAGGAGGTTACAGACACACGCAGACAGAAACACTGGTGGGTTACAAGGACAAAGGCAGACAGACAGGAGGTTACAGACACACGCAGACAGAAACACTGGTGGGTTACAGGGACATAGGCAGACAGACAGGAGGTTACAGACATGCAGACAGTGCAGAAGGGATTGCAGACGAAGTTGACAGACAGGTAGACTACTGTCATCAAGTCAGCTGGAGAAAAAGCTGCAGATGCCAAGCTTAGGATAGCTGCTGATGTGCCAGGCAGTTTTAGATGGCACAGGTAACAGGCAGGCACAGTAGGGGAGGTACACACTCCAGGCAGTGGTGGAGAAGTCCAGACAGGAGATATGCTAGACTTGCACAGACAGACGAGAAGTTCAGAAGGCGGGCACAGGAAGACAAGAGGTTCAGAAGGCGGGCACGGATGGGCAGAAGATTCAGAAGGCGGGCACAGACAGGCGAGAGATTCAGAAGGCAGGCACAGACAGGCGAGGGATTCAGAAGGCGGGCACAGACATGCGAGAGATTCAGAAGGCAGGCACAGACAGGCGAGGGATTCAGAAGGCGGGCACAGACATGCGAGAGATTCAGAAGGCGGGCACAGACAGGCGAGAGATTCAGACTGTCTCAGACAATAGATTTTAATAAATAGAAAGGTGACCTGGTAGGCATGAGGCATTAGTCAGAGGGTACAACATGAAGACAGAGAGGCGGGCAAAGCAGTGTTATTCAGTGTGTTGGGGCACAGCCTGAGCGCAGTGGAAAACAGGAGAGAAGAGGAAAACAGACAACAGGGGAGAGAGGTGGCGCAGGTGCCAGACTGGAAGGATGGCAGAGGTGCCAGACAGATGAGAGCGAGAGCATTCAGCACTTTTCCAAATTTAAATCCTTGGACATGCAATTGATGATTAACACAACCACTTAAGTGTAGTTTATATACAGTATATAGACAATACTAGTAATAATTATAAACAATCTGAACCATTATCTACTCTTAGGCAAGTGTAGCCTATTATTAGTTAATTTGGCAAATGAAGATGCCCCTGAAGGCTTCTGGACACAAGCCCTGCAGTCCACAGTGAAGCTCTTTAGACGTTTAGGGCTATTGTTTACTGTTACTTATTGATTACAGAGACACATTGTCCGTGGGTTGTAAATTCCCACCAAGTCTGTCGATTTGCCCTGTAAAAGTGAAGAGATGTATGCTTGTGCTCTCACTCTTACTCCCACTGTGCTTGTTTGGACATGCTAAACGCTGTGTCTGAGCGCTCCTACGTGCACTAAGTCATTCTGTCAGGACACACAGGGATACAGTATTACACTCTCACCCCTGCTGAAGCAAGCAGGAGGCTAACATGGCTGCAGTCTAGCCTTATAAAGCAACTCCATGTGGTTATTATATTTTACATTACATTTAGATTTACATTTACGGATTCAGAAGACGCTTTTATCCCAAGCAACTTACTTTTTTTGAACTATCAGTTACTTCAGGCTGAAATGCTTTGCTCAAGGTGGCAGCCGACATTCAAACTCACAGTTTCCAGGCAACTAGCACTCTAGCCGAGTTCCTTAACCTCTATGCTACCATATATAAATAATGGCTTTAGACAGTCTTTTGGTTTTAGTGTATCTATGTAAGTTCTCATTCATCCCGGTGATCATGTTATGTAAGTCATTACTGGTAAATGGATTGAAGACATTTCACCATGTTTCACCGATTTTAGTTCTGAGAACTGATCGTGGAGTCCCAGGTATTTAGTTCAGTGCCACACTAGTGTCTTTGACATTATCTGAATCCCAGTGCTGTTGGTCTGTAGTGAGTGTGAGCAGAGAGTGTCTGTAGGTCAGTAATGAGTGTCTGTGTCAATATTGAGTGTCTGTAGGTCAGTACTGGGTGTCTGTAGGCCAGTAGGCAGTATCTGTAGTTCAGTAGTGGGCATCTGAGTAACTGTGTGTCAGTGGTGTATGTTGGTGGAGGCGTATCTAGTGCCTTTTTGTAGGTCAGAGACCCTGTGTTCAACCACAGCAGAGCCAGTCAGAAAACAAGACACACACACACACACACACACACACACACACACACACACACACACACAGATGACAGATTTGTGTTTTGCATTCTGTTTGGCAGGCAGCCCAGCAGCATTTCTGCAATGCATATAAACTCAATGGGTGCTTATTTAAAAGACAAAAGCGAAGTAAAGTGTCTAATTGAAAGTGTAAGTCTGGTAAATCTGAAGTCCAATAAAAAGCTAATTTGATAACAAGGCAGAATGGAATATTTATGCTAACTTAATACCACAAGCAAGATGCTACTGCACAGTGAGTTTTGGTTACTGAATACATTACTCTACGAGACTTTGCATTTTGTGTGGTATTTAAATTAGTACACTATCATTACAAGCAAACCTTCAATAGACCCATTCAAGTCCGAGTTTGATAATTTATGCTAACTCATCCCAGTGGGTTTCCTGTTTTAACATCCCAAATGGCCACAGAGGATAAATATTGTTTAATAACAATATCCTGGTTGCCACCATTAATCTATGTTGCTCTGGGAGAGACTAACCCTGAAGTAGGCCTAAATGATAGCTGACAAGTGTAAGTTGCTTTGAATAAATGTATGTAAATATATTTAATATGAAATATCATTGATATTTCCTGTCTAATAATGCTAAATATATCCTGACTTCTTGATTTAGAAATAGTGAAGTATGATTCTGAGTGAAGGTCTCTGAAGTAAAGCTTCTTTATTTCATAACGTTCCAGATCTCTGTTGTTTCTCTGTGGTTCCTACTACTAGTTCCATGTTACTGAAGTAACCCTTTTTGTTTTCTGTCACACCCCTTCAATATGCTGTGTAAAAAAACATAATCTCTAATCTCTAATCTCTTCTAATCTTTCATGTTTTTTTTTTGTTTTTTTTTACCCCCTGCAGAAATCTGTCAAAGAAATATCAGCCCAAGAAAAATTCCAGGGAGGAGGAGGAGTACAAGTAAGCGATTTTCCTTGATAAGATTAGAATCAGTGAACACTTCACATACTGAGTCCTGCATACTCATTCCATCTTACTGAAGCAAGCACGTTTCAGTAGTCTAATTCTGCATGCATCTGCAATTGTGTAATTAAATATCGCTGATACGCTAGCGTTAAAAGAATGTGTCTAAATGAAGCCTATTTCACAGTGGAGGTTAAGCGCAGTCAGCCAGACTCATTTCTATGTGTGCACAGGCACAGTAAGTCTGATGTTAGAGTAGCATTTATGCTCATTGTGTTATATGGGATTTTAGAATGTGGCATGAAAATATGTCATTTCATGTCTCTCTGTCACTTCATGTCAACCCTGATTTGAATCGCATTTTTGATACTTTTAGGTAGTAGATGCACTACAAATATATTATCTTTTTATCACCTTATCTTTTTAACACGTTATCTTTTTAACACATTTACTTCTCCATTAATTTAGGAACTGTTTCATCAACACATAGTACTACACGGTGTGCATATTATCAGAGCAGAGCAGAAGCCTGGCTGTGGTGTTGTTTAACTGATTTGTGCTGATGTGTGTGTGTGTGTGTGTGTGTGTGTGTGTTTAGATATTCATCATGCCGGGCCTTCTTGATGACCCTAAACGAACTGAATGACTACGCGGGGCAGCACGAGGTCATCGCCGAGAACCTAAACACACAGATCCTCTCAGAACTGACTCGCTACATTCAGGAGCTGAAGGCGGAGAGGAAATCGGTAAATCTGTGTTCGCCGCTAAATCTTGGGTTGGCCGCACGGTGTTCGGTGTCGGGGGACGGCGGGGACGACAGCTTTCCAAGAAAAGCTCATGGGATGGAATGGGTCAGGAAAAAAGCGAAGGTCGTCCAGTGATGACAGCGCAGCAGATAAGCTTTTAAATGGAACCTAATCCTGTCCTGCCAAACACAGCGGCCCTCTCCCACTGCAGCGGTTTTGAAGAGAAATCCTGCCCCCTCATATAGACTCAGCCAGAAAGACTGTGTGTGTGTGTGCATGCGCGTATGTGTGTGTGTGTCTCTCTGAGAGAACATGTGTGTTGTGTGTACATATGTGTGTGTAGATATGGTGTTTAAATAGATACATGTGACTGTGCACGTGTGTGTGTGTCTATGTAAACATATGAGTGTGGAGTGTAATGTATGAGTGTAATTTTGTATGTGTGTGTGCTGGTAATTCCCTCAGCCAAATCCCCAAATCTTTCACTCCAGTCATGTTGTTGTGGCTGTCAGCCGGCGCTGCTGTTCGATTCGCCACAACAACACAAAGGTTGGCGCTGGGGGGGGGTTATCGGCGGCGCCACCAGTGGAAATATGTCATTAAGTTGTTTATGATTTGACCCAAGTGTCTCCGCTCCACTGCTCCGCTCTGCTCGGGTTCCAGCAGACCTGAAGTGGGTCAAGAATCCAGGTCAGAGCTGTGGGAGCAGGAGCAGGTCACCCAACACCCCTCCCTCCCCCCTCTTCCCCTTCCCCCCTCAGGGGCCGCTGAGCTCGGGTGAGAAGAAGTAAGCACTGGGCCTCTGTCTGGAGCAGGTGGCTGGAAGTAACGCGAGTTACGCGACTGCATGGGTAGAGATGGGGGGGGGGGGGGTGAAAAGAGGGGGAGAAGATTGAGAGAGGACAGAGAAGAGGGAGCGGAAGGAGAGATGAAAAGAGGGGCAGAGAGAGGAAAAGATGGATAGAGAGGTGATGGAAAGATTGAAAAAGGAGAGAGAAGATGAGGGGGAGAGAGAGAGAGGAGATGGAAAGATAGGAGTAGCAAAGGAGGGAGAAGATGAGAGAGAAAGAGAGAGGGGAGATGGAAAGAGATGAGTAGCAAAGAAGGGAGAAGAATAAGCTTTGGAGAGAGGGATAAAGATTAGATAGAGAGAGAGACGGAGGAAGAATGGGAGGAGAGGAGATGAAAGGAAAGGGGGGGAGGTAGAGAGAGAGAAGGAGGAAGAATGGGAAATAGTCAGAGAGGAGAGAGAGAAGCAGAAAGAAAAGCGTGAGACAGGAAGAGGCAGCCAGTAGGGTGTGTAAAGGAGTGAAATCAGTAAAGCACTACAGGCTCAGAAAGAAAAGAAAAAAGCATCCTTTTTCTTTTCCTTTCCTCTTTTCCTCACTCCCTCGCTCTCTCTACCTCCCCAACCCCCATGTGCATAGTGCATGATGGTTAGTGCACTCAGTCAAGATGGATGGTGTGTATGTGTGTATGTGTGTGAGTGTGTGTATATGTGCGTGTTTGTACAATTGTGTATGTCTGTGCGTATGTATTTGCATATGTCTGTGTGTTTATGTGTGCGTGTTTGTGCATGTGCACGTGTGTGTGTGTTTCTGTAAAACCAGAGATACCCTGACTCATGAACAGATGCTGCTCAAGTTGGGTACAGTACTGGTCCAGCACTGGCTGCTGTTTGGTACATAAACACACACACATACATAAAATACATACACACAGAGATCAGGTCCTGTTACTGGCTACTGTTTTGTACACACACTCGCACTCACAGAAAAACACACACGGTCGGCTCTCATTCCTCTGTGCGTCTCCCAAAATAAGCCCCTCTTGGTGGCCTGACAAAAGGTCATAACTCAAAATCAGCTTAGAATCAGCGCCCAAATAGAAGAGCCAAATATGAAGAGTTTCCTCTCAGTGTGGGGGCCAAAGCACTTAGCCTGTCCTGGTCTGGGTCTTAGGCATTGGACAGGCTAACCTATAAAACACTGGATTGCAGAATTAGTCCTGGGTATTGAAAGAGTATTGTGCCTGTATTTTGGGATAAGAGTATTGAAAGAGTATTGTGCTGGTATTGTGGGAAAAGTATATATGCTATTTTGAAGCAGTGCGAGATGTGTGTTTTTATATACTTTTGTACAACAGTAAAATATCGGTGTCAAATATGGTTGTTTTCATTTTGTTTTCAAACAAAAATGCTATATTAGATGTATTAGGTGCTCTAGATGCATGACAGATATTGCATGTTTTTTTTTTTGTTTAGTTGTTTCTTTGGAGAGTGTAAGTAGTGTATTTAGCGGTGTTTGGACAGTATGAGATGTGTGTGTGTGGCCCTGTGGTGAGTTGGTGTGAAGCGGCTGACCGCTTTTCTCTCGTCCATCAGCACTTCCATGACGGCCGGCGGGCACAACAGCATATGGAAAACTCCTGGAAACAGCTGGAGTCTGTGAGTGTACACACACACACACAAACACACACATGCACAGTATATGCATATACGCATACAAACACACATGCTTGTTCACCTACTTACACGCTTGTATACACACACATACACAAACACTTAAGCATGTGTACACACACACACACACACACACACACAGCTCCTGGCCTCAGGCCACACTTGGCCCACATCTGTCCCGGACTCTTCAGACGTGGTCCGGATCTGGCCCAAACTGGTCTCCGTAGCGACCTGTTATCTGGGTCACTGCAGCTGTCACTGCTGCTGGCCGCTCACAGGATTAATCACTATTACAGTATTACTGTATTTCATCTCATCACTAATACACACACACACATACACATACCACACACTTACACACAGACAGACACACACACACACGGACATGGACACACACATGCTTACACACAGACACGCACACACACACGGCTTCACACAGACGTTTACACACAGACATGGACATGGACACACACACACACACACACATGGCTTCACACACACACGCACACACATATGTATATGACATGGCTCCATCAATAGCAGGCACAGAGATAACCATGCCGGGACATACTGCACACTGTAGGGTAATCTGAAATGACATGCTCAGGCTGCACGTCTTCCATACCAGACACATGCCATAGAGCATAATCTGAGATTAAATGCTGAATTATTCTACATCCATGCCCAAGCATGTTTTTTTTAAGCTACTAATACACACATTTGCATTCATACATTTACCAGAAGCATGAATGGGTTACTGTAACAGTATGTGAGGTACTGTAGATATACATACATTATATATCATCATCAATCAACATTGCACTGTGACACGTGTGTGTGTGTGTGTGTGTGTACAGAGTAAACGCAGGTTTGAGCGAGACTGTAAAGAGGCCGACCGCGCTCAGCATTACTTTGAGAAGATGGACGCTGACATCAACGTAACTAAAGCTGATGTGGAGAAGGTATGCCAGCCTTGAGCCTCTGCTGTTGCTAAGACAGACACTGAGCAGATGTGTGTGTGTGTGTGTGTGTGTGTGTGTGTAAGAGAGCTAGAGAGAGAGAGAGAACAGACATGCAAGTGTGGATGCTTGCTTTATATGTGTGGGTGTGTGTCTGTACACACCCGGGCATGCATGTGTTTGATAATAAGTGTGTGTGTGTGTGTGTGTGTTTATACAGTTTGACTGATGTGGATGAGTCTGGTTATCAGTAGTAATTCTGAGAGGCTGTCTTCTCTCCCTGTGTCTCTGTGACTGCTGGTTAGTCCGGCTCCAGTGGGCTCTATAATCCAGCCCTCCCTCCCTCTCTCCCTGTTCCAGCACCACACCTGATTTAAAAGCCTTCATAGGCCGGATTTGCCAGATCTGCTGTTGCCTTCTAACCAGAATGAACCAACACACACACACACACACACTCACACTCACACTCAAACAGATTACATTTGCAGCCAATGGGATGCTTGCATCAGTTTCAGTCGCACAACATTATGTACATGCTGTATGTGTGTGTGTGTGTGTGTGTGTGTGTGTGTGTGTGTGTGTGTGTGTGTGTGTGTGTGTTTATAATTTTTTTGGTTCATCAGAAGTAGTATTGATTGAGTTCAATATGCTGTGGTGAAACAGGGATGGGTGGACAAACACTCTCTGCAGGGGTCCCGCCAGTCTAGGCCTAAAATCCCCAGATTTAACACACACACACACACACACACACATATACACACACACACACTAATCCTGTGGTTGAGGGAACGGGCCACCTCCTGGGTTGTCCAGTCATTCAACAGGTCTGTCATGGCAATCTTCATCATTCAACACAGATCACTATTGCCCCCTCAAAGTGTGTGTGCATGTGTGTCTGTGTGTGTGAGAGAGAGTGTGAGTGTGTGTGCACAGAAGATGTGCAGTGTGCAGAATGAATTGTGAGGCGTTTGTGTGTATGTGGAAAGACTTGATGTGCATGTGTGTGTGTGCAAAGACAGGTGTGGGTGCATGGGTGTGCAGAAAGACAGGTGTGTGCGCAGAAAGACAGGTAGGTGTGTGTGTGTGTGTGTGTGTGTGTGTGGTGCTGAAATAGAAGCTGAGCTGGATCCTCTCCATGGTAACCCCAGACATGCTGCTGTGGCTGCTGCTGATGCTGATTATCGCCAGGCAACCAAACAGGCCATGTGCAGAATGATGGAGCATGATGGGACGCGGGCCTCATGTCGGCCGTGTGCGGGCCGTACGCGTCCCTCTGGCATGTTGCTTTTGTGTGCAAGGCTGCAGGCCACCTGTAGGGGGCTCCACATCCACACACACAGCACAGACTGCAAACACCCCCCCCCCCCCCAACCCCCTTTCCGCAAACCCCTAACTCAGCACAAGGCAACTTAGACAACTGCAGATCAGGCTGTCTAAGAAAGCGTGTTAGAAATATACAGTTCTAGAGTGAGAAAACATAAAAGATGCTATGATGTATAAACGTAGGTAGGGGTCCTGAAATACAACATTAAAGGACCAGTAGGGGTCCTGATGTACAACATTCAAGGACCAGTAGGGGTCCTGAAGTACAACATTAAAGGACCAGTAGGGGTCCTGAAGTACAACATTAAAGGACCAGTGGGGGTCCTGAAATACAACATTAAAAGACCAGTCAATTGCTATTCTCTTTGTCCCTCACCCATGTGAGGATGCTGCAATAAATAAATAAATGCCATTATTTACTGAGGTGACTGTTTAGAAAGGAAAGTGATAGAATGTGGAATATTTAAATTTGATTAAAGTTGATTAATATTGTAAGAGGGTGTCGAAAGATTTTTTTGTCGAG
The DNA here is from genome assembly GCA_027481765.1 of Tenualosa thibaudeaui. Taxonomy (NCBI): domain Eukaryota; kingdom Metazoa; phylum Chordata; class Actinopteri; order Clupeiformes; family Clupeidae; genus Tenualosa; species Tenualosa thibaudeaui. The sequence continues at coordinate 2,037,111 of JAIFZK010000047.1, forward strand.
CTTCGGGGGTTGGGTGACTACAGTATTTGTTAAGAATAGACAGGAAAGGCATCGGATGAGAGAAACCGGTTCCCATTTTGCGTTCTGTGACACTAACACAGTCTGTTCTTGTTTTCTAACATGTCTTCAAAAGCGGTGTTCCCTCAAGGTAGGTCTCTATTAACATGTAACACTCTCTCTGTGTGCGGGCTCTCATTGGTTCAGCTCAGTCGGATGCTAGCACGTCACGGACAGGCTCAGAGTCAGGTCTGCACGGGCACCAGGGACACTTTGCAGTAGGTTCTAGCATGGCTCTAATCGAGGTCCAGTCTAGAACCCACTGCCTCTTGACTGTGCTCCCCTTCATCTCATAGAACCATTCTTGTTGTTCTTGACAGGTTATTAAACTGTTCTCTGAAATTTGAGCTAAGCTGTCTTAATGACACAGAGGCTTCAGTCTTGCTCTCTTAATGGGAGAAGAGGGTGCATTGATCATGAGGCAGCTCACACACTCTCTCTCTCACACACCCACACTCACACACACACACACACTCACGGCTTACACTCACACACTTAGTCACTCAGGTAGGTTGGAGTTGGATTGGTGATTAGCACACGTGTCACTGACTTGATAGCCAAGACCCCCTCCACACACACACACACACGCACTCGTCTGTCGTTACAGTGCCCGCGTCTCGTCCAGGTGTGTCCATGGTGGTTGTGTGTGTGTCCATGTGTGTGTGTGTGTGTGTGTGTGTGTGTGTGCGTCTATTCACCCGCCCAGCCTGCATGTGGACAGGGAGGCGTTGCGTTCTCCGACCCGGGGCTTGCGGCTCTGCTCGCGCATCATTCTGTGCATCTGATTGGTTGAGTTTCTGCCCTGTTGTGACCTTTGACCTCTCACCTCATCTCTGCCAGTGGCTGGTTGGTGTCCTGTGACCTTTGACCTCTCACCTCACTTCTGCCAGTGGCGCTGGTTGGAGTCCTGTGCTGTGCTGTGTAGTGACCGCGCTTTGTCTGTCTGTGCACTGACCATAGGCTGTCTTGTTGTTGTTGTTTTTTTGTGTACTAGTGACTGTGATCTATGTTATGTTTTGCTATGTTATGTTGTTTTTTTCCTGATGTGATCTGTTTGTGTTATGATATTTTTTGTTGTCTAGTCTCAGTAGACTGTGTTGTGTTGTGTTGTGTTGTGTCCTGTAGTATTAGTGGGCCGTGTTGTGTTGTGTTGTATTAGTGGGCTGTGTTGTGTTGTTTTGTGTTGTGTAGTCTCAGTGGACTGTGTCGTGTTGTGTTGTATTTCCTGAGTACTGGTCAGTGTGTTTCTGTGTTTTCATACATTTTACAGTTTTCTTGTGTATTTTACTTTAGGGATGTAATGCAGTATTGAGTGTGTGTTTGAGTTTCTGTGTGTGTGTCTCCATGTTAGTGTGCTTATTTTGTGTTGTTTGCAGACATTTATCTATGTGAAGTATGTGTTGTATGTTGTATCATGTATGTGTGTGTGTGTGCGTGTGTGTGGTGCTGGCTGGCATAAGTGTGTGTGTGTGGTATGAGTCTTGTCGTCTGTATGTGTGTGTGTGTGGTATGAGTCACATCTGTGTGTGTGTGTGTTGCCTTGCCTTTTCTGGTCCCACCACCTGCACACACACACTGTGTGGTGGTGTATGCATGTTATGCAACACTCATGCTTTTCCCTGGTCTCTGCAGGGGTGACCACAGCAGACAGCACAGGATTAGTTCCTGGCAAATGTTGCATATCTAATGTGGCTAGCGCGTCAGACCCCTTAGACACACACACACACACACGCAGCTTAAGCTAGGGATGGCCTCTAATTGTCTCCATTCTTAGCCAGACACATGTACACACACACACACAAGCACACACATACTCCTCATCATGCAAACACCCAGTGGGTCTGTCGGCCATGTTAGTGTTGCTGCTAGCTGGAGTTTAGCATTTCCTTTAGTACACTGGTTAGTTAAAGGGCAAGAGTGTGTTTGTGTGTATGTGTGTGTGTGTGTGTGTGTGTGTGTGTGGTGTTTTGTGCTTAATTATTCTCTTTAATAATCAACCCCATAATAATCGTGTCTCCCCCCTCCACTGGTGTGTGTGTATGTGCGCGCGTGTGTGTGTACACTGTGGGTGAGAGAGAGACAGAGAGAGTCTGCATGGATGCTTGATATGTGTGTATTCAGGGTGTGCATGGTATAGGTTGGACTTTGTGCATGGATGAAGTGTTTTTATGACCAAAGCATGTGAGTGTGTGTGTGTGTGTGTGTGTCTGATGCACGTGTTTATATGTGTGTATGCAGTGGATGTATGTATATGCATGTGGCGTGTGTATCTGATGTGTGTGTGTGTGTGTGTGTGTGTATTTGGTGATGGTGTGTGTGTGTGTGTGTAGGCATGAGATGCAGAGCGTGTGTGTATGTTTAATTGTGTGTGTCCTTGTGTATTTGATTTGTGTGTGTGTATTTGTGTGATTGTGTGTGTGTTTGTGTGTGAGAGAATGTATCTGATATCTGTCTTTGAATGTGAGTCTCCTTGTGAATTTGAGTCTGTGTGTGTGTGTGTGTGTGTGTGTGTGTGTGTGTGTGTGTGTGTGTGTGTGTGTGTGTGATAATTGCTGTGTTCTGTGACGGCAGGCGCGACAGCAGGCTCAGGTGAGGCATCAGGTGGCAGCTGACAGCAAGAATGAATACCTGAGCTGCCTGCAGAAGTTCAACAAGGACCAGAGCGAACACTACTACACTCTCATACCACTCATCTTTCAGGTACACACACACCACACACAGAAACACACACACACACACACGGGCACAGAAACACACACACACACCGCACACAGAAACACACGTTCGCAAACACACACAGAAACACTGCACACAGAAACACGCACACACACACATTCACACACTCCAACACATACACACACCCTCTCTCTCTCTCTCTCTCTGTCCCTCACTTACTCATGTCTCCCACTCCTCTCTCTCTCTCTCTCTCTCTCTCTCTATCCCTCTATCCAGCGTATTCAGGAAATGGAGGAGCGGCGTATCGAGAGGGTGGGGGAGAGCATGCGGACCTATGCTGATGTGGACCGCAGGGTCCTGCCCATCGTCAGCAAGTGTCTGGACGGCATGAACAAGGCAGCCGAGTCCATTGACCCCAAGATGGTAAGACAGGCTGTCCAACCTGGGGCGCAAGCACGTGTGCTGACACACACACACACACACACACATGAGTGTGTGAGTGTGTGTGTGCATTGGTGTGTCTACATGAGTGTGTGTGCGCATTGGTGTGTCTACATGAGTGTGTGTGAGTGTGTGTATCATTGGTGTGTCTACATGAGTGTGTGTGAGTGTGTGAGCGCATTGGTGTGTCTACATGAGTGTGTGTGAGTGTGTGTGCTGTGGGGTTCGGAGCAGCACAAGGAATGCAAAAGAGTGTAAGATAATGGATTCCATTTGACCGCTTACCTTTTCCGCTCTTTTCAAGAAGTTGATTGTTTTGGAGGATTTCTGTTCAACTTCAGTAGATGTAAGATCTTTAGGTGTGGTCATGTGCTGTGTGTGTGTGTGTGTGTGTGTGTGTAGGCATGAGAGAAACAGAGTTTGTCACATTAAGTGAAGATGAATAATTTACCCTTTGTGGGTGCTGATCTGCCTGCTTATGTTATGGTTGTCCCACTTTCTACCTAGCGCTCCAACAAAACTCAGATTGTTACTGGGCAAAACACATCCAGGTTACCAAGAATAATTCACACACAGGCGCACATACACTAACACACACATCCACACACTCCCTTGCAAGCGCGCACAGACACACACACACACACACAGACACAGACACAGACACATACACACATGCTCAAAAGCTCATGCGCGCACACACACACTGCATTACAAACACAGGCACATCACACAAAACACACACACACACACACACACACACATTCATCACATTACATAAACAGACATCACACACACACACACATCAGATGGTGTTTGCCTTTTTCATCTCCTAAATCCGTCATTTAGTGGTCACGTGTGGCATGTCTGGCGTGGGGCACCCGTGCCTGTGCCCATGTCTGTGCCAGTACTCGTGTCTCAGGTCTTTGCCCATCCTGGCAGATGGAGGACAAATGGGCTCCTCCTCAGAGTCTGGTTGCCATGGGTAATGCTAATTGACGGACAGGCGGGTGGATGGGAATATGTGTGTGTGTGTGTGTGTGTGTGTTTGAGTTGTGTGACTTGGTCACTGTCAGACCCGGACATCAGTCCCTCCCTCTTCTACTATCTGTGATGATGCCAGGGCTTTGCCCACTGATGAGCTGGAACTCTGGGTAGACTCCGGCCCAGCTCTGGCATAAAGCCGTGCCAGTTTACCATGGGTTTTTTTTTTTTTTTTCGTCTTTGTATTTTAAAAAATTTTTAAATTTTAACTTTTTTTGTAGATGTCACCAATTCAATTCAGTTCAATTCAGCTGTAGTTCTTAATCCATCAGAGTAATGTCCAGCAAACACTCATGTGTAAACCCCTCCTCAGTGGTCTGTGTGTGTTCATTGGTCGTTCACGCTTTACTCGGAGCAGACGGCAAACAGTTGGTAAACGTTGCCAATTGGTTGCTGTTTGGTTTTTTTTGCTTGCATATCTATAGTGGGCCGCCTTCCTGCAATCCTGATAAGCACATCAGCAGGGCTGGCTCTTTCAAGACACATCACAACAAAGAGATTATGGAAAATACATCAGCAGGATGTGTATGTGTGTGTGTGTGTGTGTGTGTGTGTGTGTGTGTTAGTATTCATCACCGGATGGTTTGTTATATCAGCTAGAGTGTGTATGTATGTGTGTGTGTACGCGTGTGTGACCTAGGCAGCGGGTGCAGGGAGTGTATGTATGGCGTTTATGGTCACTGCAGATTAAAACTCAGATTAAGAGGCATGTATGGAATCTGTGGATTATGTGCGGTTCCAGGTTTGGGCCTGTGACCTGAATGATCGTACTTGTAAATAAATAATTTTTTAAAAAGCCTGAAACTGAAACGCAGCTCAGAGCTGCCTCCTGTGGGGCTTCACAACATCAAGAGTCAGATTGTTTTGCAGTATCAGACGTTCACTGTATCTGGATCAGATTATTTCATTGTGTCAAAGTCAGATACCTTTAACAGCATCAGAGTCAGATTGTTTTGCAGTATCAGACGTTCACTGTATCTGGATCAGATTATTTCATTGTGTCAAAGTCAGATACCTTTAACAGCATCAGAGTCAGATTGTTTTGCAGTATCAGACGTTCACTGTATCTGGATCAGATTATTTCATTGTGTCAAAGTCAGATACCTTTAACAGCATCAGAGTCAGATCGTTTCACACTTACAGCATTAGAGTCCCAGATTCATATAATTGTGTTGTGCCAAAGCCAGATAGTGTTGTTTATTGTAACAGCATTAGAGTCAGATGGTGTACAGTATCAGGGTCAGATAGTTTCACAGCATCAGAGTCAGGTAGTTTCACAACATCAGACTTGTATGGTATGGGGATCAGATAGTTTAATACATAGTCAGATTCACAGCATCACAGTCAGGTAGTTTCACAACATCAGAGTTAGTTAGGTTGACAGTATTAGGGTGATAGTTGTATTGTGTATTGAGTCAGATAGTGTTGTTCATTGTAACAGCATCAGAATCAGCTAGTTTTGAATGATAAATGACCCTACATTCATGTATTTGTCGTCTTCCGAGCCCTCTTTTAAGTGCCTTAGAATAATTGCATTGTTTTTATTGTTTTTATTTGCAAAATCGTCTCATCCCTAACACTCACACACCTTTCTGTCCTGAACTCTGTCCTGTCCCCCCCCCCACAGGACACGAAGCAGGTGGTGGAGACGTATAAGTCGGGCTTTGAGCCCCCGGGTGACGTGGAGTTTGAGGACTACAGTCTGTCCATGCGCAGGGCCGTGTCTGAGTCCAGCTTCCTCAACGCCAGAGGAGAGAGTCGCCGTCGCAGCAGAGGCAAACTCTGGCCCTTCATCAAAAGGAACAAGGTAGAACACACACGAGCACACACACACACACACACACACACACACAACACACACACACACACACACACATACACGTGCATAAATACAAAGACACCTTCACAAGGTAGAACACAAAAACACATCAACAAGGTGGAACACATTCACACACACACACACACACACACACACACACACACACACAGCTAGATATCAGACACTCAGATACATAACAAGGTCGAATAGACACACACACACACGCAACTAGGTTTTTCAGGCATCTACCTTTGCTTCTGGCGTAACAAGTCATCCCAGTGCAGTGTAACAAACATGGTCTCACACACACATACACACACACACACACACACGCAAGCACCTGTGGGTTTTTCAGCCATGCACCTTTGCTTCTGGTGTAGTGAGTCATTCCAGTGCAGTACACACACACACACACAAACACACACACACAATGGGTTTTCCAGGCCTCTACCTCTGGCGTGGCAAGTTCTCCCAGTCCATGACACACACAGACACACACACACACACACACACACACACACTAACACATTCTGCAGTATTGTGTAACACCTCCATTCAAAAAGCAATACACACCAAGAGAGAAATTAACAACAAAAGACAGAAGACTCAATGAAACATTCATCTCTTCTGTCGTGTGTGTTTGCTTGTGTTTGTTTGTGTGTGTGTGTGTGTGTGTTTGTTGAACATGATGTCAGCTCTGATTGAGGTCATGGGAAAACTGGCAGTGCGAATGGAGAGCAGGCTTGGCAGAGCCGAATGTTTCTCCATGAGGCTTTACAGTGTCCCTCAGAGAGCAGATCAAAAATCTGCTACCAATTTGTCTAGCAGCTCTTTGCCTTTGATGTGCCTGGGAGAACCAATGAGATGTTTGTCCTAATTAAGCCATTAGTGTGTGTGTGTATGTGTGTGTGTATGTGTACGTGTGTGTCTGCCAGTTGAGTAGGATGCTCACAGTAGGTGATCTCAGGAGTGTAATGGTTCTGGAAACCAGCAACTGAACTCAGAACAGTTTGACTTTGACCTTAGTTGACTACTTTGTGTGTGTGTGTGTGTGTGTGTGTGTGTGTGTGTGTGTGTGTGTGTGTTTGTGTGTGTGTGTGTGTGTGTGTGTGTGTGTGTGTGTGTGTGTGTGTGTGTGTGTGTGTGTGTGTGTGTGTGTGTGTGTGTGTGTGTTTAACAGTTTTAACAGTTGTGTTCTTGATGTCTCCTTCTCTTTGCTCCTCTCTGGCTACCTCCCCTCCCCTCACCTCCCCTCCCCTCCCCTCACCCTTGTCCTTTGACCTCTCACTTATCACCCCCTTCCCTCATTGTCCTCACCTATAGCTTATGTCCTTGTTAGCCTCCCCCCGCCAGCCCCCTCCCCCCCCACCCACCTCCCCGTCCCCGTCGTCAGCCGTGCCCAACGGGCCACAGTCGCCCCCGGCCCAGCAGAAGGAGCCCTTTGCCCAGCGCATCAACGGCTTCATGTCCTCCAAGCACCGCAGCCTCCGCAGTCTCAAAAGAGGGGTGAGTAAAGGAGTGGGGAAGGCGGGGTGGGGGTACTTGCGACTGTCACTGTTGCCACCAGGGGGCAGTATAAAGAGAGCTTATTATGGGTTTCACGGCCTCAAGAGAGGGGAGAGGGAGTGACACCTGCTCCGCAGCCGCAGTTGTTTCTGACGCCAGCTGGGGGTGCAGATGGGGGTAGTTCATAAGAATAGAATAGAATAGAATAGAAAGCCTTTATTGTCATTACACACAAGTATAATGAGATTTAAAGCAACTCCTTAAAAGTGCACACAGCACAAAGTATAAATGTCCTATGTAAAAACTATTACAAAGTATAAATAAGTCCTTTACAAAAACTACTGTACAAAACTACTATAAAAGAGAAGAAAAAACACCTATGTAAAGCCACTGAGTACCCAGACAGACAATAAGACAGATATGACAGATATGAGTACAAGAACTTTTAAGAGAATCCGTGGCCACTTGCGCTGATGGGAAAGTAGGTGTCATTGATCTGTGTCAAGTGTTGTCATAGCACAAGGAATTGTGGGACATCTCTCCTTTCACTTCATAGTGTCCAGTCTGCTATAGGAGGTTTGAAAGGAAGCATTGCAACCTTTCCTCAGCATGTAGAAAACATGAACAGCCTTTACCACTGCATATTTCAGTAGTATTTCAGAATATTTCAGTAGGTTCCTAAATAGGAACTTTCAGTACGGAGACTCAATGAGGAGAGGGGAGTGAAGGACTGAACCTGGCCTATAGACAGAGGCAGAGCCAGGGCTGTCTGCATCACTTCAACACATACGAGTTATTCAGGAAAGGGTCAATAGCACCCTCTTGTGGCCAGTGGTGGCAGTGTGCTTTAGGTCAGCGTGAGGAGTGCATGTTGGCCTTCTCTTTCACTACTTATTTACTATTCCTTTCCTATTGTAATGCACTGTTTAGATTATGTATTATATTTTTATCACTCACTTTGTGTCGTGGTCTTATTACTGCTTCGATCGTGCATTATTTACTGATGCCATGTCGTTCTTTATCTCTTATATGCAGCTGACCCATGACAGTAGTAGAGAAAAAGTCCTAACTGCTGGTGGAGGGCGCAGTACTCCATATAAGCACAGTCAAGTAGAGTTGGGTCAGAACCAGGGGGCCTCAGATTTCCTTCTTTTCATCCAGTCTCAGATTTCCAGCTTTTAGTCGACTAGGTGAAAATCCTCTTTGCCGCAGTGAAACTCATCTTGCCTCATCTAAAACATCAGTGTCACCTGATTTACCTAAGGGTTCCACTTTCAGCCGTTAACAGGACAACATCAGTACATTTGTATCATTCTAAAATAGTCAAAGCTTCTTTTTTTTAGATCCAAACCTGTGTTGATTAACCAAAAGATAGTTTCCCTCGTCACTCTGATGTCCAACATGTGTGTGTTGCGCTCCCAAGTTGTGTGTGTTTGTTGTGTGTGCGGCAATCTCTTGACTCACTCTCTCTTTTGTTCTGTCTGTGCTCCTCTGGTGGATAGCTTTCCCTCAAACTGGTGAGTATAATCCCTCATGATTTCACCAACGATAATGATGAGTCATGATTTCACTAATGAATTTGCAGTTCTACTGAGGTCATGATTTAACTGATGGGTCACACTTTCACTTGTGATTGATAGGTGATTTTTGCTGATGTCATGATTTCACTGATGAATCAGGGTTTCAGTGATTTTGTGATTTCACTGACTGGGTGTCTCTTGCTGGTTTGCTTTGGTTAGCACTGGTGTGTGTGTGTGGTGGTAACTATGATTTCAGATGCAGTTTTGTGTGTGTGTGTGTGTGTGTGTGTGTTAGTCAGTGTGTGTGGTGGTGATTTCAGATGTCTCTTTGTGTGTGTGTGTGTGTGTGTGTGTGTGTGTGTGTGACACTGATGAGTGTCTGTTTGTCCTCTCAGGGTACGAGTTCAGAGGACTATAGTCATCTGCCCCCAGAGCAGAGGAGGAAGAAACTACAGGCCAAACTCAATGACATCACCAAGGACCTGCAGAAAGAGGTTGACCAGAGGTAAACACACACACACAAAAAAAAACCTGCATCTGAAATCATGCAGTTACTACCATATACACTACTGCTACCCAGTGTTGTATGTTACGCAAAACACATACACAGACATATTTATAGGCACATACTGAACTTTTATCACATATTAACACATATTTGCTTATAGTTCTTTTTGGCTCGCAGGCTTATAGTCGGTTTACAGATACATTGCATATACACTCTGTATATTTGTGTGTGGGTGGGTTGGGTTGGTGGCTGTTTATGCATGAACATGGGTGATTGTGTGTGTGTCTGGGTGGGTGGTTGGCTGCTTATGCATGTACATGGGTGATTGTGTGTGTGTGTGTGTGTGTGTGTGTTCCGTAGGGACGCCTTGACTAAGATGAAGGACGTGTACATAAGGAACCCCCACATGGGCGACCCCAGCAGTGTGGACCCGCGGCTGGAGGAGATCACACACAACATTGACAAACTACAACTAGAGGCTCACAAGTTTGAGGCAAGTGCACTTTATCAAAAAACAATAATGTTATTCCTTCTTATTCACTCTTTCACTGCTCTCCAAAATGTAATTATGGGCGATGGCAGTGTAGCAGTTAAGGAACATGACAAGTTGTGGGATCAAATCCCAGCTGCCACTGTTGTGCCCCTGAGCCCTTAACCCTTAACCCTATGTTGCTCCAGGGGAGACTGGCCCTGAACAATTGACAAAATGTGAGTCGCTTTGAATAAAAGCATCTGCTAAATGCATAAATATAAATTTCATTAATGTGTTATGAACCTGAAAGAATTTTTCACAGCGTTCTGAGGTCTTTTGTTGCAAAACTTTCAATTAATTTTTGTGTTCCTCTGGCTTACAGTAGGGAGAATGGCTTCCTTGTCATTGACAGGATTGGCCATGTTGTTTCCTGGGAGTTGATTGGCTGATGGCATGTCATGTGACTTGTTTTCTCAGAGCTGGTTGGCTGATGTGGAGGGAAAGCTGCTGGAGAAGGGCGACACCCAAAGGAGACAGAGTGCCCATTATGACGCCCAAGGACACACCACCGTAGGAAATAACTGTGCACAGAACCGGGAGAGGTATTCAATATTCATACACGCTAAAACACACACGTGCATGCTTAAACACACACGCACACACTAATGCATGTGTACAAATACACTTACACATACACACACACACACACACACTAATGCATGTGTGTATACACACACACACACACACTAATGCATGTGTGTATACACACACACACACACAAATGCATATATACACATATACACACACACAGACTGTGTAATAATACATATATGCACACACACTAATGCATGTGTACTTATACACACACACACAAACTCTAATGTCTGTCAACAAAATGCCTGCACACTCATCTTTTTCCTATGTTATCTGGATCCACAATTCATAACAAATATACTCAAGGACACACTTTTAACAGTAATAGCTCTGACAAAAGCAGCAGTCCAGAACTAACAGCCCATCAGGGTATATGGAGCACCTTCTTCTCCAAATGTGGAGACAAACACACACACACACACACACAGCCTGGCCACACATGCAAATGCGCAAACACACAAATGACACTAAAGACACTGACACACATTCAGCCCACACTATGCTTACACAGACAGAACACACACACACACACACACACACAGATGTAGTGTAGTGTGTGTTGTGCTCCTGGTAGAGGGGTCAGCTTGTTCTATCCTGAGACTGCACACACACCCTGTGGCAAGATGAGCGTAATGAGGTGGCATGAGTGTAATGTCAGTTTGTGTCCAGAGCTGTGCTGTGTGGGGTTGCTTATGGTTGTGCATTTACACACACACACACACACACACACACACACACACACACACACACACACACATAAGAACAGTACTCTATTTTCAGCAGCGCTCAGATTTTGCCACATGTATATATATATATATATATATATATATATATATATATATATATATATATATGTATATATATATATATATATATATATGTGTGTGTGTGTGTGTGTGTGTGTGTGTGTATGTGTGTGAGATGTGCTTACTTTAAGCACCCCAGACGAAAGCTACACATAAGACCACAGCTTGTGTGCGTGTGCGCGCGCGCGTGTGTGTGTGTGTGTGTGTGTGTGTGTGTGTGTGTGTGAGATGTGCTTGCTAGTTAGCTAGTTGCTTATGGTGCTATTTCTCCTCGAGCAGCCCGGATGGAAGCTATACAGAGGACCACAGCGTGGAGACCCAGTTCAAATCACGCAGCACAGAGTTTGATGACGAATTTGATGATGAAGACCCACTGCCAACCATAGGAACCTGCAAAGCACTCTACCCCTTTGAAGGTAGAACCACTATAGCATTACACACACACGCACACACACACACACACAAAACAGCCTGTCAGTGCAAATAATAGTGAACAACATTGACACAGACAACATAGGAACCTGCACTTTAAAGGTGTAGCATCTCTCTCTCTCAGACACACACACACACATACACGTACACGTACACGTACACACGCACAAACACAAACAGCCTCACTTCCTCACTGGTCGTCCTTGTGTGGACCCCCAGGTCAGAACGAGGGAACAATCTCCATGGCAGAGGGCGAGATGCTGTACGTGATCGAGGAGGACAAGGGGGACGGCTGGACGCGTGTGCGGCGTAACGAGGACGAGGAGGGATACGTGCCCACCTCCTACATCAAGCTCTACTTCGACAACAACGCCAAAGGTGCCATGACCTATATTTGACCCCGCTCCGCTCTGGCACGCTTCCTGTTTGGTTTGGGTTGGGTTGGGTTGGGTTGGGTCTAGTCTGACTCGGCTGGGTTGGATTAGGTTTAGTTGGGTTGGTTTGGGTTGAGTTGGGTTGGGTTTGCCACGTTCGGGTTGAGTCAGCTGCCTGTGGGACACACACACACACACACACACACACACACACACACACACACGTAAACACACAGGATCTGATTCTGGTGTATTCTGACACAAATTGGTGCCAGAGACAGACTGAAGCAGAGACTGAGTATGCTGTAGATAGCAAGCAAACGTATACAAATAAACAGAGCTACATTGACTGTCATTTCAGACATATGTTTCTTCTGAGGGATTTCATATTATTAGTGTAGACAAAAAAAAGACGAGTTCAAAATGTGATGTTTTTAAGACATTTAATTACGTAGAATAATTCTCCTCCTCCTTTGGGGTGCGTGTTTGATAGACAGCCACACTCCAAATGCTTTGTTTAGTGTGTGTGTGTGTGTGTGTGTGTGTGCGCGCACGTGTGTGCAAAACTTTAGGCTCTTTGGCGGTCTGAAGTGTATGTACGTGAGACTCTTATCTCTTATCTCACATTATGTCTCTTCTGAATAGCCCAGTAGGCCGACTCGTCAGTTCTGTTTAAAAGTTTCTTTCCAGCCTGTTTGGAGACTCTCAAAGTCACTCCAGTCTTCCAGTCGCTCCCCTGTTCTCAAGTGTGTGTTAGCTGTAGCCAAGTTACGGCAGCTCATGTAACATCTCAACCGAGTCTGAGCCGAGTCCCAGCCACATCTGGCTGCGCCCTCTCTCTCTATAGTAACACAGGAGGGACTTTTTTTCTCCAGCAACTTTTTACTTTTGTATTACTTATGTCAAAGGTCTGATGTGCACATATGATTGAGAATGCAGCACTGATGTTTATTTTCACTCAGGTACATGTGTTTCCTGTTTGTTTATTTTTGCTGTTGTCTTTATATTTTGTTTTGTTTATTTTTGTTTGTTTGTTTGTTTTGTAAATATGAATATGCAATATGCTCCTTGCAGTGCTTCGCCTTGTAGAGAGAATGGCTTTAGCAGTCTTTTGCATGTACTTCAAATTACGCTAGTATTGAATTTAACCCAGTGTGTGTGTGTGTGTGTGTGTGTGTGTGTGTGTGTGTGTGTGTGTGTGTGTGTGCGCGCAGTCTTTTAAAGTAGCATGCAAACTTGCAATAACACTGAGTGGGCATCAGCCTGCTTGTCAGAAAAGACAAAAGAAAAAGGATGGAAACAAAAGTCAGTCACAGCCTGCATGAGTGTTTTAGCCAGAGTAGCATGATAGAAGCTGTCTGAATAGAACTTTAGAACAACGGATTTGTAGCCATTCAGTCAGTATGCTTTCTTGTTTTTTGTTTTTTTTTCTTTCAATGAAGGCCTTTAAGTAAATAAAAACATGATACCTTAATAATTGCTACCCATGTCGATGCAGGACTCTGGAAGCAAAGCACATTGTATCATCGGTATTGATGCTTTTGTGAACAGCATTGATACCTCATGGCATTTGTTAGTGGTTTGTGCGTCTGTGTGTGTGTGTGTGTGTGTGTGTGTCATCTGTTCATATGTGTTTCCCTTATCTATTCTCATGGAAAAGAATGTCAGATTTTCCCCTCCTCTGTCTTGCAGTGTTTTTTGTTTGAATCTGACATGTGACACTTCACACACTGCCATCACTAAATAATACTGTAATACCCTGTTATTTCATATATCCGGATAATACCCATGCCTTTCTCAAATGATGCTTTCAACAGTTTGTTTGAGCGTTAGTGTTCATCAGAACGAGGGGTTGTTCATTAACCAACTGTATTAATGAAGTAGGTTAATTAAACACCCCCCCATTCTGATGAACACTAACACTGTGATTAACGCAGTGAAGAGTTCACTGTATGTTCTCAAGTCAGCCACCCCAGTCAGCATTTACCAAGCTGTGAGTGTTATTGCCAAGTGGTGTTTCAGTTTCAGTCAGATTGTGGAATGATCGGGGTGCGTTCACTAACCCTGTCAGTCTGTGTGTGTTACAGAGGATATATTTGTTAGTGGTCAGGCAAGGTATGTTCCCAACCCCTCTGAGTCATTGTGTAACAGGCAAGGTGTGTTCATTAGCTATCTAATGCAGGTTTCTACTGCCAGGCCCTCAGCAATGACTGTCGGTGTGAATGTTATGAAGAACTTTTCTGCTGTTTGTACTTCTTCTCTCTAACGTATCTCTGCTGTCTGTTGTTTGTGTTTCTGTTTTCTTTTGATTTTTTTCCTTTTTGTTTGTTTGTTTGTTTGTTTGTTTTCACCTGTTTGTTTTTTGTTTGTTTTGTTTTTATTTCCTTTATTGTTCTTTTCTTTGCAGATTCCTAGAACAGTTTGGCGGGTGCAGCGAATGGCAGGGCAAGCATCCGTGCGGGAAAACAACCTCCTCTTTAAAGTCTTAAAAGTCAGAGAGACGACCCAGTCTGCAGCCCTGTCCAGACGGGCCATACCCCTTACCATGTTCATGCATCCACACAGACACACACACACACACACGCTTACACACACACACACTTCTGCACTACATATTATCCTCTGCAATGCTTGCTTGTGTTTTTGAGTGCACACCTGGTGTTTCTGTGTGCGTGTGTGTGTGTGTGTGTGTGTGTGTGTGTGTGTGTGTGTGTGTGTGTTGGCTGCTTTCTGTCACAACATTAGCGAAGTAAGAGATGGATCAATGTATGTCACCCTCTAGCCAGAGTCTTAAAAGTTCTGCCACATTTAATTGAGTTCTTGACACACACACACACACTCTCACAGAGGATGTGTGGGAGAAAAGAGGTAATTTTGTGAACTTGGACGCATCCCACCACTGTTTTGTTGATTTCATACCAGCCTGACCAATTCCAGTCACCACACCGTGGGTTCCCATTGGCCAATATCAGTCTTTCCTTTCTCCCATTGATCAGTTCCAGTCTTTCCTTACTCCCATTGGCCAATGTCTGTCTTAGTTTTCATTGGTCATTAATCCTTCCCCCTCTCCCATTAGCCAGTTTTGGTTCTTTCCCTCCCAGAAGCCCATCTTGTGGTGGTGACATGAGTATTGTGGTGTGAAAATTTTATTCAGTCTCAGTAACAACCACCAGTGTGATACAAACACTCTTCTTCTCTCTCCATCTCTCTGTCATTTCCATCCCTCTCTTTCTGTCCCTTTCTCCTTCTCAGTTCTATCCATACTTCTCACACTGTTGTTTTGTAATGTCTACCGAATGGCAGCTCCTCATTTGTCCAACCCGCCCCCCCTCCACCCCAGGTGGTTGCCGTGGTGACTGGTTTCCGGGTCGACAGCGCCGGTCTCTGTGTGTGCTCGCCTGTGTGGTAGTGTGTGGTTGGTGGTCATAGCTGTAGTTGGGGTGTGCCAATGTGGCGTGGCTGGCGTGATGATGGCGTTGTTTCTTTTTTCCGTTTGTTCTTTCTTTCATTGGTTGGTTGGTTGTTGTTTCTCCGCATGCATGCTTGCCCTGTCTCACTGTGTCTCTCTAACGGTCCTAGGGGTCACGTCACGTTACACAACGTCACGTTACGGCACGGCACGGCGCCCGCTCGTCCCCGGTACCTCCCCCCACCCCCACGTACACCACCGCACCCCCTCCACCCCACAAAGTTCACACATCTGCTCTGATGGTTGAACTTTCTACTCTCAAGTGTGTTCGTGCCTGTGACTTTTGATTTCATTTTTCTTCAATTTAAAGTTGCTTTTTTTTTTTTTAAGAACTTTCTCTCTCTCTCTCTCTCTCTCATTTCCTCTCTCTCTCTCTCTCTCTCTTCTCTGTATTTTTCTGCATGGTCACCCTGCTTTGCCCTTTTTTCGACCTGTAACTATTCACGCTATGAACTATCTCTTGTAGGTTGGCCTTCCGTCTGGTTGGAACTCTCTACTGTCTCGGTTCTCTTCTGTTCTAGTGCTCAGACTTGGGTACTTTACCTCATTTGTACATGTGCAGACAGGCTGCTCCTGGAAACTGTTCTGACAAGGCAAATTTCCATTGTTTTACCTCTTCAGTCAAGAGGAAGAATCAGTCGAACAAACAAATAACATGGCCGCCAGGAATGGCTCTCTTTTTTCTCTCTCTGTGTTGTGCTTTTTCCACTTGACTACTATCCTTCCAAGAGTTCTACATTACATTAAACTGCCAAATTGGATGTGAAAAGATTTGTGATTGTTTTTTATTTTATTTGAAACTATTATTATTATTATTATTATTAATAATAATAATAATAATTGCATTTTCTATGGTTAGTCTTACAATTAGTCTGTGAATTATGGCATCAAAAGACGCAGCTGATTCTTTAACAGATCAGATGTAGGCCTCATCTGGGCCAGCAGTGGTCTGTTGTCTTGGATTCATGTGCATATCAAAGAGAAGTCAATGCTTGTTAATACTAAATTGTGCTAAAGAGAGAGTGGTATATTACCACTGCTGTGAACCTGCGCTGGTTTGAAAACACAGCACTGAAATATTGACATATATTTGAAAAATAGAAAGAAATTGTATGTGAATAAAGGGAAGGGACAGCTAAGTGATAATGTTTCGGTTTTTTCTTATTTACGATGCCTGAACAAATGTTGCTCAGTAAAAGATGTTGGTTGAAAATCTACCATATCCATAAATTTTGGTGATATAAAGACAAAATATCTAATAAATGTTCACAAAATATTAAACCTTTTGGTTAAACATTCTGGGTGGTTTTATTCTTTTCTTCACACACACACACACATATACACACATACATGCAGTTTGTAACAATCGACACTAGAGGGCGCCTGGTGACTTTTTGGATTGATTGAACTGGGTTGATTTAAAAGTTCAAAAAACAATATTTGACTGTTGGTCACAGCACAACTCTCAAACGCAAAGCCTCACAGTAGCCAAGTCAGAGACATGGCCCATTACATTTTAAGTATGTGTTTTAGGCATCAGATCAGCGGTCCTTAATGAGTGGGAAATTGTGTTGACAGGGATGTAGTGGTAAAATAAGAGGTGGAAAACTATCAATTGTGGCCACAGCACACAGCATCAGATGTTACAAGAGACATGCAGAACATGTCTGATTATGGAAGGTTATTCAAGGCTGTATAACAATAGTAGTGATATTAAATGTGGATAATACAGTGGGATTTGGTCGTGTTAGAAGTTGAATTTGGTGCAAAAACTGTATTTAGAGGTGGATAAACTTTACTTCCTAAACATAAGAGAGGTGGGTGAACTGTGCTTACTTGCATTTTGTCACCACTACAGCCCTGAGTGTTGAGAATATGAAGTAAATGATGGACAAATTGTAGGTTCAGATTTGTTTTGAAAGACTTCTGATTCAGGTGCTACAGTAGTAGGATTTTCTTAGAAGAAGCAGAGATACATCTGTCATTTCCACAGTTTGACATGCTATAAGCTAACATAACGCAATGTAGTTCATCCTTTTGAAATATTTTACTTGTTAGATTGGCTGTTAATAGAATATTTCAGCTGTCATTTAAATAACAGAGTGACTTTAACGCACAGGAAGTACATTATAAAGGATACCAGCCAATGAAACTCTCTCTAGCCAGAGATTTGAAAACAAACCTCAACACTTCCTTACTCCTCTCAGCCAATCATCTGTGGTTTGCTGTTGGTCGGACATCCAAACTAATCAAGTCATTGTTTTTTTCAGCTATTTATTATGAATAAAATGTTCATTTTTTGTTTGTTTCTAAGGGAGAATTCCTTTTGTTTGTAAAAATGTTTCTAATGTCATCATTGGCCTAAAGTATATCATTTGCAAGGTGAAAGTGCAACATTTCTAGATTAAGACCCTGCTATGGTAACAGTGAACAACAATTAAGAGCAGCAGCCTGTGTGAGTTGTGAGGTTGTTTTCAGAGACGTCCATAAATCTGTTGTGATGGACATGCAACACACACACACACTGTCCTTAAGGGAATGTTATATTGTAATGTAGTAGATCACAGGACACTGATTCACTTATGTGATATCCTGCTGACAGGGAAGTGTTTATGTAAAGGCAGTAAATTCTTGCTGTGAATAAAGAAACACATCCCACCTGCATCTAACGGAGAAAGCTTCTGAACATCTGATTGGAGGATCCTCCATGTTCCTGTCTCCTGATTGGTTCTCCCAACAGGCCAGGGCAAGAAGACTCTGAAGAGCCGTCTGGTATTTACACACAGACAGACAACTTCTGCCCACTTCCATGGCATTGCTTGAACACACACACACACACACACATACTCACAGCACAGCAGGATTTGGGTGACCTATTTTCCAGAGGTTCTAGGTGAGCAGTGCTTTTCGTCAGGCTTATGGGTGGCCTGGACTGGTCCCAATAGGTCTGACAGGGGATGGGTCGTATGAGGCCCTCAGCACACACACATTCCATGGCAACCTCCACCCTTCCATCACACACACACACACACACAGCAAGATTTGGGGGGGTATATTTTGTAAAGGCTCTTGGTGAGCTGAGCAATGCATGACTTCACACACAGACTACCCACTTCCACTAGCATCTCTCTCTCTCATACACACAACCCTTCTTAGTGAGCACACAAACACACACACACACACAAGCACACCACCCACTTCTACCCACTCTCTCACATACACACAGTGCAGCAAGACTCAGGTTCTCCAGAGGTTCCTGGTGAGCACAAAAAAAACACACGTACACACACACACACAAGCACACTACCCACTTCCACTAGTATCTCTCTCACATACACACAACGAAGCAGCTTGGGTTTTCCAGTGGTTCTTGGTGAGGATTTTTCCTTAGACTTTAGTTTCTTTAGTTTCTGTGAGCTGCAATTAGTTCAGCAGGTGAAGACTGCAACATCAAGATAAAGAGGACCTCCTATGACATAATTTCCTGCATTTGTTCTGGGGGTTATTTGCAGCCTGTAGGAATTTGAGTTCTCCCAGGGAACATAAGAATTCCAAACAACATTAAGCATGCCCCCCCCGCCACACACACAGACACACACTGTGTGCTGAATAATTCTGCCCTTTTGTTGTTTAGAAGTGAGCTTTTGTGCTCCACCTTTACATCCTGAGACCCCCTAGACACACACACTCACAGTTTCTCAAGATGCTGGTCTCAGGTGTGGTTGGAGCCAGGAAATTATGCCGGCAATAGAACTCTGTGTGTGTGTGTGTGTGTGTGGTCTTAACAAGGGTATTGATTAGCCTAAACAGCTGAATATAAACTTAGATGCTGCTTGTTGATATGGTAGTTCGATAGTTCAGCGAAATGCCAGATCCGTCAGAGTGTGTGCATGTGTGTGTATCTGTGTGTGTGTGTGTGTGTGTGTGTGTTTGTGAGTAGGGCTGACTGGCCTGGGTGGAGGACCTTTCCTGTTTTGATGCTTAAGCTTGAGTGGATATGCTGGTGATACATTTGGGAAGAACCCCCTCACTCACACACACACACACACACAAATAACCCTGCTGTAGCTATTGCATGCAATACTGCATTGGGTAAGGCCCCACCCAAAAGGTAGGGAACATCAACAGAACAATCACTCACTGACTCACTCACACACACACACTCACACACTCACACACACACACACAAAAATCCATCCTCACTCCAGCAAATACATGTGCATGTACATATACCCATATACTGTCCCACAAGTATATTTCACACACACATAACACTTGAAAATCGATGGGATTACTTTAAACACATAGTTCAGCTGGCCAGGCCAACTTGACTCCTTGCTGACCAGCTTTGTAAACACCCCAACCCTTCAGCTACTCTCCCAGTAAATAGACAAGACTAATGCTTCGGGACCGCAGCCCATCATGCCTGGGTCAGCCATGAGAGAGTTGTTTGCGCGCCACTCTGGGCCATTGTAAGAGAGAGATCTTTTGTGCAACAGCCTTCATCCTCACTCCACAGGTCCTGAGATCTGTCATCCCCCTCTGCTCGCACTCTGACGCAGGTCCCCTTCCTCTGAGCCGGGCTGAGCCATTGTTCTGATGACCCAGTCGGCCCTATCTTGCTCCCTCAGCTACTTCCTGCTTCCTCCTGTGCAGGAAGCTCTGTGGAGCATGGCTCTGCTCTCAACCCCCCCTCATACTCCAGACATAAATCACAACTTTGCTGCCCCTGCGTTATTTCAGGGAAACATTTCCTTCTTTGAGTTTTATTCCAGCAACTAACTTTGCATGTACAGATCAGGTATGATTCAACCACAATGGTCTGCAAGAAATAAAAACTGTTTGTTGTAAAACAGTTACAAATATATCAATTCAGTGAGCCACTATGTCAGTGTCACAGAACCTGAATCAGAATGGCCTTTAACCAGGTCAGAACCTCTGCTGTAGCATCGTGCAACTAGATAATTGGCTTATTTGTGCCTCTGCTGAGGGTAATGATTTTTGGATTCAGTACCCTACACATCCACTAAATATATTCTGTAGAGTATTAAAGGCAGAGACACAAGACACTTTAATTAAACGTGCCTTGACCAATTTTACTGAAGAATTACTGATCATTCTGGACACCAGGTCAATGGTTTGATGGCTAAAGGCAATACAACAGTGTCCATTCACAGTTTAGCCCATAACTTCGCACTGTTTGGAAGTAATTTGGCACTTAGGATTGATGTGAATAGGCCTATGTTGTTAATGCTGACCGAGCGGTAAGCTACCATAATTTTATTATTATTGAGATGTCGCTAACTGTAACAATGTGCGCGAAATTCATCCTGTGGATGTGAGTTAGATCGTAGGAATACCAGGTGTCATCCATCTGACTTGCAACAATACATCATTAAATCTTACTTTGTCACTCTAGTGTGTGGTGTAAAACCACAAACCACTTCAAAGCATATAATTGCGGTTACCCTACTTAGCTGTCCCTTAAAGCAGTTTGATCAGCACGATGCCGCTTCAGCTTTATCCTTACGCGCAGTTTTATCAGCGCGAAACACACACAGGAATTCCGGTCTGGGAATGACCGTCCGATTCCTAACTTCCACAGGAAGGTTAGCATAAAAAGCGCTCCCCTATAACCACAAACTGCGTTTCAGTCCTTTCCACTCCACCCAGGGACCGTTCAAAATTCACCTCAGCTCTGGGATATGTGTTTGAAAGAGCGCCCTTGTGGAAAATGCCTTTTTATTTTCGTATCTGGTAACTTCAGCTGGCACTCTAATACTCGACAACAGATGCACGTCGAGACCTTCGCAAAGGCATTGATTAAGGTACCGTTTATTTTGCATCATTCTGGAATGATAAGTTATCTATATTAACAATGTTGCTTCTAATGTGTTTAATATGTGAGTTTCAATATAGCATATTTAATTGCTTAGTGGAGCAAGAATATGCAAACTTTGAATTGGATGTAAGCTTTGTGTTTGCATTATTTGATACTCTGTTGAACTTTTGGGAACTATAAAATAGCATTTGAGGGTGGTAAAGACGTGTTACTTTGGCTTACATCCTGTTTGGAATGAAACTGTGGTCATAACTTAGATGTACTGGGTTATTTATTTTTCAGTAAGATTAAATTATGTATGTATGTATGTATGTATGTATTATTATTATTATTATTATGTCGAATCACATCTGTTTGAGGGAAAAATTACCATTGCTTGTCAGGTGTAGCATATAACATATATTTCTATTGAGATTTCCTGAGTGGGCTACTCACCCACCGTCCTCTTGAACAGCAGTGGAGTGTGGGGGCTGACATGACGCCATACTTACAGTGAGATATGACGCCCCCTGTAGGCTGGCCTAAATCTTCAATACCAGAAATCTCCACCTGTTTTCACATTGTATGGTTTTTCAATTGGTGGCCATGGAAAGACGTTGGAAACGCTTCACAGCTCAGTATTATACAATATTAACAGTATTAATGAACCAAATACTGAAGTGGTTCGCATTAAAACTTATATATAAATATAAGAAATACACACACACACACACACACACACACACACACACATATATATATATATATATATATATATATATATATATATATATATATGTATATATATATATATATATATAGAGAGAGAGAGAGATATTCTGCAACTCTGTTTCCCTGCCTACACTGACCATAGGTGTCTGCTTAATTGTACAGTATTGTACATTGTACAGCCATGGAGACATTCTTTATAGGATACAATATTGTGTAAAATACTTGTAATACACATTGCGTTATTCATGTTTCAAAGGCAGATTTCCATATTCCTGTAAAATACTACAGGCTTATGCTGAAAGTGTTATGGACCAATGGTGAAAATGTTTATATACATACACAAGGAAATTTTATTGTCACATATGGTTACTGAGTGTAAAAAATGCAGTGGAATTGTGTCTGTTTCTTGCAGAATAAAGTGCATGTTATCTAATAAAGTATATATTATCTTGTTTCAGAGGGAAAATCTATCCTGCTTTTCTGCCCACCATCATCCCTATGAAGCTGTTTCACAGTGCATTATTACTTTTGGTACGCGCTAGGCCTGCCTCAAACTCGTACCGTGAGTAATAATGCACTGTGGCGGCTGATAACAGCTGCCGCGCTTCTTCATGGACCCGCCGAGGGTGGACCCGCAACGATTTTAGGAATGGAGAACTGAGATTCAAGACATGCTGACATATGCCACAACATCTAAACACATAAAACTGTCTGGCAACATTTTACATACATGTTTTACATACATGCATTGTTAATTAAACATTTAATGCTGTTTGTTGTTTGTGGAGGGTTGGGTTAGTTGAGGATAATTAGGATAATGAGAACATTTTTGCTGAGCAACTATCAGTGGTTGAGTAATATGTTTTTGAAAATGCAATAGAAGAAGATAGGGCACATAATCACACCACACAGGTCCCATAAGATCCTGAACACAAAAATAACCTCCTGATTGAAACAGAGTATTATTAACCCAATTTATTTATTTATTGTAGATCAAGGGGCCTTTCAAGTATTTTTTTAATATGGTCCCCTGTTAATTTTGTCTCCCTCACTTCCTGAGTAATTTACATGTTATTCAGGCTTCAGAGCTCTGCTGTCTAGATTACAGTCTTCTGGCCTCAGCTGGAGCCTTATAGTCTATCCATCTGGGCAGTTGATTGGCTTGTTGAAAGTCACAGAGAAAGTCTGTCCTATTTCATTTGCTTTCTTGTGTGCTTTGAAAAGATTTGATTGATTTGAGGTCTATTTCCCATATGACAGAAACAAACATGATTGAAAAGGCAATGAAAGGATGCAACTAATTAAACTATGGTCAAGTATATAAACTGGTCTGGTCTGTTAATTTACTTGTTCGTTTTACTCTCTCTCTTCCTCATGCAGGCACAAATGTGGCACTTCCTTCAGAATAAAAACGTGAGAAAGATCTCTGATACAAAATATCCATTTACTTCCAGCGGATGTTTTCTCTACCGCCTTGAGCGGAAGTACATGACGTTACATGACGACGAAATGTTTGTAGCAACCAGAATTCTTCATTCGGCCACTAATTCCCTTGTAGATAGAAACACAGCTTTAACCTGTTTCAAGTGTAGGTTACATTGATTACTGGGTAAGTGAACGTCAGTGCTAGATGGATAAAGAAGACTGTCAAGAGGTCGAAAACACCCCGCTTCGAACCAGTGATGTGTACAAGGTCGATAAAAATCTGCCGAAAAGGTTTAACAATCCTGAGTGCTTCCAAGGCTACAGGTCAGTAAACTAAGCTAACGTTACATGCAATTCAGAGAGTTCAAGAGCGGTTACCTATTTGCCAAACATAACAGTGTAGCCTAACAGTGAAATATTAGTTAAATAATAGGCTATAAATACAAATACGCAAATATTATTAGTTAATAATAAATAAAATAAAATGAATAAGTAGAAATAAAGGGCATAGTAGGCCTAAGGATAGGCTGACACAAAAGCAGACCACTCGTGTGTAGGCTACAACTAAGTGCAAAGGACAAGAACAACCACATCGAAGTTGTGAAATCCATTACAGAAATGATCTATGTAGTCTTGTATGTAGGCAGGCCCTACCAATAGTAATAGTCACCTTAAAAAACATTATGGAGTTACCCAGATAGCAATTAGCCTACTTGATGTGGCATGTGAGCAACAGACTTGGGGCCAGGTCTGGACAAAATAGGCTGGACATTTATTCTAAACATCCGTATTTCGGAAACAAAACATATTTCTCCCAGCGTTAGTGTACAGGCCTATTGTCATACTTGCAACTTTTCGTTCTGATATGATGATGTTGGTAGGAAATCAGTTAGCTCGACGTAGGCCTATTGTGTTCAAATTCACACTATGCCAAAGAAAATGCAGCATATCTATCTATCTATGGCACAAGGACATAAAAGAAGATTATATTTTCTGTACCGATCATTGATTTTTAGCAAGAGGGTGACCAATCCACTGTACCAGACAACAAACCAAGTATATGGAAGCAAGAAACCTACAGTACATGAAATGCCTGTGAGTGTACCCGACATAACTCTCTCTCTCTCCCTTTCTCCCTTTCTATCATACACACACACACACACCTTTTCAGCTCTCTGTCTCCTTTTTTTCAATCTCTTTGTGTTGCTCACGAACACATTACCTACAAACACACATACACACACACGCATATTCTCTCAGCTCAACTTTCTCTTTTGTGCACATCCATATGGATCATACATGACTTGACATGACATGAGCCTGACATAAGTTACTCTGCTTATCAGGCCAGATCTTTTTACTGGTGTGAAGCCGGTTAAAATGCTGGCTGTCCTATTATGTAGACTAGATGGGATAACACACAGCATTCGCTCTTAGGTGACTTTCAACGGGAGTTATCGGAAATTTTCTGAACATCTGTTGAAGAGTGGAATGTATCGTGATAACGGTTTCAACACATCCCTGGAGAAGAGCATCGTTTCACGGCCAGGCACCATCGTGTTGCTTCACAGCCAGCCCAGCCCAATCCACTCGTGCCAGGCAAGCGGGAAGGACTGACTGAGAGGGCGATAAGTCATAGGGACTTCCGAATGTGTGTGTGTGTTTGTGTGTGTGTATATGTGTGTATATGTGTGTATGTGTGTGTGTGTGTGTTTACATCTGGACTTTTACTGTTGTCACAACCTGGACTTGCTCCTTTGGATATAGCCCAATAAAAACTCTTGTTCAGTGATTTCACACAGTGTTTTAGATAGATTTTCCTAGTTTTATACAGTTTATGATATTTGCAGTTGACATACTTCATTTGCATTCAGTTTCTTCTATCGTGTTCTAACCCAGAGTAGTCAGTATGTTTACATGCACTAGGAGAAAATCTAATATTTTCCTTAGTCAGGCTGAAATCAAACTTACACCTTTGTTGAACCGAATACCAAACTGACCAACTCATAATCAAGCTAAGACACCCAGATAATCCGATTGGAATCGCATTTCTCTTGGAGTGAATGGGAGTATATCGCCACCTACTGTCACAGAGTCAAACGCACTTTGAATTCTTCCCATGCATGTATACTCAGATTGCTTAGATCCTCCAGTTAAATCTTTAGCTTGGTTATTGCCAATAGCTTGATTTTAGATGTGCATGTACACGTACAGAGTGCTTTGGGTATTGGTTATTTGTCTTTGTTTTTTTCTTCCTTTAAAAACGACAACAAAAAAGTTAGCTAAGTATCATTGCTTTGTATATGAAGATGCTGAAAATGGTAGCAAACTCTATTTGCCTAATGAAAATAAATATGCCACCAAACCTAATCTAATACATCTCACATTTGTGCTTTTATTTGAAGTTGATGTTCTGGATGTAACCACCAGGTGGCGTGTGTTGAATACAGCTATGGTGGAACAGATGGGGTGGCTTTGCCCTGACTTTTCCTTTTCTCTCTTGAGCTCTCTATTGCGGAGCTAGTGTCATTGCGGTGATTTTTTTTTAAAATTCAAATGCAAGGGTGTGCAAAGGTATTGTGTGGGAACACAAAAAATAGCTCAAAAAACAAACAAACAAACAAAAATAACCAATGTGAGCTTTATTGGGTGCCGTATTACACGCTTAGGTTACCTGTTTTAACGTTACCTCCTCTCTTCAGCTTTTGCTAGATGGTATTGCTGAAACACCGCCCTCTCCTCAGCGCTGTGGAGGACTGCACACAGGCAGCGTGGTTCTTGAGTATAAACTGATGAAGTCCCACACCCATCCTAGACGCACAGAATAACTGCAAGGCTGCATTAATATTGCATGTGGAGCCTCTGAGGGGCTGCTCCGATTGTTCTACCCCAATACAACTAATGTGTTTACAGAGAGGAGGGCACACCAAAACGTGTGTGTGTGTGCATGCGTGTGTGTTGTGTGAGTGTGTTGTGTTTTTGTAAGTTTAAAAGAAAGACAGAGAGAGAGGGAAAAGAGAGAGTGTGGCTTTGCACACATTTTCGCTGCATCCATTATCATGTGGGTTTGTGCTAGCCTGTAATAAAATGCATTTGGGCAACACAGAAGGGGGCCATTTCATGGAAAGTAGTGAGATCAGCACATAGTGATTGCTCTTAGCTCTGTAGTGTAGCCCTGGGAGAATAGCCACATACTTCATTTTAACAATGTCCACCACTATCATTTGTTTAGGTCTAAGCAGATACTTGAGGCATCATTTATAAAACAGCCATTGTTTTACTCATAGTGATCTCATTGTTTTTTGTGTGGCTACGTGCATCTTTTTGAAGAGTCTGGTGTAGCTAAGCTTACTGAGTTATTTGGTAGTAGTGGTAAGAGTAGGTAAGAGCAGTAAGAAGTCTTTACTGTTGGGTGATTTCAGCAAACTGGGTAGGGAATTGCTGGCTTTTTGGAAAGCCCATGTGCCTTGGTGTAGACACAGTGTCCCTGAAGGGCAGGGATTTTACTATTTTACTCTCAGCGTAGTTGGGCAAAGAGGAGGACGGATTTTTCACATTCTTTTCTTTGCCATTCTGAAATGTCAAATCAGAAAGTGTAGAATTAAAAAAAAAAAAAAACTGTGTTACTGATTTTCTCTCAGTGTTGCTGAAGCACACCATATTTGTGTGTGTGTGTGTGTGTGTGTGTGTGTGTGTGTGTGTGTGAGTGTGTGTGTGTGTGAGGGGGTAGGAGGAGTTTTTATCAGTTCTCGAAAACTAGGCCATTTTCCATCTCTCTTTCTCTTTCTCTCCCCCCTATCGTAACTTTGTCTTCTTATGGTTGCTAGGTAACTGTTGAACCTTAGGCGAGTAAGTCTCCTGCGCTCCTTGGGCCAGCTATGAAGTGTGTGGAAGAGGGCTGTACATGGAGCTGATCTCTCTCCATCCTTCTCTCTCTCTCTTTTTCTATTTTTCCCCTCTTTCTCTCTCTCTTTCCATTTCTTCCCCTATATCTCTCTCTTTCCCCTTTTCCCTATCCTCCCCATCACTCTCCCTCTATATCCATCCATCTCCCTCTCTCTCCTCTTCTTCCTATCTTTTTCTCTCTCTCTTTTTCTCTGTTTCTCACTCTTCGTCTCCCTGTCTCTCTCACTTCTTCCCCATCTCTCTCTCTCTCTTTCTGTCTCTCCCTCTCTCTCTCTCTCTCTCTGTCTGTTTATCTGTCTGGCAGTGTTTCCTGAGCTGGTGTTAAGGTGTGCAAGTGGCAGCGGAGGCAGGCCTGGGATGGTGATCTAGTGTTAAAGTGTGGAGGCAGGCCTGGGATCGTGGGATGGTGATCTAGTGTTAAAGTGTGGAGGCAGGCCTGGGATCGTGGGATGGTGATCTAGTGTTAAAGTGTGGAGGGAGGCCTGGGATGGTGGGATGGTGATCTAGTGTTAAAGTGTGGAGGGAGGCCTGGGATCGTGGGATGGTGATCTAGTGTTAAAGTGTGGAGGGAGGCCTGGGATGGTGGGATGGTGATCTAGTGTTAAAGTGTGGAGGGAGGCCTGGGATCGTGGGATGGTGAGATTGTGTGAAGCCCATCTGAGGGCTGGGCATCTTGGGTGTCAGATCAGCAGAGAGCTCAAGATGGAGCTCAAAAGACACCACACATCCATCCATCTTCCCTCTTTCCATCTGTCTGTCAGCCACTCTGAACACAGCGTACAGGAATCAAAGCAAATCAAAACGTAGAACACAGAAACTGATATGCACTGAACACACACACACACACAGGAATTAAGGCAATTAAATCCAGTATGCTTTATTATCATTACCATGTAAAGGGAAATAGTGTTTCAGAAGCATAGAACACAGAGTATAAGACACACACACACACACACACACACACACACACACACACACACACACACAAACAAGCAACAAAGGAAGTAAAGGAGGCATAGCTACAAAACATCTAATTCCTGCTCCTCTCTAAACGGCTGTATTGGCAGTATTCTCATTCTCATTCTTTTACCTCCCTTTTTTACCTCTTCTTTCCATCTATATTCAGTATCTTGCCTCCCTTGTATAGGCCACACCTCTACCCCCAATCTTTGTCTTTTCTCTGGGGGACCCCAAGACTCACGCCTCTGAGAGCAGCCCTGCATAAATGATCTGTTGACCCAACTAGTGCACTCTGATGCAGTTCATCACGTGTGTTTGTTCTTCCGTCTGCAGACGGGCTGAGGTGAGGGGCCCTTATTTGTGAGTGTCTCTCTTCCCTCAGGGCAGCTAGTGCCGTGTCAGATTAAATGATAGTGAAGAGAGAGACAGAGAGAAAGAGAAAGTGAGAGAAGGGGGGGGGGGGAGTGTATGGCAACTTGTGGAAAACTTGATAGAAGAGAGGGATTGAGAGAGAAAGACAGACAGAGAGATAGAGAGAAGGGTGTGTGTGTGTGTGTGTGTGGTGGGGGGGGGTGTATGGCAACTTGTGGAAAATTTGATAGAAGAGAGGGAGGAGAGAGAGAGAAAGGCAAAGAGGGAGAGAGAGGTGACTTAACTGAAAGATGGTGAGAAAGAGAAGGCGAGAGACGGAGAAAAATACACGGGTACAGAAAGATGGTGTGAGTGAAAAAGAGTGAGGGAGAATCGAAAAGCAGTGACTTAAAAGATCTTGGGTGCAATCAGGGATGCACACAAGTAGCTTTGGAGCAAGTGAACACATCTCTCTCTCTTTGGAGTGAGTGAACGCAGCTCTCTCTCTCTCTCTTTGGAGCGAGTGAACGCAGCTCTCTCTCTCTCTCTCTTTGGAGCGAGTGAACACAGCTCTCTCTCTCTCTCTCTTTGGAGCGAGTGAACGCATCTCTCTCTCTCTTTGGAGCGAGTGAACGCATCTCTCTCTCTTTGGAGCGAGTGAAAACAGCTCTCTCTCTCTCTCTTTGGAGCGAGTGAACGCATCTCTCTCTCTCTTTGGAGCGTGTGAACGCATCTCCCTCTCTCTCTCTCTTTGGAGCGAGTGAACGCATCTCTCTCTCTCTTTGGAGCGAGTGAACGCATCTCCCTCTCTCTCTCTCTTTGGAGCGAGTGAACGCATCTCTCTCTCTCTCTTTGGAGCGAGTGAACACAGCTCTCTCTTTGGAGCGAGTGAACACATCTCTCTCTCTCTTTGGAGCGAGTGAACACAGCTCTCTCTCTCTCTCTCTTTGGAGCGAGTGAACACATCTGTCTCTCTCTTTGGACTGAGTGAACGCATCTCTCTCTCTCTTTGGAGCGAGTGAACGCATCTCTCTCTCTCTCTTTGGAGCGAGTGAACGCAGCTCTCTCCCTCTCTCTTTGGGGCGAGTGAACACAGCTCTCTCTCTCTCTCTTTGGAGCGAGTGAACACATCTCTCTCTCTCTTTGGACTGAGTGAACGCATCTCTCTCTCTCTTTGGAGCGAGTGAACGCATCTCTCTCTCTCTTTGGAGCGAGTGAACGCATCTCTCTCTCTCTCTTTGGAGCGAGTGAACGCAGCTGTCTCTGGGGAGCCCATACCAATTTTCCCAATTGTGATGACATACAGGCGGGGGGTGGGAACATGCGAGCCACCGTACTACCCCCCTTGAGAACTTCACACGTAAATGGAATGCATGCACACCTTTTTTCCCCTTTCACACCTCTGATTGGACACGTACTTTGCAGCCCCATTTTAGCACAAGTGAGAAAGACAAGCAGGCTACAGAGAGGCTGAAGGCAGGAGCTCATTACTCTAGAGCTCAGTTCTGTTGATCAGACATACAGTATTACTATTTTATTAATGGCAAAATAAAACATAGAAAATATTGCCTGAACAATGCTACTATAAACATATTGGGTTGTTTGTGTTTTTTAATTATATTTTTCTCAAAAGTCACCTCACTGTGTGTGTTTCACTAATTCATGATCAGGATAAATGCAGAGACCAGGGGGATCAAAAGAGTATATATACTTTATACTTAGATTGTTGTAGTCTGGATTTAACAGGGTGGTTGATAGGTAGCTTTGAGTCTGACTAGAGTTAATCGGGTGGTTGATCGGTAGCTTTGGGCTGAAGCAGTTTTAAAAGGGTGGTTGATAGGGTCCAGAGTCTGGAGTGGGTCGAAGCCAACTACTCCCAGCCTGAACACTGGGGAGAGGCTTAGAATATATTTTGGCTGCCAAAAGCACACACACACACACACACACACACACACACACACACACACACACACACACACACATACACACAGATGCACCTGCACACACATTCTCACAAATCCAAGCTCACACACACAAAAGCACACACACTCACAAAAACTCAAAAACAACCACACTCACACAAACATACCCACATGCACATTCACACACACACACTACTATGGCTAAAATCAGGTGCCAAATCTGTAAACCCCACAAAAGTCCCCTCCTGCTGTCCTGTGCCACTCAGACTGTTGATGGGCCCCGGGCACACTCTGGGCACAGTTACCCTCATTCTCACAAGGATGAAACAAATCATCCACTTCCAGAAATCTCCCCTGGACAAAGTAGGCTCCTTCTCTGTTGTGCTTTGCAGGATATGGTGGTCGACTTGGTGCCCGAGTAAAAATAGCAGCACACAGCTGAGCTGTGGAAAGAAAAGCCAGAAAAAGCCATCCACCTGTAAGTGTTCACATTCACAGAGGAGCTGCCACACACATTGTATCCCTTGCAGTGCATAGCAGAACTCATCATGAGCTTGTTTCTCAAGTCCCACATATAGCAAGCTCATTCTGACATTGCTGATGGCTTGTCTCCATATATCTGTGTGTGTGTGTGTGTTCTGGTGGGCAGATAAGAGTCTTTTGCAGCTCTGAGGGTTTGCTGTCATGATCACATTTCCCCTGGGACATGGAAGTGATTCATTGCAAAGTGGCACAGAAGACTGAGAACACGGCTATCCATTCTCAGAGAATGTCTGCGTCAAGACGTCACCATTAATAATTTTACTCACTGTGTAAAGAGGTCTGAGTGCCCCTGTGCACCACACTCCTCTAACCTCTCTCGCTCATCAAACACTTTGCCATCCATCTCTCTCTCACTCCCCCCCCCCTCCACCCCCCAGTCTCTTGCTCTATCACTTAATCTTTCCAAATTACATAGCTATGCTCCTCTCACATCTCACACTCTGGTATCCCTCTTTCTTTCCCTCCCTTGATTCTCTCTCTCTTTTTCTCTCTCTCTCCCACTCTCCTCCCTCTTTCCCTCATTCCTTTACTCTATTTCTCCTATAACATGCCCATGCTCCTCTCACCTTTCACTCATCAAACACTGCCATCCCTCTCCCTCTATCTCTCCCCTCTTCTCTCCCTCCCTCTCTCTCTTTTCTTCTTTTCTGACACACCTCCATGGTCCTCTCACCTTTCTCACTCATCAAACACTATTCCTCTATCTCTTTTTTTTCTTAATCTATCTTTCTCTCTCTATCTCTCTTTCTCTCTTTTTCTCTCTCGTCACGCACAGCCTCAACACTTCACCATCCCCCTGCCTCTTCTTCACCCTCTTTCTTTCTCTTCTCCCTCTTTCTCTCTCTTTTCCCTTTGTTTCTCTCTTCACCTTCTCCCTTTCTCTCTCTCCTCTTCACCTTCTCTCTCTTCACACTCTCTCTTCACCCTCTCTCTTTCTCTTCAACCTCTCTATTTCTCTTTTCACACTCTCTCTTTTTTCTCTCTCTCTTCACCCTCTCACTCTCTCTCTTCCCCTCACTTCATGCTCTCTTTCTCTCTGTCTCTCTCTCTCCTCTGAAACGCTCACAGTCCTCTCACTCATCTAAACACTCATTTCCCCTCTCTCTCTCTCTCTCTCTCTCTCTCTGTTTGCTAGTGTGTGTACTGCATGCTGGCTGTCTGTTCGTCTGTTTTGTGCCAGCGTGAAGCGGCATACGTGGCAGACTCACGGGAATAACTCCGTAGGCCCTCTCTACTCTAAATGCTAATGCCAGGCAGGCGCTTGGCACCTCGTTATGTGCGTATCCGAGCTCGTACACGTCTGGAGTGCCACAGCGACACCAGACACCAAGTGACGCTGCCGTCTCACAGTTGGAAGTAATGACAAGCAGTCAGCATCAACAACACAGCAGGTTTCACTAGATTTCATAACCACGCAGGCAGTCAGGAGCTAATCCATGAAAAAGTCTAACGGAGGAGGAGAGCTAATAGATTTATATTTCAAAGCACTGGACTGGACTTGATACTGAGGAGGAGGGGGGGGTACATTTGAATTATTCAGCTGAGGCTTTTATCCAAAGTGACTTGAGGTATAAAGAGAGAAAAAACATTTTATGAGTGTCCTATCCTACAACAGTGGAGCAGAAAGCTCTACTTTTACGTCTTTCTTTGTTGCTATACTTTCAGTAAGATTGATTGGTTTGGTGCAGTGCATGTTGCTGTAAATCTAATAGAGGAAGTATGCCTATCAGTGTGCGTGTGTGTGTCTGTGTGTGTGTGTGTGTGTGTGTGCGTGCGCGCGCGTACGTATGTACGTATGTGCATCCGTCCCGGGTGTGTGTGTGCACATATATGTGTGTGTGAGACAGACAGAGAGTGAGAGAATCCATGTGAAGTGCTTGTGCTTGTTTAGAAGCACAATTCTTTGTGTTTGTACTCTGGACATATGGTGTACTGTATAAGTTAGTTTATTTGTCTTTGAAGAAATTTTGTCTACAGTATGTACTGTATATAAGTGTGTGTGTGTGTGTGTGTGTGCATCTGTGTCCATTGAGAGGCAGATGGAGCTGTCAGCTCATCCTCCATGCCCAGCTGAGCTACTGAGTCTCGTCACACTCTCTTGTCAGCTGCACCACCACCAGCTAAACGTCCACTGCCCTTTACAAGCATTGGCTTCTCTACACACAACACACAAACATACACACTGTCACACACAGACCCACACAGACACCCACACAGACAAGCATAGCCTATACACACTCTCTCTCTCTCTCTCTCACACACACACACACACACACACACAAATAAACACAGACAAACATACACACTCTCATACACACAACCTAGGCACACACACACAATCAAGCTGGGCCAAGATTGCTGTTCTGGCCACCACACACACACCCTTCCACCCCAAACCTCTTCATGTGGCCCTCTCTTTCTGCAGGTGGCTCATATGCTGACATGAGTATAATGATTCATAACATCTCATTCTGCTACCTGACATCCGCTCTGATGTGTTTAAAATCTGATTTTAAAGTCTCCCTCTTTGCTGTTCCATGTTTATAAAATTTTCTTTCACGTGCAACATAAATCTTTCCCGTTTATGAGGAGAAATTATTACATTTGCTGGTTTTACCTGGTTTTACCACACTTTGTGAACTTTTAAAAAAGGTGTTTCAGAATTTTTTTTTATTATTTTGAACTTTTTTAACATTTATTTATTTATTAATGTGGAGAATAAGCCAAGCCAAGACTGCAGAGTGTGTTTGGCACTTCCTCTGTCAGGCTAGGGCACATTTGCATCCGGGCCTGACCTGCGAGATTTGATATTGTATGTACATATAGACAGCCACTGGTTCAAGGTCTTTCTCAGCATCTCACCATCTTATCTCAAAGAGGGCAGCTGCAGAGCTAGTTCAGTGCTAACCCTGCTATTGTAGCCACTGTCTGTCTGCTGGAGAGCATTCATGTGTGTTCGTTCATGCGTGTGTGTGTGTGTGTGTGTGTGTGTGTGTGTGCGTGTGTGCAAGTGTGTGTGTGTGTGCGTGCGTGCGTGTGTATGTGTGTGTGTGAGTGAGTGTGTGAGTGAGTGTGAGTGTGTGTGTGTGTGTGTGTGTGTGTGTGTGCTTGCACTGTCCCTGTTCAAATAAATAAATTACAATTACATCAGTCTTTCTCAGACTCAGACTGGCTGTGTCTGGCACACTCCATACAGCTCACCCCAGGAGGTTGATGGTCTGATGACCCAGTTTGCATCTGGATCCAGTTCACATTTTCTTGGTGTATCACAAAGGATCAATAGAGCGATGGCCTTTTTTCACCGTATTTCACAAATCTATTGAGTTCAGGCAAAGCTGTTGAGTTTATCACAGAAAATCTATAGTGGTCTGCTCAACTTAGTATGTCACTGGAGTTTAACTGCATTGATTTTGATCTATGGTGTTCAGGCCCGTCTCCCTGTCCTCCCACTCTCCCCTCAGAGAGTTTGGGACTCTGGCCCAGTTCCAGACGGTTCAGGTAGTTTCCAGAGTCTCTGCTGTGTGAGGCCAGAGAGGCTGATGGGAGATAATAGAAGGCTTTGGCACTCTCTCGCTATCATACAAACACGCGCAAGCACACACACACACATATACACAGGCGCACACACATATACACACACTTGAAATTGCTGGAGAAAATGAAATTGCTGCAGGATCTGCCCCGCCTGAGTTTCTGCCTGGAGTGTAACTGATGACCCGTTCCTCTGCACACTCTCCAGAAACGACCCGGCGGGAATTACAGAGCACGATTCTATCTCCGAATGTTCTTTGATCCGCTTACCAAGCCCTTAATTACAAGCTTAATTACCTCTGAATCCATACTTCCATCCATACTAAATCTACTTAATTTTTTTAGTAGCACTACGAAAGCTTGGAGTGTTTGTGTGTGTGTGTGTGTGTGTGTGTGTGAGAGAGAGAGATAAATGAACAGCTCCTTCATTATAGTGAATCACATGTTGAAATGATTCTTAATCAATCAAATCTTTCAGGAGACTTGCAAGACTTGCACTACTCAGCCATACATCAGACCTAATGGTCATGGACCGGGTCGGGTCAGGTCACTGGCCAGGCTAGAGTGTTAAACCACAGTGCAGGAAGTCAATAACTGTCCAGACAAAAGCCCAGGAAGTACTTCCTGTTTGACCCTGGGACACTGACAGGCAGCAGAGGTGCAGCTCTAGACAACAAAAACACGCTGCAGCAGCAGCTCTGTGCTTCATCTCAGGGCTTCTTACATTCTCACAAAGGATTAGCATCACCAGCCCAAAACCATGCATATCTAGACTCACTCAAACTAGTCAATGTGCCATGAACTATGGAGTGCAAATATTCTGCAGAATTAATCTATGTGTGTGTGTGTGTGTGTGTGTGTGTGTGTGTGTGTGTGTGTGTGTGTGATAGATTCTGTTTTCCTCCATGAACACAGTACTTTTGATGTGGATTTCAGTCACATGTTACTTAACTTTGATGTTTACTCTTCAGTAATGAGACATCATGGCTGAGCCAAGGGCTGGTTAACCTACATTGAAGGAAACCCAGATACTGGATCTACTAACACTTTGTGATCTATTATCTGTGTTGAAAAACAAAAGTCCATCATGTCTTACTTAATGACTACCGCCCGGTGGCCCTGACGTCTGCAGTAATGAAGTGTTTTGAGAGGCTGATGAAAAACATTATCTACTCATCCCTCCCCAGCTCCTTTGACCCCCTCCACTTTGTCTACAGAGAGGATGCCATCTTAAATCTCCTGCACACAACCCTAACTCACCTGGAGAATTATGTGAGAATACTGTTCATTAACTTTAGTTCAGCATTCAATATGATACCCCTCACCTTAACCCTCACCTTAGTCACAAATATGGCCCTGGGACTGAACACCACATTGTGTCACTGGATATTTGATTTTCTCACTAACCGTTCTCTAATAAGTGGTTAGAGTGGGTGGTCTGAGATTGGACACATTAACTATAAGCCTTGGGCCCCTCAAGGTTGCATTTGGAGCCCACCGCTGTACAACATCTACACACATGACTGCAAAGCCAGCAGTAGTCGCACCTACATCCATCTACAGCAGCATCTGGCTAAACTGTCCGGCCAACAGCCAACAGCCACCAGCTACCAGCAGACCACCGCTAACCGCTACCGCCTTAGCTAGCTCCTGAGAGCAACCGCCGTGTCCGTCTTGCATTGCTACTTGCCCCCCCAAACCCATCACCACCACTCCCTCCTCCCTGACCCTGTAGTGGGGGCAATAGAGCGGAGCAGAGTGGACGGGTGACACTATTGAGGGCAGAAAGAACCCTACACTACCTACACTTGTTTGAAGTGATACTCTCTCTGTGAAATTGCTATAGGTCCAGATGTGAAAATGATGTGACCTCAGCTGATATTCCACAGCTGATATTGTGTTTTGTTGCACTGTGAGATGTTAGTAAATTAGCAAATAATCACCTTTGATTTCAGGTGTGTGCAACTGAAACAAATTAGAATGTTTTGCCATATTTTTTTTTGTGTGTGTGTATAGGTATATCACTCCTTTGTTTTTGGATCCTGTCCCGGTCCCTATCAGTGTGTGTGTGTGCGTGTCCATGCGTGCGTGCATGTGTGTATGCGTGTATTACTCCTTTGCCTTTAAATCCCTATTCAGACTAATGCATATGAGACAGGAGACAGCCACAGTGTTAGAGCATCAGTTTCTCTGGTATCTATGGCACATTGGGCTACTCCCTGGACATTCTACCTGTGACTGCAGTGGTGCTAATATATATTCCTCTAGCCTGTGTGACCTGTACCGGAGAAGCAGACATTCTCTTCTGTCTGTTTAGGGAGCCTTTGTTTAATGGCAACACAGGCAGACTCTCAGCATCCATCAAAGCACAGAAGGCGCACGCACACACACACACATACACACACACACACACACACACACACATGCTTTTTTGTTCACAAGCTGGCAGAGAAAAAGTAGAATAATTGTCATTTTTAAGTCAACATGAATAATGAATGAATGCACAACATCAAAAGCAAGGAGCGATGTGGGTGTCACTTTTAAGACATAATGTCACCTAGAAGAAGGGAGACACTGAATTCAAATGAGATACCAAGAGAGAGAGAAAAAAACCCTCTTCTGTGAGGAAATTCTCTGAAATGCTTTCACATGATCCTTTCATGTAACAGTTTTTTTTTCTTTTCTAACTGTCTTGGTGTGGCTATGCATCAACATGTTACTGTCATCGTACTAAAACAATTAAGCGTGTGACCGCCAATTCAAATTCAAATCAGTTTTTCACTCAAAATAGTGTCATTTGCATCATAGCATATTGTTTTTCATAGTGACCACTATCATGGAATAATGGTGCAGGAGTGTAAATTGTGACATTTATTTTCAAAGTATCAAATGTTTTAGGCAGAAGGCAGAATCTGCTGTTGAATGATGTCAGCTTTTGTCTCCCTTAATTAGCAGGCCATGAAGGGTTTAGGTAAATCATCCACTTCTTATTTTAGCCTGTGAAGAAGCTGGAAGAAAAGATTAGCACACACACACACACACACACACATTAACACGCAAATACACATACACACACACACACACATACACACAGTCTCAGCACCTCAGCACATGAGACAGTGTGAAAGGCTGCTTTTGCTGTGAAGCCTAGAGAAACAGAGGACATTTTGAGCCTTTGTGAGTCCATCATCAGACAATTAAAGAGCATAAAGTGTGTGTGCACTCACTACAGAGAGAAGACACACTGGACAATGAGTAAGCATATAATCAGTGTGTGTTCAAGGTGAAAACATATCCTGTGAGATTCTTGGTCTGAGAACACATTCTACTGTATGTTGAGAATATCCTATTTTGAGAACACATCCTATGTTGAGAACATATCCGATGTTGAGAAGATGCTATGTTGAGAAAGCATTCTATGTTGAGAACATATCCTATGCAGAAAACGCATTCTATGTTGAGAACATATCCACTGTTGAGAACACATTCTATGTTGAGAACATATCCTATGCAGAAAACATATATTCTATGTTGAGAACACATCCTATGTTGCCTGGTGATGCCTGTGCTGTGTGTGACTGATAAATAACTCTGAGACAAGTGCTCTCCCTCTATCTGCCTCCTCTACACCCCCCCCCTCCACACACACACACACACCTACAGATACACACACACACTCCCACTATCTCTCACCTCTGCCCCATCTGCCCACATACGTCTCGCTCCTCTGCCCCCACACACACACACACCAAAATCAATGGTCAGAGTCCACACAAGGACATGGCTGGGGTTTTAACACACACACACACACACACACACACACACATACACAAAGGCTTTTTAGCATCATGTCAAATCATTCTACACAAAAATCTGTGTATCAGTAGAGGAAAACAGTTTGTGTTGGCTGTAAGGTGTTTGCTGATCTCATTTATGGAATGTAAATAACTTCTGATTCAACAGTGGAATCCTAATCTAGGGGATTATACACACAACATACACACACACACACACACACACACACACACACACAGGGGGGTACATTCTTTTACACCACACACACACAAACACACACATTCCCTGGGTATTGATTGTAGTTAATCGCTCCTAGACGTGACTGTGACCCCCTAGCGAGAGTCTAGAGATGTGCTGTGAAAATTGGGAGCCAGAAACACAGAACAGGGAAATCACAGTAACACAACATCCTTTGGCTCGGCACAGACGATCACAGTAACACAACATCCTTTGGCTCGGCACAGACGATCACAGTAACACAACATCCTTTGGCTCGGCACAGACGATCACAGTAACACAACATCCTTTGGCTCGGCACAGACGATCACAGTAACACAACATTCTTTGGCTCGGCACAGACGAACCCAATAACACAATATCCTTTGGCTCGGCACAGACAATCACAGTAACAGAACATATTTTGGCTCAGCACAGACGATCACAATAACACAACATCCTTTGGCTCAGCACAGACAATCACATGTGCAAGGGAAGCGGATGTGCAGAAGGATGCAGAGGTTGCTAGGAAACCACACCATGAGCAACAAACTCTACGTTTAGAATCGCTTATAGAACCACCACTACATTTGCCAATGGGCAGAATAGAACTCCTCTATATGTGGAACTACGTTTGGAACAACTTGTTCTTTACATTTCACCATGTGCAAAACACCATGTACCTTGGGAAACACATGAAGAACCTCTGGTCCATTGGGAACTAGTTACAGAAACACCTCTGGGAGCACTAGAACCCTATTTTATAGAACTGCCACCGTACAGCCATAATTATGCCATTTACACACACACACACATACAAACCACAAACATCTGGTCAAGACAAAGTCACCTTGTTATATTTTGGACAGCGATGAGAGAGAACATGGGAAGTGGCAGTAGCAGTGTGGAACTGCTGTATGTTATTCTCCGGTGCTATTTTGGGAACAGTGTTTTAGTCTTTTTCTGAGTCAGTTTTGTTATACATGCAATTTCAACATTTTGCAAGGAACTGTCGCTCAAGGTGACTTGATTTGGGCTGAGTCTGTGTTTGCGTTTTGGTCTGACCTGTGGCCTTGTCTCAGTGATGCGTTTTTAGCAGCATAGACAGATGTTTGGAAAGCGTCTGCGAGAAGATGTCAAAGTAAGCGTGTGACGAGCAACATGCCTTCCGCTGTCGTTTCCCTCAGGGGAGTTTTGTCAAGAATATATCCAAACAAACACACAAACAGGTACCTATGCAGGTGTTTGTGTGTCTGTGTGTGTGTGTGAGAGAGAGAGAGTCAGAGGGAGAGAGAAAGTGAAAATGGAGGTATTAAGGGTATGCCAAGGAAGATTTCTGTGAAAAAGAGTGTGTGTGTGTGTGTTTGTGTGTGTTTGTGTGTGTGTGTGTGTGTGTGTGTGTGTGTGTGTGTTTGGGGGGAGGGTGTCCATACTAAGCCCATAACAAATGAGTCATATTCCAAACAAGCATGTGATTGCCCCAATTAAAGGGGATTTCATGTTTCATGGAATCGGATTTCCCCTTTAATGAGTGCATATGGGTGAGAGTGATATAATACTCAGAGGTCCATTAATCCTGTTCAAGCCGCCACAC
Source organism: Tenualosa thibaudeaui (assembly GCA_027481765.1). NCBI lineage: Eukaryota > Metazoa > Chordata > Actinopteri > Clupeiformes > Clupeidae > Tenualosa > Tenualosa thibaudeaui. The sequence continues at coordinate 2,077,682 of JAIFZK010000047.1, forward strand.
CCATCTCACCTACCAGCGGACTACTGATTGGCCAGCCGCCGGTGACAACATTAATCTCCCAGAATCCCGTGGGGGTTTTGTGAGAGAGGGTGGATGAGTGTAGAGAACAAATGCATGCACAGGAAGTGCATGTCTGTGTCTCTCTCACACACACACACACACACACACACACACACACACACACACGCACACACACACGCATGGACTTACACAGAAAGTGCATGTCTGTCTCTCTCACACACACGCACACACATGCATGGACTTACACAGAAAGTGGATGTTTGTCTCTCCTGATGTCTGCTGTGGTGTTACGCATACTGTGCGTGTGTTCACACAGACAGACACACACACATTGACACATTAGGAAGATTTGGACAAGAATGCAATAATATTTCTCAATTGTTTTATATGTCACTTTCAACAGATCGATCTGTCCAGGAATCAGCAACCATTGGGCTCCGTACTGTCTTCTGAAGAGAATTACTCAACCTCAAGTGCTCACGTTTCTCCGGATATTTCTGGCATCCCCCAAAGGCAGTGGGGTATTGTTGCAAGGAATTGACATCCAAATCTATCTTTATCCACCACAGAACGGGGTATTGATTGAGATTGTTGCCAAATGGAAGCACTGACATCCACCCAACTCTGCAACCCATGAACCATTAGGTTAAAAAGGGGCTTTAAATCATTTAATGTAAGAGTTCATGTGATTCCTCCTTGGTTACATAAGATACCTATCTTTGGATCAAGTTAAAAATCATCCAGCCCTTGTACCCAAACAAAAAGCACATCGTTATGCATACACATTTAAGGCCTTTTCATGGAAATGTTTTGTTTGCTGATGCAGTGTTAAGTTGGCATAATGTTCTGTGTGTGGGTTGCGGACGAGGTGCCATTTCACCCAACTGGCTATGGGCACAGATGTACTGCTGCTGCTTTCCCTGAATTACAAGAAGATAATGTTCTGTTGTTAAGTGTATTTCTCATTCTCTCTCTCTCTCTTTTAGTGCTGTGTCAGTGTGATGTTTTGGCAAGAGTGTTTTGTGTGGGTTTCTAATGATGTTACTTCTAATGACATGTGGTATATCAGTGTTAGGATATTTTAATGAAAGACTGGAGCTTTGAATCTCCTAGGAGAATTTGCTGCTATTTAGTTTGGTAAATTGTGCTGATGAGAAGTCATTTTTGCAGAGTTGCAATCAAGGTGCGTTTCTAGGGCAGTTTTTGCCTTTGCTGAGTTTTGAACATTGTGTTTATGTGTTGATTATGTGTGCGTTTATGTGTTGCTTTTTTGATGGAAATATTTTAATACTTAAATACATGCATAAATACTTATGTATTTTGATGATGTGTTGTGTAGTGTCTGTGATTTTGTATGTCATTTGACATACACATCAAACAGGTAGCTAAATAATGTTTCATCCTTCTGTGCAATTTCAGAGCGTGCAACAGGGATCTGTGGTGTCTTATACAGAACTACAGATGCCCTGACATGCTTTCATCTCTCCATACTGTCACTGACTACTGTATTTCACCTTTTGCCCTCCTTCAACAAGCATGGCTTTTTCATCTGTAGTTCATGGAAAATGTTGCTGCTAGGTTTCCCACTAGGTCAAGAAGGCCCTCCTACACACACCCATCCTCAGCTCCCTGCATTGGCTCCCAGTGCAGTACATGGGGCCCTGTGTGCTTGTCTGTAGAGTTGGAAAGAAACCCTGGAGCCTGTAGTTTTTCATGTTAGCATTTAACGCCCCCTGGTTCATAAGATGAAAATCCCTAAGGTTTTTTTGGTGCCCCAGCGCAAATAAGGTGTGAACAACAGAACGTGAGTAGACAACCTTGGTATTCAGTCGGCTGAGTTAAAATACATATGCCGTTTGGTATTTGAAGAAAAAAAGTGTGTTTTGTCAAAATCAGTGTTGTTACCAAAAAGCTAAAGTAGGAAATCTAGCAAACTACAGAGTGTCAGTTGGAGCGAGTGGCTAGCCGGACTCGAGACAGGTATCCATGGTAACTCCTGACTTACTTACCTCATTTTCAGATTACTTCTCACTACATCCATAGTTCATTAAACAGCCTGTTCACACTAATCTACATACTATAGTGGTAACTCTTCTATAATCAGTATGTTAGCCAAAGTTAACTTGTTATGTTTGTTGTTATGAGAAAATGTATGATTATCGGTTGTAAAGCTAACCTCAGTTAGCATTTGCTGTTTTGGTGGCACACTATCACAGAGACCTGGGACAAGGGATTTGTGTTGTCCAGTCTGGTTAACTGGTAGCAAAGTCGTAGCAACAGTCAAATATTTGAGAGGTAAAGATGACACTGATTTTGGAGGTCTGTCCCCGGTAAAACACACGAAAACCCACATTGTCCCTGATTTTAGAAGCTAAAACATTACTTGTTTTAATGATATTGACAAGGAATGTCCCCTGTTCCCTAGAAAAATTCAAGGAAATGTCCCTGATTTTCATCTCAGAGGTCAGGTCATCTTAATATAAGCGGTCTGAAGACCGCACAGACACACTCAACATGTAGTTGTTATTTACGGTGAACAAATGTAGAGGCCTCTCTCTGTGTTATTTTGCTAATGCCCAAAACATCATTCATTTTCTGCATAGGACTTTTCCCTTGGGAGCCCAAACATTCGAAATGCTAATTCGCCACATACAAAATGACGTTGCCAGCTTGTCAGCTCTATAGACCTGTGGTGACTGAGCTTTTGAGAATGTTGCCCCTAAAATGTAAAAGCCTTATCCATCAATCCCAGATTTGCTAGCTCTGCAGACTGCTTCAAAAGGCAGTTGAAGTCTCACTTATTTAAACAAGCATTTGGTTAACTTACTGTGCCAACATGCATGTATCTTGTGTCTTCTATCTGAGATTGAGTTTTTACTGTGCTTTTGTATACCTCCATTCTTTTGTGTATGCACTTTTGTTTATGTTTTTAATTATCCTGCCTCTGTAAAGCACTTTCTGACTGGTTTGTCTGTGTGATGTGCTATGTAAATATACTTTCTTTCCTTCCTTTCTTACTAACTTGTGTTTGTAATTTTTTGTGTAACTGTATTTTCACGCCTTGTTTTTCTGGGCTTGTTTTGACGGAGACTGTTTTTGTATGGTGTTTTGGTGTAGGAGTTGTTTTGGGAGGTTTGTCTTGCTGGGGGGAGGTGTTTTAAAAGATGTGTTTATGTGCTGTTATTTTGGTGGTGGTGTTTTTCATTGTGTTTATTTTGGCCTGCAGCCATGGAGACCACTGTTGACAAGTGACTCTTCAGGCTCTGTGGGCCCGGCTGGCGAGCTTCACCTCATTAACGAGAGAGAGAGATTCAAGCCCCCTGTTCCTCCTCAATTATTTATACACAACTTACCTGCTAATTGAGACTATTCACAGCTTAAACACAAGCTTTATTTCTCCCAACACCATGATTATTGCAGCGCTAAACCACAACAATTGATTTTAAAGACATTTCAAACTAGAAGTGGTTGGTGGTCACTACACAGATAGCCTGCTCTGTTATACAGCTGCCTTCCATCCCTCTCTCTCTCTCTCTCTCTATCCCTCTCTCCCTCTCATTCGCCGCCATGCTGTTCTGTAAATATCAGGCTGTTTCCCATCGTAGGCATCAGGTTATTGGCCTACAGGGAGCACTGCAGCAAGTAAATGAGCCATGACTACTTTATCTGCTGCAGGTGGTTGAAGGGCTTTAATTGGTGGGTTTGTGGGGGTATGTTTACATGGTACGTTTACATCTACATTATTTAGGAGACACCTTTTATTTTGTCATATTTTCTCACCTCATATACATGGAGGAAAATACCTGTGAAACCAATTTAATGCTCTGTACTTTATGAATGTCTATCAGAAAGTGAATGAATGCATCACAACATTGTGACTACTTGAAACTCTCATTTTAGAAATCCGCAAGTAATTTGTCTGTACAGTATTATTACACCTTTAGAACCCTTCATTAAACAAATAATGACTGAATCCTAATGTCCTCCCTAACCCTGAGCTCGCCAATTAAAGTGACACACCGGCTGTTTTCGGCTGTAGGCTATTTTCTGCATGAGCACGCACGACTCATGTAAAGACAAAATTTTACAGGGAGATGCCTTCTGAAGTTTGACTGTAGTTTGTGTTTTCAGCCCAATGGCTTTCAATGAGTGATCCCCAGGCGCCAAAAGTACCTTCACTCAACTGCCATCTTGGAATGCCTTCAGGTAGCTATTTGGGATTAACAAGACCAGGCCCAATCAAAATGAATGGGAAGATATCCAAGACTCCACATCGGCAGGACATACGGACTTAAAAAGTGTATTGTGCGAGTCCTTGTTTAAATCTAACTTCAACGGTCAAAATCTACCCGTGGATTGCTCAAATAATGCTAAAAAGGTATTTAAAATGGCAGTTTGCTTACTACATCTGTGCTAACACTCACGACATAGCTATCCCCATGGTGACGGAGATATTAAACAAAAGGTTAACGTCAGTCATACCACGTCCTACAATGCAATTGGTTACTTTCACTGGAGGGCAGTTAAAGGGACAGACACCAAATTACACATAGTCCTACAAAGTATCGGGTATCAAAGGATTTGCAACACACAGATACTGGAATCGGTAGCCTATTGGAATTTTAAAAAAACTGTATTAGTGCATCCCTAATTTTGACCATATGCCATTTTCTGGACAATTTCATAGCCTAGGGAGCTAATAATTATTATTTACCTCCGCCAAAGAGGTTATGTTTTCTCTGGTGTTCTCTGGTTGTCTGTCTGTCTGTTTGTCGGTGTACAAAATAACTCAAAAAGTACTGCATGGATTTGGAATTAAATGAAACGGATGATTGAATTTTGGAACATTGTCCGGAATTTGTATTGTGTCAGTGATCCAGAACATTGTCTGGAATATGCATTGTGTCAGTGACCCTATATTGCGTTGGCGGAGGTCTGCGCTTTCTAGTGCAGTATTTTTTTATTGAAATATAGACCATTATTAGACAATATATTGTGGCAGTACTTACTTTCAGCATTTTAAGTACATTTAAAAGCAAGTACTTCTTACTTTTACTTAAGTAGGATTGTTGGTGTGGTAGTTCTGCTTTTACTGAACAATATATTTTGCTGGCTATTTGTACTTTTACTTAAGCACTGAGTTCCAGTACTTCTTCCAACACTGCATTTGGCATAGGGCATATGTCATATGGCATATGGCATAGGGCTTTGAGCTGAGAGGGGCATTCAGATTTTTTTCTCTAATGAAGCCTTTTTATTCCTGCCCAAGCCTGTTATTCGTGGTGGCACTGGGGTGTCTTGGCAACCCAACGCAGGTCTGTGCAGGCTGTGTGGGACATCAGGGTCATCTCTCATCAGCCTCCTCAGGGCACTGCAGTGGCATCCCAGGAACTATAAAGGATCAGTGTAGATGCCACTGACTAGTGCGACCCAACCCCCAACCCTTTTTTTCATGTCCTCTCTGGGTCTCTAGATCCCTCCTTCTCCCTCACCTCAAAGAGAATTCAGGCTGAACTCTCTCTCTCTCTCTCTCTCCCTCTCTCCTTCTCCCTACCCCTGATATTCTCTCTACTGCAGAAACCAGAAGCTGAAAAACTGCAAGTTGTGCACTGAGATGACAGCACGCTGCATACTCTCCAGACACAGTTATCAAGGACACCCCATCATCATCACCATGCAGAGTCACCCAGAGCACTGTGTGTGCATGTGTGTATGTGTGTGTGTGTTTGTACGCCAGTCTGTTCTAAGCATGTGTGTGTGTGTGTATGTGAGAGAGAAAGGGAGAGAGAGAGAGAGAGAAGGAAGGGGTGCAAGGGCATGAAGTACGAGTTAAACTGAAAAAAAGTATCAGGACACATGTTTGCATGTTTGTCTGTAGATATGGTCTGTCTAATCTGTATCAGGACTTAGAAGGAGATGTGTTAATGCCTTAAGAAAAAAAGCTGTTATATAATTATCAATTCTCAAATCTTAACGCATGCCTGAATTTCAACTCAACTCAGCACAGTATATTGCTACATTACACTCATTTTTTTATAGGAGAAAATATCGAGTGAGAGAAAATCAGGCAGGATTTACAGGAGACCCTGAAAAACTAGTTAATGAAGAAGAGTAAGGCAGTCAGAACGCATGGAAAAATAGGCTGTCATGGCCATGACAGAGGACTTGGTGAAGGGGTGGAAGGTTCTTAGAACCTACAGTGAAAAAGAGACGAAAGTAAAGAATCTTTTCAAGTGTATTCTAGTCTTCAGGAATTGGCTCTGTGGCAGCGAGACGCATGGGACCAAAGTCACATGGGAGTGAAAATGTGAATGTCACGAAGTAAGTGAAGAATAGCACCATTGAAGAGACTCATTGATATTTTTTCAAATGATGTATGTGTGTCATTCGCAATGAATATGGCCTAAGCCCAGATTGTATTCAGAGACATATGACATTGTGACAAACAGTATTCTGTGACAAATGACAAGCATTTCTTGCAGGCTAAAGAATAGTACAATTTCTTTTTTTTCCAGATGAGGTCTTAAAGATTTTCATTTCTGAGCCTGATGAAGTTTCACAGATGCCCTCATAGCTCTGAAATGAAAAGAGATCTTAAACTTTAATCTCGGAGATCCGTCAGTTCAGCTGCTGATCTGTTCATTACGCTCCGTGAGTCCATCTCCCCTCAGACACTTGCCCTCATATCTGCTGCTTTAATGTGCGACCCAGCCTGAGAGCTTTAATAAAATCATCATAACCCCCCTGTACAGGAGCACGTTCCACATCATCGTCAGATACTTCTGTAGCTCTGTGAACACCAGATATTATGGTTCTCTGCCTCTGTAGGTTACCAAACACCAGACTAGACCTTATGGATGTCTGTCTCTATTGCTTTCCAAACACCAGACTAAACTTTATGGTTCTCTGTCTCTGTAGCTTCCTGAACACCAGACTCTATGAGGGCCTCCGCATGTCGGTTCTGTCAGCATTGCAGAGCACTTTTGAATTCGGTGTGCCTCCACACACCAGTGCACTGCAGGTGGTGGAATCACCAGTGGATACTATCGAGCAGCTCCGACAAAATAGACTTGAATCTAGACTAGCATCTCTCCTCAGCTTCCAAAGCTTCTTCTGCTTTCCAATGCAGCAGTTTCCCAGCAGCCTCTTATGCCCTTGCTGGGATGCCCATAAACTTTGCCTACCAGGCTCTGTGTTTGGAGAACACCTACTGAATACAGACAGGCTGTGGAACATGGCATGTTTGTGTTCATCGAGCCACTGGTAATTACCTTTCGATACGCAATTAAGAGGGCCCTATTAATCACGGCCAAGAACTAATTGCAACATCAAAACAATTAATCTTAAATCATGTAAGCCAATACCATCAATAGCAGCGGTTCCTGTGGCAACAGGATAGGGCATAATAGCCTTTGGAAGATAAATAGCTGAACAAGTGTTTCTGGAGGCTAGCCTGTGTCTGATTAAACAGTAAAAGAGAAGTTAGCATGCAACTCCTCTCTGTGCTCTTGACAACTGTAATATTTTCATCTCTGTTATTAAGTAAATTATTAATAGTAACAATATTAATAATATTATCAACTAAATTATTAATAGTAATAATATTATCAAGTAAATTACTCCACTTCCTTCAAGTCATCCGCCCTTGTCACAATTTGCAGATAGGCATTTCTGTTTCACTACAAAAGCTCACAACTCTGTCAGGAGAACTGGATATTTAGGGGTGTTTTGTGTTTAGTTGGTCTAACATTAAAACCCATAATTGCACTATTTACAAACAGAAGACCTACTGTAGCTGTTACGCTGACTGTTTCCACTGACTGGGTCAGTAAAGTTTGACTTGGAACCGGCTCTTGGGAAAGGGAGAATGCCGGTTTCTGTGTTTAGGTGTTTAACACGTTTGTAACATTTTGGATTTCGGATTTGGTCCGACTTGGGTTTGAGCTCTGTTCTCCCCCGTGGAAAGGTTGTTCATTAGTGCAATCTAGTTCTCTAAAAATATGTTTTTATTTCTCATCCATTTTATTTAGTTTGCTTATTTTTTTTTCTTTTAGTGTTATTCATTGCCTTTATCTTTGTAATGCATATTGAACTGCCTCTGTGTATGAAATGCGCTATATAAATAAACTTGCCTTGCCTCTGTTAGGAGAATGGGGGTATTTTGGGGTGCTTCTGTCAGGAGAACAGGGGTATTGTGGGTGATTCTGTCAGAACAGGAGTATTTTGGGGTACTTCTGTTAGGAGAAAAGTAATATTTCGGGGTGTCTCTGTTAGGTAAACAGGCCAGTTTGGCGTGGAAAGTTTTGAGGTGCTTCTGTCTGCAGCAAATGTATCCCTAAAAACATCTGTTCCCCAAAGCACTTTACAATACAAAACATTTCTGACTCTGAGGGACCTCTAGAGTACACAAAAGTCCTCTTATTCTATTACAAAACCAATTCATCTCCTTTCTGTTCTCACAGTTCCATCACTGCTAGGGTGATTAGTATGTGTTTGTCTGTTAGGGCTTCTCACCAGTGCCCAGTGAGTGCAGTGACCAGACTGAAAGGTAACCACACTGATGGTTCTTTCTGCTGCCTTGCTCAAAAATGACTTGGCAGGAAAGAGCCTCTCTGAGAGGGAGAGGTTTGGCTTTGTGCCTCCATAGCCACAGACTCTGTAAAAGACCCAGTAAAAGACCCAGGTCACTTCTGGCTTCTGGCTCTGGTCCACTTGACGTGAGCCAAAATGAGGGATTGGTCAGGCACAACGCCAGCTGCTAGGGTAGAACAGACATCCAGGGCTCTGGATGTCTTTTGTTTATGTGTGTGTATGTGTGTGTGTGTGTGTGTGTGTGTGTGTGTGTGTGTGTGTGTGTGTGTGTGTGTTTATTTTCTACCTGTGTGACAGTGTCATTTTTTTCTTAAATATTAGTTTTTCTTTTCCACCTCATTGCACTTCCTGTATTTTTGAATTGCCTATTCTCAGCCTCTCTGTATCTGTGAGGCAGACTCTCTCACACACACACACACACACACACACACACACACACACACACACACATGCCTCTGAGACACACACATACACCTTCCCCCCACACCTTTCTAACACACACCTTTCAGCACACACATACACACACAGACACACACACACACACACCCTGAAGACAAAGCTGGGACGAAGACTAGCGGTATAAATAGATGGCACAGATGCTCTGTCTCAGTGAGCCATTATCGTGTAGCCTGGAGGAGGTGCGAGTGAAGGTGAGGGGAGGAGGTGAGGGGAGAGGAGGCGCAAAGTGAGCCGGGGCTGTTGTGGTGAGTGACGTGCAGTGGGTGGTGGTGGTGGTGGTGGTGGTGGGTTGTGGTGAGTGAAGTGCATTGGGAGAGTGCAAAGGTATGCGATTCAACACTTTGACTCCATGACTATGTGGCCTCTCAGTAGGCAGCCAGACAGGTGAGAGAGAGACAGAGAGAGGTAGAAAAAAGTGAGGGAGAGTGAGAGATAAAAGAGAGATGGACTGTGTGTGTGTCTGAGAATGAGAGGAGGAGAGAGAAAAGAAGAGACAGAGACAGAATGAGAGAAAGAGAGAAAGCGATACAGGGAGAGGGAGAGAGAGTCTGCTACACCTCAGCAAGGTGTGGGGGAGAATCAGGGCAGCGTGGGACGCTTTTCACAGTAGCACCACGGGGAGACAAAGAGAAAGAATATCAGGACTGGAGAGAGCACAGCAGAGTGAAGAACAGGAGGAGGATAAGAATGAGTCTAAGGATCATGGAAATACACTGAGCGTGCTCTCCACAAAGTATCTATCTATCCATCCATCCATCCATCCATCCACTAGCTTCTTAGTGCAGGGGGGCCATTCAGACCAAGCATGACCACTATGGATTACTCTGTACAACTATAGCATTACAGTATTAGCATCCACATTGATCAATGATAACTAAATTCTCTCCTCATGTTGATGAATGAATTGTCTTTCCATTGTTTCTGATTGGCTGTGAGCTTGTAATTGTTCTCCAATCGCTCTGAAAGTGATCCCCAACAATATACTTCCTTTTCTTTGTTGCTCTAGTAAGCAGTAAGCACGCTGAGGATGCTGTCATTCATATGAACGAGAGCAACTGCCATTATATTCCTGATTCCAGTTATTGCTGCTCGGGTAAACCGCCCTTTCCATTGAGCCAGAGGAGAAGTAGAGATGCTCAGTATCTTAGCATCTAGCCCTGCCATCATATTCTCCCACAGTCTCGAGGGATGTGGAGCTGGTCTCAGACTTCTGATGTGACTTTGAAGTGAGATTTTAAAGTATATCAACATGAAAACAACAAACAAACAAACCATAAACACTGACCTTAACGCAGTCGCTTATCTCTTGGGTGGGCCACACCAGATTGTGATTTAAGAAGAGGAAACATCCAATTAAAAGTGTTTTTATTTTCCCATTGCATATGGTGACTTTGAAGAGTTGTGGAGGTGACTGTGTGTGTGTGTGTGTGCACTTGTGTGCATGTGTTTGTGTGTGTGTGTGTGGTTGGGGGGGTGTCCTGGGTGGTTTGAGGGAAGTAAAGGTGAGGCGATTAAAGCCTAGTGAGAAGAGGCCTCCTATGTGTGTGTGTCTGTGTGTGTGTGTGTCCGTGTGTGTGTGCATACTGGGTAGGAGCCTCCCTGACCGCTGTGATGCTGCTGGACATGGAGCCATCTGGCTGGGGTAGGGGAGCCAGGAGAGGAGAGAATTAAAGGTAGATGAGAAGGGAGAGAGAGAGAGAGAGAGAAAAAGAGAGCGAGAGAGAGAGAGACGAGGGAGTGGGGTGAAAGACAGAAAGGAGGTGGAAGAGGAAAGAAGGATGGAGAGATAAAGATGCTGAGAAAGGGAGTGGTGAGAAAGAGAGGGAGAAAAGAGGAGGAAAACAGACAGAGAGAAGCTGTGATTTACACGGATGAAACAGTGATAGAGCCAAAGATGAGGTGAAAGAGGCAAAATAGAAAGGGACACAGGTGATAGACAGAAAGAGGTGAGAGATGTAGAAGGAGGGAGAGAGAGAATAAGAGAGGGGAGGAGCAGGAGGGAAAGAAGAGGGGAGGAAAGAGTGAGAAAAGAGGAGGGGAGATAGGTGGATGAGAAAGAGAGGGATCGAGATGGAGAATGAGAGAAAGATATGGAGATAGAGAGAAGTGATGGGAGAGATAAAGTATAGGGGAGCTGGAGAGAGCGAGAGAGAAATGGTGTGATGTATAGAGAGGGATGAGAGTGAGTGCCACCCATCGCCCATCCTTCCCTATCAGAGGCTCTATGTCTCAATCCAACCAGTTAGGCCTTTTCAGTCTTCTATATTCCTCTCTTTGCTCTATGCACAACTATTCATTTCTCCTCTATTTCTCTATCCCCTTCTCTTGGCCCTGAATTTCTTCCTTCATTCTTCTATTCATTTCTCCTCTATTTCTCTATCCCCTTCTCTTGGCCCTGAATTTCTTCCTTCATTCTTCTATTCATTTCTCCTCTATCTCTCTATCCCTCTCTCTTGCCCCTGAATTTCTTCCTTCATTCTTCTATTCATTTCTCCTCTATCTCTCTATCCCTCTCTCTTGCCCCTGAATTTCTTCCTTCATTCTTCTATTCATTTCTCCTCTATCTCTCTATCCCTCTCTCTTGACCCTGAATTTCTTCCTTCATTCTTTTCTACTTCATCTCCTTTTCTTTCACTTCTCTCACTCTCTCTCTCTCCCATCTGTGTGACACACAATGTTGAGATCGTCCTTCTGTCCAGGGCCCGTCAGCTACTATCGACTAGCCGATACTCAGCTGACTGATGCTCTCTGAAATCTAATACACACACATTCTGAGAGGCATTGAAGGTCTTGTGGCCTCCCGAAATGTGTTTTTATTCTCTCTGTCTCCATTACTGGCATCCTTGTCCTCATTTAGACTGGATACAAATTCATCTCTGTCAGCCCTGCATGCGATTTGCCTATACAGCAGAAGATGCACACTTACTTCGCTCACTGTTCAAGGCTATGTCATGAAACCCATCCTATGGTGTACTGTTACATACACAGAACTCACTTAGCTCTAGCAAGGTGACTGCAGCTGAAGGTCATTTAACTGAGTATCTCAAGTACATCACTGACTTAATGTCTTCTTTACCTACTGCTTCTCCCTGTGTGTGTGTGTCACTGTGTGTGTGTGTGTTGTGTGTTGTGTGCATGATTTAATGTCTCCTTTACCTACTGCTCTTCACAGAATTACTCCCTGGTTTACACAAACTGCATGTATGAATGTGGAACTAAGCTTCCTGTACAGTGTTTATGCAGTGACTATGGAGACATCTCCAGTCCATCTCAAGTCAATCTCAAGTGCATCTCCAGTCCATCTTCAGTGCATCTATCTATCTATCTATCTATCTATCTATCTATCTATCTATCTATCTATCTATCTATCTATCTATCTATCTATCTATCTATCTATCTATCTATCTATCTATCTATCTATCTATCTACATACATGTATATGCAGTTACTGTCTACATTGAGTTGTGCTGTCTGTCTACTGATTTTCCGCAAGCACATCGTCATGATCATGTGATCTATTGTGCTGTATGGCAAAAAGCAATAGATCTACATTATGGTGAGGTGAAAAATATTCTCCTGTACCTTTGTCATTTCATTTGTTGCAGCCGTTTGAATCTGGTAGGAACAGAAAATCATTGGTGATGGTGATTGGTTAAAGGAAATGGATCATGGTCAGAAGGCAAGATGTCACAAACTGGTAATAATGGCCTTTGAGTCGTGTGAAAATGATGGTTCAAAATATTACTAATATAAACTCTAAGGGGATTAATAGAGACTATTTATATGAAACCTCAAGATGTTAGTTTATTCCAAACATTAAAGCAACAGACTTAACAGGGCATCTCACTGATATCAGCCAATTGCTTGCCCTACACAGCCCATTTTACTGTGGTGCGAAATAAAAATATAATATAATATATATCTATATCTTTAGATATTGTAACATCATGTATATTATACAGTCTGTGCGCAGTAATTTATCATGTCTTTTCTGCCCCATGTATAAACTACTAAACAAAACAAATAAACGGTAACACTTTCTATGAAGACCCATCTTCTATGAAGGGCTCATTTCCATGAGTCCTTATAACAGTTGATCATCCAGGTGTGTGTATAGAGGGGTATTAGTAGTCATAATGTATTATAAGCCTCATCAGCCAGCCTGTGGTTTATAACCAGTCATGAACACCCTTGGAATTATAAGGCATTATAAGCTTGATTTATAGTTATTCATAACTGTTGATATAATGCATCATGAAGCATTATAAGTGTAGTGTTAATGCATTTTGACTGATTATGATGTGCATTATTATTAGTTATGAATGTGCTCATAATGTGCTATAGATATGGTCTTTATAGAAAGTGTTACCAAATAAACAAATAAACAAACAAAGAATATTGGGACCCTTGTATTACCCAGTAGGCCAATAAGAATTAGAATAATGTAACCAAATGGGAACGTATGAGACATACCATAATGCTGCATTTAGCTTTGAAAAGCTGTGTTGAGTGTGCAGTATGGAGTATAATGCACAGTAGCCTTCATTTTTATGTGCAGTTCACAGGGATCCAGGAACAGAACAGCTCCTCCTTGCTGTGTGTGTGTGTAGGCTCCACTGCCTGTCTCAGTCTCTCAGTGACATTAAGAGTTGCTGAGCGAGCACCCTGCGATATGCCCTCAGGATTGCTGAGGAGAGGCTCACTAATGATTCCTACAGTGTGTATCTCTGTGAGCGAGCGTCTCCTCCCCTGTGCTCAGAGGGAGCCAGGTCAGTACAGTCTGGCCTTATCCTCTAACTAGCGGTCAGGGTTCACGGACCGCATCGACTCGGGTCAACCCTCGCCTCCACTCCTGCCCTCACCTGCCACAGCTGTTTCCCTGCATCCTAAACGACAGGAGCGCTAGGTTCCGCTTCTTGTTGCCATGGCGAGGAATGGTGAGGTCACAGGGATGCACACAATGTTAAGACAGGGAGGAAAGAGGAGGATAAACACACTTAGCTTAGCTTGGCTTATCTGGGCCAGATCAGGCTTGGATCTGGCCCTAATCTGGCTTTGGATCTCTAAGAGGTTGAACACACTTAGCTCAGCATGTCAAAGAAGTCTGGGATTTTACTTACATGATGGACATGAGTCACTACTCCCCAGGAGCAGTGAAGACCTCAGATGGCTTAGGGAAAGACAGACATCACTGAAACAGAATGAGGAAAACTAAGGATCTTCTGATGCCATGAGACATGCCCTTAAATGAAAATGAATCGCTCTGAACTGAACTTTCAGTTATTTTCAAGATCACTAAGAGCTGAATATTTAAGACCAAAAAAGATGAAGATTAAGATGAATCCCACACTGTCTTGTAGTGACCTAAAACAAATATTTTCTTTATTATTATTATGACAGTTCAGATACAACAGATCATCAAGCGCAACATTTCAAGCCACCATTATCTCGGCTAAGGATCACAGACAACAGACTTGTGAAGTCAATTTAAAATATGATCTATGTGAACATTACTTTGATAGTAGTTGAAGTACATTACTGGATACATTCTCTTGTGATACATACATGTCCTGCTAACCAGAAATATATGAAATAGATTATCTCTGTTTGTACCCAATCTAACTCTAGTTTTACATACAGATACAAAAAAGAAAGCAACACCAGTATAGACCAAATGTAGGCAAAAAAGTAAAAAAGAGAGAAATGTAGACCACATTTCCTAACTAATCTCCCTTTTATCTAACAGTGTAGTAACGTTGCAAAATACATCCATAGTAGTGAGCTACTGAAGTAGAAAAGGCCCATGCAAAACCTTAAGAAAATCAGAGCGCTACAGTCACAACACAAAATCGTACACTGGATATCTCCAACAGTCATCGTCTTCTTGTCTTTAGTATCTCTGAATGTTATTTGCATTCAATACAAAGGATGCTATTGGATTTGTTAATGCTCTCTTCTCCTTTTGCATTTCAATACTTTCTCTATGGATCTTCATTTACAAACAAACTAGGCTGTACATGTTTCGGTAGGAGATCAAAATGAAACAAACAGAACAAACAAACAAACAAAAACAGGTCTGAGATGACACGGATATCTGTTATCGCCTCATGGGGGTACTGCACTCATCAGGTTTGGTGGTATACCAGTACACCGAGAGAACAGCTGACTTTGCAGAGGATCTGGCTAGAATTTGATCAAGATTAGAGACAGATCAGGCTCAGATCCGGTTTTCATCCAGCTCTGATCTTAACCTGATCTGGCCTCGATCTGGCTCTGATCTGGCTATAATAAGGCCCTGCTGTGGGCCATCTGTGGTTCTAAATGTGATCCAGCAGTCAGCTGCTATCTGGGTCTACACATGATCTTTTTGGCAACTGTGTGTATTAGTTCTCAGTGTGGCTTTTTTTCTGCCCTCGTTCCTTACTTAATTATTAATGATGACTGCCAACACGACACCCCTAGACCCAAACCCCACCATCTCTTAACATCAGTCTCCCTCCATCTTTCCTTCACCCGTCCACTACTAACCACCCCGCACGCCCCACCCCACCCCACCCTAGACAACCCCACTACTCTCCCCGGGGATGACCCCTGAGGAGTGTTGTAGTGCGGACCCATTCAGAGCTCCTCGGAGCGGATGACGTGGAACAAGGTGACGTTGTAGAGCACCTGGTGTCCGTTGTTCCAAGCGTACAGCGCCCTGTCCCTGGGGTTGTAGTCCAGCATGGAGATGTGAGAGTACTTGTTCTGGAAGGGGATGTCAATGTACTCGTAGGTGGAGGAGTTGGTGCTGAAAGCGTAGTATACCTTGGTACCGCCCGAGTAACCGTTGGTGACGTAGAGCGTGCCGCAGATCATGAAGGCCTCGCCGGCACTGCGCTTCGGGTGATTGGTCGTCCAGCTCTTGATCACCTGAAGCGTGTTGGGGTTCAGCTTGCTGAGGACGATGTTCCCCGCGTTCTGATTGGTGGCGTAGACGGCCCACAGCCCACTCTCATCCACCATCAGGTCGATGTCGGAGTGGCCTCCCCAGGAGTAGTGGTACCTGAGGGGAAAGAGGTTATTTCACCTGTAATTTCAAATGCCAGAAATCAACAAGTGACAAACAAACTCAAACTCAGACAAACAGAAATCAGTGGCAGCCTGTTTCTCCAGCTTAAGGCATTGTGTGTGTGTGTGTGTGTGTGTGTGAGTGTGTGTGTGTGTGTGTGTGTGTGTGTGCATGCACTCATCTGAAGAGGACCCAGCATATGAATAGGCCTACACAGAAGTATCTGTACCTGCCTGTGTGTGTGTTTGTGTGTGTGTGTGTGTGTGTTTTTTTTATACGTGCGAGTGAAAAGAACAGAAGTGTCTGTACCTGTTGTTGAAGCCAGCATAGTCCAGCTGGCTGGTCTTGCTGATGGAGGCAGTTTTGAAGTCGAACTTGATGATGGTGTGGCTCTGAAACTTGTTGAAGTAGATGGAGCCATTGTAGACCACCTGACCCGTCCCCGACCAGGGGTGCGGAAGCCGGTGTGACGTGAAGTTGTCCGAATTCATGAAGTCCTCCATGGACTTGTACTCGCGCACAAAGCGGTTGTTATGGTAACCATCCATGTACCACACCTTAAAGTTGTAAAAAAGAAAACAAGCAATTTATCAGGGTTCAATTTATGTTTACATTGAGACAAATAGTTTGCTGACACATATTTGAGATTCATTCTGTGGGAGATTTGTCTACCTGACTTGATTTCATTTTGAAGCATATGGAATGCAATATTAAATGTTTTTCTTTCATGAGCAAAAGCCATAATCCTATGATGCTGTATGTCTATTGATTACTGATCAGACTTTTATCTCACTGAGTCAGTAGCTCCTTGGGGTGTTGCTTTGATCACATCAATCATCAATCTCGGCCAGCACACATCTATCGACAAGACTCGACTTTCTCCCCAGGGTGCTTGAACTCACTCATGCCAAATAGGTTTGTTTTCTCATACTGATTCACTTTGCTCTCTCTCTTTCTCCCCCTGTGTGAAGTGCAGCCCACTAGCAAAGACACAGCATCTTTACCTTGTATAAATGACTTGTGTAGTGAAGTGAAATAAAATAATAGAATAAGAAGAAAAGAATAAAAGAAATAGAAGGGCTAGAATAGGACCAGATCTAGGCCAAACTGAAACTAGGTCAAGGCCAAATTAGTGCCAGATCCAACAAAAATCAGGGTCATATCAGGGCCAAATTAGTGCCACATCCAGGGAAAACCAGGGTCATATTAAGGCCAAATTACTATCAGGGCCATATTTGTGCTAGATCAGGGCCAAGAATTTTCCCAAATCATCTGCTGTTTTGTACAGAGGGGGTTACTGGTTAACTGATAGGCGATCTATTTTTGGAGCTGCTGTCAAAATGCATTGAGGGTTTTGATATTGCCAAGCCATCCGTCACCTCTCAGAGTAAATGGCTTGGTGACGCCGGCAATCAATTTGTGAGAGATTTACTCCCTGAGCCTGAATCCCCAATCTACTCTGGTAATTAAATACTCCAATGAGGTGGAAGAGTCTGTGGGACAAATGGAGACGGCTGGAGAAGGGGAGGAAAAGAAAGGAAAAGAAAGGAACAGATCTGCATGATAAAGCACAAACACACACACACACGCACACACTGGAACAACACACTCAAGGTCACAGCGTGTGCCTCAGAGTGCTTTTAAACCTCACTTTTCTCTCTGTCCACAGAAAAGCACAGTCATTTAGATGATGGTTCTCAGACCGAGAGAGAGAGAGAGAAAGAGACAGAGCAGGTTAGACAGAGTTTACACAATTTTCATTCTAAATTTGTCCTCACCTCAAGGTTTCGAAAAGTTTTGAGTCAAGAGTTCTCTCCTAAAACTGTGTTACCTTGCAGGCAAACAGCTTTATGGATTTAAGACCTGAAGAACCATTTTTTCAAGACCCAGTAGATTTAGTTTTCTACAAAACAGGGTTTTATCTATAACGGATCTGCACAGGTTCTGTGTGTGTTGTAAGCTGAATCCTTGTCTTTCTAAAGATGAGAGTGCAGAACGTACCCGTGTGTCTCCATCCGAGGCGACTGGATCGGTCATCCATGAGCCGTAACGGGATCCGGATGTCTTTATGGTGATGGGGTCACTTATACCCGTCAACTTCCCGCATGCTGCAAGACACCATAGAAAAAAACACCCATAGGAAATGCCCTATAGAATAGCAAACATCCCTCTGCCGTACTGCAAAACTGTACTGCAGACATGCACCTATGGAGTAAACTGATACACTATCCAGCTGTTAGGGAATATTTTGGTGAAATTATTGGACAACTTTTTCCATTAGTCAAATTACTTCAGCCTATTGGTGTGTAACTTTAATGATACTGAGATGTTACTGGTATTGCGATACCTCTTGAAACTTCATGATGTCACTAAAATTAAATGTTTTGTTCTATCTCTACACACGGTACAGCTGCATGCATGCTCTACACCACTGTACAAATATATACAGCTATATAGCTCCAGTATAAGATATATATATATATGTATTTGAAAAAAAGAAAGCAGGTATATTTGGTTTATGTGTGTGTGTGTGTGTTTGTAAGCACACATGAGTGTATGTGTGTGTGTGTGTGTGTGTCGGTTTGTGTGCACGTCTTGTTTAACTTCATTTCTGCATCATTAGAGTGAAGGAAACCCTCCGTCTAAGAATCTCTTTGCTATTTTCACAGAAACACAACCCCACCTCCCCCACCACCAACTCCACCCTGCTGTACATTTGACATGGCATCTCTAGATGTGGTTACTGGAGCAGAACTACACCGGGTGTTCTGCCTCCCACCCTACCCCCCTAACCCCCCCCCCCCCCCCCACACACACACACACACATACACACACTCTTCCCTTCATCTCCACCCCACAGTCCTCCTGCTGTACATCCATCACACAACTGCCCAGACCTCTCTCTCTTTTCTCCTCTTTTCCTTTCTTCTCTTTCTCATCTCCTGCTTTCCTTCTCTTGCTCTCCTCTGTCATTTCTCTCTCTCTCACACGCACTTTACATTCTTACTTTCCCTCTCTCTCCCTCTCCCGCTCTCTCCACTCTTTCTTTCTCTCCTTCCTTCTATCGTTCTCCCTCTGACATCTCTCTCGTTCAGCTTCTTTCTTTCCTTCCATCCCATCCCATCCCCATCCCCCTCTCCCTCTGTCTCTGTCCACTACTTCCCTGAGAGCTCCAGTGTGGATCTAAAAGGAAGTAGATCTATAGGGACATTTATGTCCACTGGCTAGGAAACTCCAGCTCAACACATCCTAGGCCCCTACTATGCTCAGAGCAGGGCAGGAATGCACAAGTGTCTTTTAGCCATGATGGCAGTTGTATCCTCTGTGCTGTATGTCCCCAGGTAACTCCCCATGGCTCCCTGCTTGTATTGTATCTTACCTACATTTGCATTTCATTTCAATGAAGAGTTTGGTTTCAAAATGCTAGAACAACCATTTTAATTCATTTTAAGAGACCAATTTTTTTAAAGGTATATCACACATATTAATCCACAGTTGGGTTACTTCCTTGATTTATTTTGACATAATAAAATCAACACAATTGGAATTTGATTAATATTAAGTGAAATACAGAACTAAAAAGACTTTTTAATATTTTCAAAACATTTTGGAACCAAACTCTTAACATTTCCATTTGATTTTCATACTACTACTATTACTACTACCACTACTACTAGGAGGGCAACAACTAACAACAAAAACCATAATAACATTGGATGAAGCTTAGGATGGGTAAAAGGGGAAAATGGTCAGATGTTTCATGAGCAGGGAGCAGTCCAAGGATAGCACATCGACTAGTAATGTGTGGTAACTAATATCCAGCGGCATAGCTATGGAAAATCAAAATTGAAATTGAAATTGAATTGAAATGTAGGTGTTATTTGCAAAGAAATACAGTATGCATAGACAGACATTTATACACGTAGATATAAATCAAATAAACCCTGAGTTCCCAATCCTCTGGTGAAAGTCCAGGGATTATATTAGGGATTATATAACACTGGATCTGCTGTGTTTTGACAGGAAGCCTGAATGTCAGCTGAGTGGGGGTGCATCTTCCTAAGGCATCCTTGAGCAACCAGCGTGGTGAGAGTGGAGCGGAGAGTCTCTCTATCGTTTAGCTATATACATCCATCAGGCTGAGTTTGGGGGCTAGTTTAGTGAGAAGCACATTTGTCTGCCTCCTCTCCTTTTCTCTCCTCTTCTCTTGTATTCTTTCCTTTCTTTCCCTTTCCTAACCTTCACCTCTCCTTTCCACTTCTCTACTCTCCTTTCTTCTCCTCTCCTCTTCTGTCATCTCCTTTCCTTTTCTCTCATTTTTCTCCTCCTCTCTCCTTTCTCCTCTTCACTCCTGTTCTTTCCTCTCCTTTCCTCTGTTCTTTCCTCCTCTTCTTTCGTCTTCTCTCCTTGTTTCCCCTCCTTTCTTTTGCTCTCTCCTCGTTTCCTCTCTTTTCTTCTCCTCTCCTCCCTTATCTCCTCTCCTCTCTCTGCCTTTTACACTAACATCTCGTTCATCCCACTAAGCGACAGATGGGCTAGCTCAAATAGGAGGTGAGAATGTCATCGATCACACCTTACACCAACAGTATATCACCCCCCAACACCCCCCTCCCCCCACACACACACACACACGCACACACACACACTCAAACACACACACACACATTAAAAAAAACAGCTCATTTGGTCCAAAAGATGGAATTCATCTTTAAAAATGCTATATTTTTGCCATGCTATGTGACTGACTTCACCAAGTGTGACACATTGCACAGATTTGAACTGATAATATAGGAGACTCTCTGAGTCACACAGCTTGTGCTTGTCACTTAGACATTCAGTCTATCACAGACGCTGTCTAGTCATCTAATGGTGTGATTTGTCTGAAGACGACTTTTATAGCTCAACTTTTAAGAATATAAAATAAGACCCCATCCAGGATAGCTTACCATTATTTATATATTTCATGAGAAAGTTCTGCAAACTAAATAAATTGATTTTGATGTTATCTGAAATGGTTCTGTGGTCACTTTTCTATGCAGTCTCTTCCCCAGAGTCAATAGGTCAAGGCTAATGTGCACAGGAGTAACCTTCTCTCCACCTTGAAGAAAAATCCGGAGTCAACTAGCCAATATCCCTGTTCTTTGAGGTTGCTGACTGCTGTCGGTAGGTATAAAAATGGCAGCATTTGGTACCATGTAGACCAAATTTGCAAATTGGTAGCTAACTCTGACAGATGGGAGCATAACAATGATGCATCAGTTGGCGTTGGCTGCTGTTTCGCTATTTAGCCTACATTGTGTTTAGTTCTGTCTGTCTTGTACCTACCAACAGCACTTGACAATGTGAAGCAACAGGGCTACGGGTTGATTCGCTCCGGATAATCCCTTTAATGGATAAATCTGGTGTGAATCAATCCATAGCCCTGTTGTTTGAGGTCCTTGGGTGATGTCCATTGGAAAAAGAACAAGAAATTTTGACACAACATAGACCGAGTAGTGAACTGGAAGCAAACACTAACTGAAAGGGGCAAGAAAACAGTTTAATTTTCCTCCACCTGACTCAGTAAACATTAGCTGCTTGCTATTAGGCCTGTTATGTTATTTTTCCTACAGACAGCATCTCGTAACCTAAAACAACAGAGCTGTGGATTGAATCGCACCAGAATGGCTGATTTTGATGTTGTTTTTGTTGCATGCCTCTCTCCAGTTTTACCCTCAGGTCTCTGGCACATATGGAAATGGTGAGCGTGTCATTGGCTGCTTCATCAGGATAGGAGATTATCTGAACCAGTACTCTATGGGCTTTCAAATCGTCTTCCTATTTAGAGATGATTGCCTCAGCACACCTTCACATTGTTTGTTTTGTTTTTTTGTTTGTTTTGTTTCGATGGCAAAAGTAACCATAATCCCATCAGCGGTTGATTTTGGCATCGCCAACCATCGTCCCTTGAGTGTCAGAATAGGGATCCAGGTCGCATCCGGAGCAGGTGGCGACGCCATGATGACGAGATTATTTTATCAGACGGAATAATTTCACGCAGCTGAACAAACCAAAATCTGATGATGCCCTGCCGCCACTACCACCACAACACCCCATGATTCACTCCATCACGTCGTTCTTGGCTGGCAGCTAAAAATAGCCCAGTATGTGCCCTGGCTTGTCTGCCTGACGTCCCACCCCTCTGCCTTCTGTAATTATTTACGCGTTTTCCTCCTCCTCCTCCTCTTCTCCTGCGTCTCCTCTCCACGTTTAATTTTAGATGAGATTCAAAATGAATCACTCTCCCCACCCCAGCCCCAGCCCCAGCTCTAGCCCCAACACCCAAGGCCTGACTGCCATCCCCAGCCCCAGCTCCAGCCCCAGCTTTTAAGGGAGTCTTGATGAAGCCACTGGAGTGGCAGTAGCAGAGACCTGGTTATGACACATGCTCCAAAGCACTGTTCCTCATCTCCCTGTCTCATTAGGGGCCCAATGAGGAGCACTTCACTCTGACAGGACAAACCAGCAGTCATTGACTGCATTTACATGCACTTCAGTATACCCGAATATGAGGCATATCTTGATTTTGATAATATTTGGGATAAAGTGCTCACATGAATGCAAAGAAATGGGGTTATTAATCTCCCTGTTTCCATGATCAATAGGCTACTAATATTCTATGTTCTTTCCAGTGTTCTCACCAAGGATTCTACAGAGCGTGGCTTGATTGTTATGCAGCATTCCATTTTGCACGTCACTGGCGTAATTTGCTGCTAGTACAGACTATAGAGGTGTAATCTGCCCCTGGTATTGAGTATATAGATGTAATCTGCCCCTGGTATTGACTATATAGTGTAATCTGCCCATGGTATTGACTATATAGGGGTAAACTGTCCATGGTATTGTGTATAATTTGCCTCTGGTACAGACTACAGAAGTGTAATTTGCCCCTGGTACAGACTACAGAGGTGTAATTTGCCCCTGGTACAGACTACAGAGGTGTAATTTGCCTCTGGTACAGACTACAGAGGTGTTTTGAGTTTTGAGTATGTGGGTATAATTGGCTCCTGACTCTGAGTGACAAAGAATGCAGTGTCATGTGAATGAGGCTTTATTCCGGCTCCTGGTGGCCTCGCGTTCTCTAACTTAATGATGCCTCAGTGTGTATGTGACTGTGTGTGTTTGTGTGTGTGTGGGGGGCGTCAGTGTGTATGTGACTGTGTGTGTTTGTGTGTGTGTGTGGCGTGGTCCTGAGAGCTGTCTTTACTGTCAGTATCACCACACTAATGGAAGCTGAGCGATTCTTACACTCATGCCAGCTGCTGCTGGAAATCATCACTCAGTGGTGTGTGTGTGTGTGTGTGTGCTTGTGTGTTTCAAAAATCCCTGTTGCTGCACGCCTCCCAGGATAGAGGAGAGCTCTAGAGCGTATCAGAGCCAGGTCGGTTCCACAGAGTCCACCCCTGTGTGGGTCATTAGTTACACTTCTGTCAGAAACTCAGCCATGGTGACTCCTGCAGCAATTTAATTAGTGTGTGTGTGTGTGTATGTCTGAAAGAGAGAGAGTGCCAAAGCCTCTAGTTTTCTCCCATCAGCCTCTTTGGCCCCACAGAGCAGTGACTCTGCAACTGACCAATCTGGAACTGGGCCACAAATGGGCCAGAGTCTAAGAAGGGCAGGGAAATGGGTGATAATCTATCTATCTATCTATCTATCTATCTATCTATCTATCTATCTATCTATCTGTCTGTCTGTCTGTCTGTCTGTCTATCTATTTGTCTGTCTGTCTGTCCACTTGGCTCTCAGTCTTACTGTGTGAATGTGGTGATAGAAAAGCATCTTCTTCCTGCAGTCTGGCCTCTCCTACAGAGGAAGTGGATCTTTGACTTTTGACCTCATGGTGACAGCACTACACATAAACATGATGCATTGTGCACTGGCCCCTGGGTTGATAGCCTTCAGCATCCTCCACAAGATAAGCACACACACACACACACATAAGCATGCATGCATCTCTCTGAAAGCATACATCTCTATCTCTTTCCCTCTCTCTTCCTCAATCACACACACACACACACACACACACACACAGTGGATGTGGAAGGCAAGGAGGAAAAGCAGAAACTATTGAAGCTTACTAGACAGAAAAAGAGTGTGTGTACGTGTATGTGTGTGTCTGTGAGTGTGAGGAAGAGAGAGAGACAGAGAGAGAGAGAGGCTGGCAGTAGGGGTGAGCTCATCTCTTTCAGGTTTCATTTCTACCTGGAGGAAATCCAACAAGATGTCAATCATCTACTCCTCCAACGTTTTTTTGTTTTTATTGTCCTACATTAATAAAGCACTACAGCTCCTGGTAGACACTCATCTATATAGTGTACACATGTTATCAGTATTTTATTCAGCTCAGAATCTCCTAATCTCCTCAAATCAAAGAGACAGAGCTGAAGTTTTGAGCTGATTTTTTCTAGTTTTTTTATAGTTATAGTATCATTAGTGCGTCATTTTTTGGATGATTGATGTAGCTTTTGAATGGATCCTTGGAAGACTAAAAACTACTTTGAGGAAATAAATCAGCAAATACCTATATATATATCTATCTATATATATATTGTGAAAATCTTATCTGGATAGGTATATGTATATATATAAATACACACACACACACATATGCATATAAATACACATATATAGGTATATATAAATACATATATTTATATATATATAAATACACACACACACACACACACACATATGCATATAAATACACATATATAGGTATATATAAATACAGCTCTCCAGATAAGTTTGTGTCATAACCGTGTCACTGTTTTTGATCATATGACAAAAAATCTTCAATGTTCCTTGTATAGAACATGCAAGTGGTGTAAAAGTGCTTTGCGTTTTAGCCATCTGGCTGAAAAATATGCATGTTATTGTCATTTTATGTCAATAATATTCATGTAATTTCAGTAACACTTTAGATTAGGGCACACATATTCACCATTAATTAGCAGCTTATTACCATGCATATTTATAACATACTAGCCATTTGTGAGTCAGTACAAGTCACTTAATACCATATTCTGCATGATCTTATTGTAACCATAGTAGACCATTAACTAGACTTTCTCCAGTATAAACTCCTAATTACTGCTAATTCATAGTTAGTAAGCTAGTTGTTGGATATGAATTATGATCAATATGCTTTGCTCAGTAAAGGGCTTATAAGGTGGTAGTACAACAGGAACAGTTATTCTCATGAATCAGTTTTTGGTTTTGTTGCAATGAATAGGTCATCTTTTCTAAATGTTACTAAAGAAGAATAACTGTTCTTGTTGTACTACTGCCTTATAAGCCCCATACTAACCAGGGCATATTAAGATCATAATTCATATACAACAACTAACTTACTAATTACAAATAAACAGTAATTAGGAGTTTACCCTAGAAATTCTTAGTTATTATTCTATTATAGGTAGAATGAGGTCATGTAGAATAAGGTATTAATAAGTGATTGTAATGACTAACAAATGACTAGCATGTTACCAATTTGCATGTTAATAAGCTGCTAGTTAATGGTGAATATGTGTACCCTAATCTAAAGTGTTACCATCATGTCAATATACTTCTATCTTTGCTTTCTGGGGATCAATAGTGATCTACTGATATAATGCACTTCCTCTGACTGTGACTCTTTCTGAGGATCAATAGTGATCTACTGATATAATGCACTTCTGACTCTGTGTTGCTTTTTATACATTTACTTATGAAACTGACCACTTCATTTCCTGTATGCTTTCATTTTATGTCATGTATTGGTCTAGAGTAGACTGTACTCTTGTGTGTGTGTGTGTGTGTGTGTGTGTGTGTGTGAGAGAGAGAGAGAGAGAGAGAGAGCACTTTTGTGTCTGTACTTTTACAAGTGCCCATCTCTCTGGCTCATCTCTCCCAGTAGTGGGGTCCTGTCCAGCTACCGTGGAGGGGACGACTCCTGGATACAGCTGCTTCCCTTCAGCCCTCCAGTCTGTGGAGGCCATGTCCAAGACCTCTACACTGTACCAGTACAAGCATGGGGTTTTTTGCCAAAGATCTCACTCTTGTTGTACTGCTTCAGATGAATACATCTCACAGCCTAACGTTTGAATACCTCTAGTGGAACTACATTAACAGTTTGACAGATATATCTATGCTGGGTAGGTTATGGGTTTTGGATTATGATATTTCTGTGAGAGACTCATCTGTAGGATTCCTACAGGTTATGTTAGGAGACACTGGGCCTTTAAAAGCATTATCCAGAGTGAATAAACCTGTGCTGTTGGTAGGTATGAGAACGACAGAATTTGGTACAACAAAGACTACATAGCAAAACGGCAGCCAACACTAACTGATGAGTGCAAGGAAGTTTAGCTTTCCTGTACTTCTGTCATTCTCCCAACGGCACTCAGGAGCCTCAAAGAACAGGGATATGGACTGATTGACTTCAGATTTTTACTTTAATGAACCCTTTCAGATACACACTGCTGGTCCAGCTGTGCCAAAGTTCAACCTCAGGTGTTGATCTCTAGGTTATGAACACAGTAGAATGTAGCAGTGGATTGTGTGTGCAGATAATGCTTCTCTGTATGCCACTGCTTAACCATTTGAGTTAGTGTGTGTGTGTCTGTGTGTGTGTGCATGCGTGTGCACGCACTCGTGTGTATAATTGTGTTTGTTTATGTGTGTGTGTGTAAGAGAGCTTAGTTGAGAATATTTTCCAGTGTGAGTATTTCTTAATATCATGATGGAGATATATGAGTGTGTGTGTACATGTGTGTGTATGCATCCATGCACTTGCATGTGTGTGTTAGTGTGTGTGTGTGTGTGTGTGTGTGTGTGTCTGTGACTTCTCCGCCTACCTAATTTCTGCATGCATGCACGCAGCCTCTCCTCAAGATTTGACACTCTGCTGTGCAGCTCCTCGTAGTCATACGTTCCCAGTTCCTCCTGTAGTTCACTGAGTACTGACGTCAGATTCCTCACCTCCTCTTTAAACTGCAGGACCATTTTTGCATCCGCTTTGTACTCCTCCAACACTGGGATCAGGGGCCTAAGCTCCTCCATTTTCGCTTTTATGGCCTGCAAGGTTAAAATAGGCTGGGTTCAGTTCAGGGTTCAGTGGTATTGTATGTGCGCAGGCAAAAAAGGTCCCCTTTGCAACAAAATAATAATAAAAAAGTTCCCTGTCTCTTGTTCCCTGCTCTTTCTATCTCCCTGCCTGTCTGCCTGTTTCCTAGTGGTGTGTGTGTGTGTGTATGTGTTTTGGTGTGTGTGTGTGTGTGTGTGTGTGTGTGTGTGTGTGTGTGCATGTGTGTGTGTGTGTGTGTGACAGACACACATACAAGGCAGCACGAAACACTGAGAAACAATTAGGGAAAACTCTCTTTATTCAACTGTTGAAAAATGCAGACTTTGAGTTACATGCTTTTGTGTCATACGTACAACAAATAGTTCCATTTAAAGAGTTTCCTGTGGTTGCATTTTGTTTCGTTTGGTTTTGTTTTGTTGTTTGTTCGCTCTCTCACAGATCAACAACCAGATTGGTGCATTAACAAGAGCGCATAAATATGGAGAGGCTGATGTGGCGTAAACAAACAAAACAAAACAAACACCCATCCATACACAAGTCTGTCCATGAGATGCATCTATACAATGCCATGCAGAGAAGCAGGTGTAACGGGAGTGAAGGTGCTTAAAGGTCACACAGACACACACACACACACACACACACACACACACACACACACACACACACACACACACACACGTGTGCACACACAGACACGCTCACACACATACACATCCACACATGTACACACACAGACATATCAGTGTGAATATTGGGCTGTACGCAGCCGTGCGGACGGGGACAGACAAGGAACTGGGTAATGAGCTGCCTCTTCACTTCAATTCACTTCTGTTCAGTTCAGTTCAGTCTCAGTGTCTCTCCAGCACTCACTCTCTCTGAGCTGAGCTCTGCCAAACTGTCTTTACTGTTTGTAGTTAGCCCTGCAAGCAAAGCAAGCAAGAAAACCACACACTGGTCAATCTATGCCTGCCCCACTGGCCTGACTCAAAACACACAAGACGAGCACACACACATGCACACACACACACACACACACACATGCACTTACATACACACATTCTCTCTCTCTCTCTCTCTTTCTCACACACACACGCACACACACACACAATTTGTCTTACATACACACATTCTCTCCCTCTCTCTCTCTCTCTCTCTCACACACACACACAATTTGTCTTACATACACACATTCTCTCTCTCTCTCTCTGTCACTCACACACACACACACAATTTGTCTAACATACACACATTCTCTCTATCTCTCTCTCTCTCTCTCTCTGTCACTCACACACACACACACACACAATTTGTCTTACATGCACACATTCTCTCTCTCTCTCACACACACACACACACAATTTGTCTTACATACACACTCTCTCTCTCTCTCTCTCTCTCTCACACACACACACACACAATTTGTCTTACATACATACATTCTCTCTCTCTCTCTTACATACATACATTCCCTCTCTCTCTCTCTCTCTCTCTCTCTCTGTGTCACTCACATTCTCTCTCTCTCTCTCTCTCACACACACACACACACACAATTTGTCTTACATACACACATTCTCTCTCTCTCTCTCTCTCTCTCTCTCACACACACACACACACACACACAATTTGTCTTACATACACACATTCTCTCTCTCTCTCTCTGTCTTTCTGTCACTCTCACCACTGTGAGTGAAGACAACATGCAGGAGCTCACAGAGACGGGCATGTTGGAATGTGCAGATAACAATAATTCACTGTGTTCTAAGAGGAGCTTCTATAGCTCATCAAGTTTATCTGGCTTCTGATTGTCCAGTACACATTAACATCACATGAAGTGTGTTTCATGCATACAACTGATCTCCTACAGTCACCCCCTTATCGTCCTTCCACACATCACACACACACTGACCAACTTACTGCCATCTAAACAATGTAGATGATTTCCTAAATTATAATGGAAACATTATATGACAGTCACCAACCAGTTATTACTGTAATGAACATGCGGTCACTGAAGCTTACTGATGTGTGCACCTCTGACATGTCCTTCATAACACACTCACATGGACCCAGAGTAGAACAACAACAAGCAGCCCATAATTCCTTACGGCTGAAACTGACTATGATAACCTTTTCATCACTGATAACATTTCTTTACATTAACGCAAAAAAAAAAAAATCAAATCCAACCAGACACCACTTCAACATCTAGAGTTTAGGGATACTTATACACTGTAAAAAATAAATCATGGTTTTAACTTTATAAAGTTAGTGTCCGGGCTGCCTAAGTATTTTAAAATGACCTAATTTAAGATAATGAGTTGTGGTGACTTCTAAAGACCTCAAAACACATTTTTTTTTACAGTGTACTGACTCTAAAATGTATTTTTAATGATATGTGTAAAAATTATGTAACACTAATAATCCAGTACAGATGAAGTGGACAACTTTACTTTATATTAATGGTCTAGTGTATTAAGGCTACTGTACTAAGGGTCTACTACACCATATAGTCATGGTTTAGAAGATGGTTACTTCACAGTTGATGTGAATTGATCTGCTGTATTTTACATTGAGGGTATAGCAGCAATAACA